>QEPC01004965.1:1089251-1099339 GCA_003113815.1 Sphenodon punctatus
GAGGGAAAGGCAGGATAAAAATCGAAATAAATAAATAAAGCGAAGCAGCAGAATCTGGCACACTGAATTTATTATTCTTTCCGCTTTACCTGGTTTCCTACAAAAAGACAGCTTATGCAATCGCCCTATGTGCATGTGCACTCTTGAATAACCTTTGATCCCAAAGGCAAATTTCAATCAAACTTGGGTAAGGGGCAGAAAGCCCAAAGGTAAATATGGAGCCAAAAATGTGTAACAAGAGGTGCCCTTGGAAAAGAGATGTGGCCGCTTTTCTAGACAAAAAGTCCCACTGACTCAAATTTAGCATTATAGATCCCTACCCTAGCTATTATACTGGGATGAATTACTCCTTTCTCTATCTTCCTCAGACCAGACTTCATAGAAGGGTGGAGAAGTGACATTTAGAGCTGAAATAAATAGCATACTTTGTAGCTGCAGATAATATATGCATCCAAAATAAGTATTCAGTTAATTTTGCTTTGCTTATGGTGTTATTTAAGCTAGTGTACCCCAAAAGAGTGGTTGTTTGACTGCTCTGGGAGAAAACAGATGCACAGCCGGCATCCCAGCTACACAGCCCAGGGAGGGGGGCTGCACCAGGGCACTGAATGGATGTGTGTCTGACCTGGCCAGCCGGTGGGCCCTCCCCCACCCCACCCCAGCAGGTGAAGAGAACAAATGCGTGGGTGGGCAGCCCTGCCCACGGCATGCTCCCCACCATGATGGGCAGCCATTGCGGGCACCAATCCCTAGAGGAAGGTGGTAGCAGAAACAGACATGTGGGCCAGCTATGGTCCTCATTGTCCACCTTGGCCTGGACTGTGGGCCCTGGATCTTCCGGAGACCACATCCAGGCCAGCCACCTACCCAGACCAGGGCAGCAACGAGCTCACATCTGGCAGCCTGGAAACTCATGCAACAGTGAGTCTCCAGCCCAGGCAGGCCATAGCAGGCCCACGGTGTATTTGTTTTCACCCTCTGTTTCTGCACTATATAGGTTATTACAAACAACCAAATAACCAAAATGAAAACTTGAATAAATGAATAAAGAAAACAAAAAATCTGAAACCAATATCTAGGTGAAAGTCCTTTTTGTTGATTCAGACCAGCACAACCAAATTAAACAGAGAATGTATTTGTACCAAATATTCATTTCACCTCAAGTAACATACACATGACTGCTTAAGAAAAATCCCAAAATTGAAACATTGATTGGAAAGATAGTGTGGCTGTGGAGGCAGAAGCTCTAGACTAGTTGAGAATGGGTTTTCTTTACCCAAGCATCTCCATTAGCAAGAGTCAACTCCTCCTCCTGCTCCCCCAGAAGGCAATGCAGAATTCTTGCAACCAATGGCAGCTTCAGGCTCCCTCACTCATCTCCTACTCTTTCTCTGGGCGGTACGTATTATTAGTCTTTCATTACCAGCCATGGTAATTTGCAGATGTTAAATTATACCCAGGAGGGTTCCTTGAATGTAATAGAAACGTAGAAAGAATTATAGCACCAGAAAATTTAATAAAAATAGCAACTATAAAGGGCTATGGAATTAAAAACAATGCCTTTTCCCTAGCTCGTGCCGAAACCTAGGTGTGTGCAACTTTTCATGCAAATCAGATGTAATTTACTGCGTGATTTGTTTCTTCAATAAAAAAGGGAGAATATGGAGAACAATAATTTTCCTACATTTTAGCTACACATTTCTCCCTAAATAGAATAACTATAATAATGACTTCTTATATGTGGAGTGAGAATGATTGCCTCTGAGCAAAAAAACACAGAAAGATCATTTCAGTGCTACATCAGAGATTTCCCATCATGTTCACTTTGGGCTTTGTTCTTTTCCAACATGCCTGAGTCCATATCACCACATGCAGGGGCATTATCCAAGAGGAGCTAACACTAGCAAGATCTGCAGCCTTGAAAACCTTGAAAACCAATCAAACAGATGTTGTGCCTCTCTTCTCCAGTACTTTTGTCAACTGCTGTCACTTGAATAACCACATACAGCTGACGGTCCAATTAAAACCCAGCCCAACATACATAAATGCTGCATTCAGATGTTACAATGGGCATTTTTAGACACACGTTAAAGTTCCGGATTTTTCAATCTTCTGGGTTTAAAAGTCCACAAGTAAGTTCCGGATGCATTTTTCACACACACACTGCCCTGAGGCAGTTGCTGGATGCATTCTTCATACAAACACTGCCCTGAGGCAGCCTAAAGTAGCCTAAAGTAGCTGCAGCTGTAGACGTGACAGGCTGCCATGGAAACCAAGTGACCACAGCTGCCTGTAGCAAAGCAGTTTACTAGGAGAACGTTTTATGCACAAAGGTTCTGGGAGAAGTTCTATGAGAAGTTCAAAGAGATGGATGTTTAAGATCTGGGTGAGTGATTTAGACACACAGAAAGTTCAGGATGTAACAGCAAACATCCAGGAGAAATGTATGTGTAAAAACACCCAATTACACCTACAGACCCCAGGGGCATCATCATGGATTTGCCTTAAGTTTGCTGGCATTTTTGTGTGGCCTACTTGTGGTAACACCAAGGTACCATATGGTAGCAGCACAGAGTGCCTCTTCCATGGATAAGCCCATTATTGCTACATTGTAGATCTATTCAAACACCAGGGGAAATGCTGCCACACAGTGATTTTAGCAGCCAGGCTTTTAGAAGGTGAGGATAGGGTTTTGGAGGGTGGAGGTGGGAGTAGTTTTAATAGGAATTGTATTGGCTTTTATAGTTTTGTATCTTGTGAACCGCCCTGGGCCTGCTGGAAAGGGCGGGATATAAATCAAAATAAATAAATAAATCCAACACAAAACTGTAGTGCTGCCTCTGGGATCTATAAATGATTACTGTGATATCTGGAAGCATCCATAATCTGACATCCTGTAAACATTCTCCAGATGTCTCAGATGAGATGATTCTCAAATAGCCTGCTTTCTTCCATGCCTCAACATGGTATAGGCACACAGCAAATTATTTTACTGCACCAGAAGGTCCAATCTGTAGTTAGAATATAGAGTTGGAGTGTCATTATCATGATGAAAATATTACAAACCGTCAATAATTTTCCTAACATCTTCAATGAACCTGAGGAGTGACAGAATGGATTTCTACAGAGCCTTGTTTGAGAGTTCCTTAAGAACAGACAAACAATGAACCAGAAGAAATCTCTTGGGTTGCTCAGAAAGAATGAAGCATAACTACATAAAAGTGATTCCACTTACCTCTACCAGAATCTGCACTGCCTGCCAGGAGCATTCTGGGCACAATTCAAGGTGCTGGTTTTAACCTATAAAGCCCTAAACAGCTTGGGCCCCAGTTATCTGAAGGACTGCCCCTTCCCCTATGTTCTGTTGCAGCCTCTGAGGTCAGCCAAGGGTACCCTCTTGCAGGTACCAACTCCCCGCAAGGTTTTTACCACTAGGACACACGGAGAGGCGTTCTTGGTGGTTGCCTCACAGTTATGGAATTCCTTCCCCATGGAGATCCGCCTGAGCCTGCTCATTTTCCATAGGAGATGCAAGACCTTCTTGTTTAGCCAGGCAATTGGCAGGCAGGGATATGGGTGGATGGGATTGGGTAATAGGATTTAGGGAGGAAGATTACAGGGTAGGGAGTGTTGGGAAGTGTGGGAATAGGGATTAGGTGGGAGGCTGTTGGGGGAGTTGGTGTGGGTAGGGTTTTTTTCTTGGTAAATTGTATTTTAATGTTTTAAAATTATATTTTATGTTTTTTGTAAGCTGCCCTGAGCCTTAATAAAAACATAAAATCTTGGCTGCATGGTGCTGTCCTTCCGTCTGGTCAGTGCATGCACGTTCCTAGGTACCTGCCTAAGGCATGGCCTTTTAGCCAGTCACAGTGCCTGCTCTCCAGGCTGGTGCTGCTAGCACCCTGTTGTCACACACATGCTCACCAATCATTTATGAAAAAATTAGTCTTGAAGCTTAAAAATGTTCCAGCACCTTATCAAAAGCTTTTCCCTATTAATATAACCATTTAAGTTGTGATATGTGGCATAGGCACCCATAGTATTGGGTGGGAACTTATGGTTACATTTTTATGAATCTGAAGAAATACATTTTTTTTTAAAAAAAAAATAACTACAGGGTGAAGAGTAGTCAACAAGGAAAGACTTTCCCAATATTTCTAAATGACAGAAAACTGCACTAATGCCAGCCAAATTGAATTAAACAGAGCAAGATGCAGGTTTTTAGAAAGTACTATAATTATATACTTTTATTCTTTCTGTAAAATGGATCAGCAGAATTAAAAAAAATTGNGGCCAGGGGGACGTCCCGGGAGCATCAATGGGCGCCGCTGAGGGGGACGGAGCTACCCCGTGTTCCCTGGACGCTCCTAGCCCCGCCCCACGGTCAGCTGAGAGCAGTATTGAGCTCAGCGGCGGATTGGGGCCCCGCCCTGAGCTCACCTGTCACAATTAGGGTTAGAACTATAAGAGAGATCGACGGAGGCAGTAGCCCTGCCGGTAATCATTTATGAGAGACTGGCCCCCTGCTTCTAAGCTTCTCTTGTGGTAGAACAGCTATTTTCCCAGTTGAATAGTAATGGGAGAATAATAAACTCTTGATTACATTTTCTGGCTTTTTGACATTATGTTTTAGATTTGTCATTTGTATATATTAATACATAATCAGCTTTGCAATAAATTCTGTCTAGGGAGCTATTGCATGATAGCCTTGATAGATTTTTCATATATAGAACATAGCAGTAGATATTAGAAAAAGAAGATTATTGAAGTACGATTATTGGTACGATAGCTGTGCTTATGATGATACACTGTAAATACAAGGTATGCTATGGTGAAGAACTTGTGGGAATCTGACTAATTTCTGAACCATGCGAAGAAGCAACAGGGCCTGGAGTTTGCGGAAATTTACTGAGGACTAGCCATCTCATTACAAGTCCTAATAAGCTCCTATTAATATATTCTCCATCAGATTTAGGACCTTATTAGGACTTTGGGGTTCTGTGTCATCAATATGCTGATGACACCCAACTTGGAAGTGATGTTGGTGGGTAGGGCTGGGGGACTGGGAGTGGGAGAGGTCCCCATCACTGATGGGGTTCATCCCTCCTTGGTCCCTCAGGTTCATAGTCTGGGGGTACGCCTTGATTCGCAGCTCCGCTTGGACACTCAAGTGGCGGCTGTGGCAAGGAGCACGTTCTGCCAGTTACATCTGTTACGGCAGCTTCAACCGTATATTTCAGATTCTGACCTTGCCACCATCATCCATGCCTTCATCACCTCAAGAATGGACTACTGTAACACACTCTACATGGGCCTGCTGATGGTCCAGAGCCTTCAGCTTGTGCAGAACGCGGCGGCCCATCTCCTTACAGGAACAGGTTGCCGTGAGCATATAGCACATGCTTCACTCGCTGCATTGGCTGTCTTTAGACTTCCAGGCCCAATTCAAGGTGTTGGTCTTGACCTATAAAGTCCTATATGGCCCTAGACCACACCTACCTGTGGGATTGCCTCATCCCCTGGAGTTCTGGATCAGTTCTTATGGTTGGCTGGGAACACCCTCCTTGAGGTCCCACGAGTTTGTCGTGTGGGGATGATGGAGAGGGTATAGTAGCCGCCATGAGGCTATGGAAATCCCTTCTGGTAGAGGTGTGCCTATCCTCATATCGTCCCTCCTTCTGAAGGCAATGTAAGACCTGGCTGTTTTGGCAGGCATTTGGGAGAGAGGTAGTGGGAGGGGTTGGGAGGGTTGGGGGGTTATCTCTGAGATGGCCTGGTTTTATCTGGTGGTTGGTTCCGATTTTATATTTTTGTATGGTTTTATCCTGTATATTTTTTAATTTGTGAGCCTCCCCGAGCTGCCGAATAGCAGGTTATAAGTACTGAAATAAATAAATAAATATTCCCCAATTCTCCATCAGATTAGGATCTTATTAGGACTTGTGATGAGATGGCTAGTCCCCAGTAAATCTCCACAGTCTCTAGGTTTTTCTCCAGCCCTCAACTGAAACACAGCTCATTCTTTTATAAGGAGGCCTGCCCAGCCTGATTGCAGTTTCCTGCTACCCCTGGTGGGGCCAAATCAGTTTTACTTCCTTTCTTTAATGGCCCAGCACTTGCCACTCCCTGGCTATCTCCCAGGGCCTTGCTCCTTTTAGGGACATATCCCAGCCCCTATGTCCAGCCAAGACATTGCAGGACTGAAATGAATATCATATGACGATTCCACCCTGTTTGAACTATATTCACCGAAATGGATAGCAGTTGCTCTTCAGATCCATTCACAGGTTCAGGAAGTCATTTATTATCCATGGCCTTTTTGGTTGGTCTGTTTCTGTTCTAAGATAGGAGAGCACAAAATGATAAATCTGCAGATTGGAAGAAGCTTCAAGTTTCATTAAGTCCAACCCCCTACTCCAAAGCAGGATTAAATAGATTTAAACCATCCCCAACAAATATTTCTTCTGCCTCCTCTTAAAAGCAGAAGGATTTTCAGCTTAAAAGCTGAAGGAGATTCCACAATTTCCCTTGGTAATTTGTTCTATTGACCAAACATTCTTATAGTTACAAAGTTCTTCCTAGTTGTCCATCTAAATCTGCTTTTCTGCAACTTAAACCCATTTCCTCTTGTCCTTTCTTTAGTGGTAATGAAGGGACATTGTTCTCTCTATTTCCTTCATGGCAATCTTTTTGTCAGGGCGCAGGCGGCGCGGGGGACTCGGCAGCGGCAATCCCGCTGCTTGTCAGCTGTTTTCGGCCAGGGGGACGTCCCGGGAGCGTCAATGGGCGCCGCTGAGGGGGGCGGAGCTACCCCGCGTTCCCTGGACGCTCCTAGCCCCGCCCCACGGTCAGCTGAGAGCGGTATTGAGCTCAGCGGCGGATTGGGGCCCCGCCCTGAGCTCACCTGTCACAATTAGGGTTAGAACTATAAGAGAGATCGACGGAGGCAGTAGCCCTGCCGGTAATCATTTATGAGAGACTGGCCCCCTGCTTCTAAGCTTCTCTTGTGTAAACCCTTGACCTTGGCAACCTGATTTCCTTTGAGAGAGAGTGAACGTGAGTGCTTGATCCTTGCGTCCCCTTTTCCCCCGGTGCATGTGACTTGGGTAAGTGAGTTGTATTGTCCTTGTTATTGTCTTTCCTGTACCAGTGGCAGTGGGATTGTGTGGTGTGGGTTACCAATTCCCCTTTTTTCCTTGTCCCTTACTCCATGCATATACAGTGCCTGACAAGTCTGTTGTATAGTGAGCGTGCCCTGCCCCCCTCACTTCCCTTCCCCTTTCCCTGGACCCTAGTGACCCCCCTTCCCCTCCCTCCGGGCTCGTACCCTCCCTTTCCCCCTTCCTACACCCCTCCATTCACAGTGACCTGGGCCCTGTATATACCCCCGAGAGGCTGTTTTCCCTCCCCTGTGTGTTTATCTCCTTTTCGCTTAGGGGCAATTGGCTACCTCTCTGTGAGTCCCAATGATGACAAGGGTTGCCTTCTAACGGAGGAAAGCCCACCTACTACCCTGAGGGACATTATAGACCTCGATAGAAATCTCCTCCGAGAGGTAGCCACCCTGGTGGTCTTCTGGCCTTATATTTTCCTCTATCTTTCCTCTTCTTCCCCCAACCCCCGTGACACTTTTCTTTATGCATACAAGTACCTTCAATCTTTCCTCATGTGACTTGCATTTCAAATCCTTTACCATCTTCACTGATTTCCTCTGGATTCAACCCATCATTTATGCCCTGATCCAAGATCCATGTGTGCCTCAGGCACACACGCAGACCAAAACTACGACTGTGTGCATACACAGTATGCAGTTGCACAAAGAGCTTAGCCCAGGAAAAGTTCCCCACCTCCCAACCCCACCACAACTAAGAGAGGAAGAAGCAGGGTTGAAGTTAGTAACTGCTGCTGCAGTGGTGGGGTCAAGAGGACAAAAACCAACCAGTCCACCCCACCCCACCCCGCATGCACAAACTGTGTGTATGTGCACAATTGCAGTTTTGGTCCACACATGTGCCTTGCATATTGAATCAGGGCCTTTATCCATATCCTTCCTCACAAAACCACCAATATATAGTCTTGTCCACCACATCTCTCACTTTCTTGTAAGTGAATACTTAGGCTATGGCCAACGAGCAAACAAACAAGACAAACAAAAGTAAAAGTGAACAAAAACTGAAGACAGAAGTCAAGCAAATGCAAAATAATAGAAAGGAACAGAATTAAAACGGGGAGGAAAAAGTGTGGAAACATAGCCACTTTAACCATCCACCCGTCTATTGCAGGTACGTGCAGAGCTCCATCAAGTTTCTCCTCACTTCCCTGTCAATATTCTCAATCTTCCCTGTAATAATCTCAAAAATGGATTATTGAAACCTTGTTCTGTCTCTCTTTGAGACACCAATCTGTGACAGGACTTCTGACAATAATATCAGTTCAAGTGAGGTTACTCTTCTTGCTATGCACCTCCTCAAACACTACCTGACCATTTGGAAGCTCATCATGAGCAAGGCAAAGATCCTAATGCTCTAATCCCTCATCATCTCCACAAGGGCAACTCCACAAAGAATGTGAAGGATACTGCACTCTTAAGCATTATCTAATGTTCTTCCTCTTGGATTCTCCCATTAAAAGTTCACAACCCACAAGAAATCTCAAAATGAATGGTAAACAATTATAGCACTCTACTGTGAGAAGAATGGAGCATATAAAGCTACCTCTCCTGTGTCTTCTTGTCCTTCACAGATGTCTTGACATCAGAAACAAGCTTGCAAGACATCATTTAAGCTTGCTTTGGTGAAAATCTTCAAACAAAAAGCCTCCCAAATTTTATCCTGCTACTCCTACAATTATTGATAATACTAGGCAGGCTTGAGCAAACTGCTCACAACCAGTAATTTAATCACTTTTTTTCTGTTTGCAGTGCACATCATCTAAACAGATCAAGACTTGGTTGAAATAATTTGTTATTTGGAATTATTAGTACATTCCTATAAATAACTCAATTTCTAGCTCTTTGGCAAGCTTTTTATTGTATTTAAGATTAGAAATTCTGCATTCCAATTTCTTATTATGATTCTGTCCCACAATCAGATTAGCATGTCTCATAGAATTAGGTTTCACATGCTAGTAGTCCCAAGGATGAATTCAGAACTTACTTCCCATGCTTATTCTGCAATTCTTGCATAAAATTTCCTGCTTTGGCAAGCATTTCTGCCACCAAATTTATTTGCTTAAAATATTTAGGTGTTCAGATGTTACAGTGATGAGGATCATATAAGCACCTAGATTGGTTAATGCAAAATGTGCAGGAAGTTGGTGCTGCAAGCACAGATGAAGGCTGTTTGTTGATTAAAGTATTCTAAAGACTAGTAACAGAAATGTTTTCACTGCATTTAATTCCCAGTTCTAGTATTAATGGTGGGCAGCAGTCTCCTGGCTGTTCAGCATTGATGCTAGCAGCTGTGGGAGTCCCATTCACTTAAATGGAACTCATACCAGTGTTAAGTGATCCTCCATCCAATAGGAGGTTCATACCCAAAATATTCTCCATCCTGGCAGAAAGCTGTCATACACGAAAACCTATGTGTGTCAGCAATGACCCCTACCTTTATTTATTTATTTATTTATTTTACAAAAATTATATTCCACTCTTCCCGCCACAGGCAGCCCAGAGTGACTAACAACAATAAAAATATAAATACCATATAAAACAATTTAAAACAATTAAAACATAATACTCATAAAATGGGAAAAACACACTCCGCCCTCCCCCATCCCCACCCACCCTTACCCCTCTCCCTCACCAAATGCCTGATGGAACAGCCAGGTTTTACAGTTCCTAAGGAAGACCAGGAGGTCTCGGGCCAGATGGGCCCCCACCAGGAGGGGATTCCAAAGGCACAGCCCAGCCACCGAGAACGTCCTATTCTGCGTGCCCCCCCCCCCGAGAAACCCGAGGGACCTTCAACAAGGGGCGGAGTGGGAGTTCATGGCCGCCATGGCAACTATGAACTTGTCCCAGGAGGTGATCTGCCCGACCCACGTGGGGGGACATACCCTCGACCTGATCTTCGGCTCTGGCCTTGAGG
>QEPC01004965.1:1099439-1109868 GCA_003113815.1 Sphenodon punctatus
ACTGTCCCGCAGGCGCATCACCAACATCTCATGTTCAATGGTATCAAATGCTGTCGACAGATCTAATAGGACCAATAGGGTCGATCGACCCCGATTCTTTTCACGGCGGAGATTAGCCACCCAAGGCCACAAGTGCTGTCTCAGTGCCATGACCCAGACGAAAGCCAGACTGCGAAGGATCAAGATAACCGATGCGGTCACGGTGCTCCTGGAGCTGCTGAGCCACTACGCACTCAATAACCTTCCCTAAAAAGGAAAGGTTAGAGACAGACCGATAGCTGGCAGGGGAGTCAGTGTCAAGCGATGGCTTCTTGAGCAGAGGCCGCACCACCGCCTCCTTGAGACAGCCTGGCACTCTGCCCTCCCACAGGGAGGGGTTGACCACCCTGGCTAGAAATGGCCCCATTGTCTCCTGGCAGCTCTTAACCAGCCAGGACGGGTACAGATCTAATTCACAAGAGGTGGCTCAAACAGCCCCAAGCACCCCCAGCACATCAGCGGGTGTCACCAACTGAAAGTGATCCCACAAAATTGGACAAGCCGGGGCTTCTATAGCCTCTACCTCCTTCACTGCATTAAGTGTGGCATCGAGGTCTTGGTGAATACGAGCGATTTTTTTCCGCAAAATAATCCGCAAAAAGGTAACAGCGGAAAGCTGTGGAAAGCAAAATTAAAGATCAAATATCTCTAACAGAGAGGAGTTTTACTACACCTTCAGTACAAGTTTGTGTTCAGCGCAACTTTTCAACACTCCTGGAGAAGCAGTAAACATTTTTACTGCCTGATAATGTGTAGCTACTTACTTTCATCAAAATAAATCTTAGCAGGTTTCAGTACTCCTCTGAAGGAGAAGTTCAGGGACCAGCACACAGAGACCTTGGACTGGAATGATACCTTACTGATTTACTTAGGTAACTATTTTCTTGGCAGTACTTAGCATAGGTGGAAAACTCCTATGATGCACTGACTGTATTTTTATAACCCTAATTTTAAATGATTAAGTGGCTATTCCATGGTTGGTAGAATCTAGCATGTTGTATAAGAATCAAACTAGTTTTCAGCCCATGGGTGTTCTCTGGGGGGCCTCAGACATTTCAGTCACAATAGGCTTTGATTTTTGTAATGCATTTTAATATGTTTAGGTTCTGGAAAATGGCGTTTGGGTCAACAACGTGGCAGGAAGCCAGACTTCTCCAAGTTCACACACAATGACCTAATATGCTTTATATTAGAGAACACCAATATATCTACTTCAGAAATCTTCAGGCAACTAGTCAGTATGGAACAAATCTTGCCACATCCCCTGCAGACACAGAGGGACACAATGAATCCAAATTCATCTAGATCACAGCACATCCCAGTATACCAGAAACATGGTGATTAGACAGGTGAACCATTCACTAAATAGGCACAAAATGAGATGCAACTAGCAAGAGATGTTAAAGACAACAAAAAAAGGGGGGGGGTATAAGTATGTAGACAAACAACTAAAAATAAGGGATTTTTACTACTCAATGGAAATGGTGAACTGTGAACAGAAGACACAAGGAAGGCAGAACTGAGATCAGTGCCTATTTTGCTTTGGTTTTCACAAAAAAAAATAAAGTGTGACCAGACTGGTGAAATCACAAGCATAGTGGGAGAAGAAGAAGGGATGCAAATTATCATAAGTAAAGAACAGGTCATAGAATCTTTGACTAAGTTCAAGGAACACAAGTCAGCAGGATGTGATAAAACATATTACATGGTGTTGAAGGAACTAGTTGATCAAAACTCTGAGCCACTGGCAATTATTTTTGTATATAATATAAATGAATGATACATGAGGACCCAGAAGACTAGAGAGGGGAAACATAGTGCACTATATAAAAAGAAGGGAAAGGAAAATACAGGAAATAATAGACTAGCCAGTTTAACCTCAGTGTCTGGGAAGTTACTACAGCAAATTATAAAGCATTCAGTTTGGAAGCACCTGGAGGACAAAGGGGTGATTTGGCCTTATCAAGAAGAAATCATGCCAACCAACCTAATCTGCTTCCTTGACAAGATAACTGGTTTGGTGGATAAGGAGAACACTGCAGATGTAATTAACCTTCATTTTAGCAAGGCTTCTGACACAGTTCCACATGACATTCTTTTAAGGAAACGAAAGAAATGTGGCTTACAAAGGACTATTACAAGGTGCGTGAATAACTGGTTGAATGATCAGCAGCAAAGAGTAACAATTAATGGTTCAATGTCACATTGGAAGACTTGTGAAATTTCCAGATGACTCTAAATTGAGAAAGACTGCAAACACTCTGGGGGAAAGGATAAAAATTCAAAATTCAATAAATTGGAAAACTGGACTGTAACAATTAAATTAAATTAGATAAGGGCAAATTGAAAAAACAAAGGCACAAATACAAAATGAGAGGATGAGTGGGTAGCAGTAGAGAGACAAAGCAATACAGGGATATGTTTTATTGGACAAACTACAGTTGGTGGAGGTAGGTACACTTTAGCTCTGGTGAGGCCCCCGCTGCAGTATTGCATTCTGTTGGGGGCATTCCCACTTTAAGGACATAGAAAAGTTGGAGATCATGCAGATGAAGGGTTTGGAACACAAATCCTATCAGAAGAGGTTCACAGATTGGGGTATGTTTAGCTTTGGAGAAAATAAATTTAAGGGAGATATAACAACAGTTTACAAATATTGGAATGGCTGACAAAGAAGATGAACAATTGTTTCCCCTCGCTATGGAGGAGGACAGAACAAGAGGCAATGGGTACAGCTGAAGGGAGGCAGAATGAAAGAAAACTTCCTAACTGTAAAGACAGTCCGGCGGCAGAACAAGCTACCCAGGGAAGTTGTGGTTTCTCCATCACTGGAGGTTTTTAAGAGGCCAGATGAGCATATGCCTGAGAAGGTTTGGATACAGCAGATCCTGTATCATGAAGGGGACTGAACTCAATGACCACCATCAAGGTCCCTTCCAGTGCCATGATTCTATAAAGCTTGCCAGCGTTTCCCTACATCCTTTTTCCTCATAGTCGCATCCACTAAGAAATATCCACAGACCTCCAAGACACAAAATTCCTGGAACTTTTAACTATGTGAAAGACCTATTTAGTTGAAGCCTACTGCTCAAACTAAGCCCTCAATCTCAACTATAATTTCATGGTCATGACTTGTAAATGGATAGAGGCAGAGACTGAGACAATCATGTCCTTGCAAGCATCATGTATTGACTGACCAGAAGTGTCAATACAAGCAAACGAGGAACCTGAATGCAGTGTATTAATAAAGCATTAAGGTTGCTCATTTAGATAATCAGTAGCCATGACATGTTGAGCAAGCCTCATTCCCCTGCTATATTCATCGTCAACTATATGGTAACACAAGAGTGGGCTTCTTCCTCAAATATGTTTATTGCAAATACAGACCAATTGTACATGGAGAAGAAAAAACATTTCATGGAACAATTTTAGCAAACTGGTAAATTATATAATACAAGTCAAGTAAAATCCCAGAATACCAGGCAATCATGAGTTATTTAGGAGTAACTAGAAAACAATTTTGCTCAAGACATTGAAAAATAATCTGAAAATTATAGTACTTTACACAGAGGACTCTCTTTTCTGAAGAAAAGTAAACATATCAAAAATGTATTTGTTTATACACACTATAATTAATCACTCATATGCTATTTGCAGTTCTTTGAATAAATATGGGTTTCTTTATCTGCCAACCTACCTCAAGAGATAGAAGGAATGAAAGCCCCAAGGCTCCTGTTCAGGCAAACGCCATAAAGGGACTCTACTTCTTGGACATCATTTCTCACTTCCACCAACAGGAAAGATAGCTTTCAGAGGAAGAGAGACAGCCATAGTCTATGTCAACGACCTCCATCATAGATTCATTAGATTGTTGTATTATCCACTTTCTGTGGCATTGAATAGAGAAGGGTACCCTGGGGGCATCATTCAGTCAGAGAGTGATTTGGTTGCACAGTTCTTGCAGGAGGCATCTTGCCAAGGAAGTTGAGTGTGTTCACAGTCCTCAAAGATCCCAATCCTTTGTAGGTTCCCCACAACTAGTTTTTTTTATGCAACACCCTGTTGATTCTATGTGGGACATGAAGAATCAAAACCTTTTTTCTTACAAGGGAAAAATGACAAATACCATGGCAATTCCAGATCCTACAGGCCCATATGCACTCAATTCCCCTCCCTGCAGGCCCCACTGAACCTTCGCCACTCTCCCCTGATCCTTCTGGGCCTCGCTTCATGGCCCTGCTCCCTCCTAGTTCCCCTGGGCCCATTCAGCCACAGCCACTCTCCCCCATACCCCTGGACTTTGCTTCTCTTGTCCCTGTTCCCCCCATCCCAGCACTTGGAAGGAAATACAGCAGCTGCCGCTGCCAGAGCCACCTACCAATATTGGGATTCCAGGACTCTGCTTGCCTACTGTGGAATGAGCCCTCTGTCAGACACAGTGAGGCAAGAAACTCTGAAAATGCCTGGCTTCCACCACACTGGAAGCAGGCCATGCAAAAGGCATGGGTGAAAACAAACATGCACCTTAACTCCTCTTTAATATAGAGCGCTAATACAGCCCTGCAACATGCATAAGAAAAGTTAAAGCCGTGTTAAAGCAGAGTTATGTGCATGTCTGTTTTCACCCTACGTGTGCCTGCCTATGCCCTTGGCACAGACCCCAAGTGCCCTGGGTCCCTGTGCTACAGCATGATAAACGTCCTGGTTAATCTGACCCTGCTCTTCTTTTATTCCTGCTTTGCTTTCTCCAGCACAAGCATCTGGCTCAAATTAGTTCCTATCTGACATATTTCTCATTTGCAATACTTATATACACCTATTAAGATTTGTACATAAAGCAGCATCAGCTGCTGGAGCAAAAAAGGGGTTTCAGCTTAATGAATTCCTCAGAGCGCTCAAAATTCCCATTTTATTTAGGCTACTTGATTTTCCCAACTCATGTGATGCTATTTCACAGGGTAGACATAGGATTTTTGTTACACCATATCTAACACACACAATCAGATTGGAGGAGGGCTGCTCTTATTAGAATCCCAGATGAATGTGAAAATATCTTTTTTTAATTCCAATGTTAGCAGAATAGGCTTTCCAGCAGTCAATGTAGTTCACATTTCAAGCCAAAAGGAGCTTCTTTTTCTTCTCTAGCTTGACATGATGCTGTGCCCCATGCCCATGCTATTTATGAAGCAAGGAAATAGTTGCATTCACCTCACATGCAGGCATGAAAATTGTCTAGACAAGATATGCCACAGGATGATACTTGGCCCACTAGAGTTTACGTCAACATGAAATTCCTTTTATCATGCTCTTGTTTTATTTGATGTAACAACTCAGTGGGAGCCTGTAGGGTTAATCATAAACTGGTGAATGAATGGCTGGTTCACATAACCTTGAGCCATTTCTTCTGCATAATATGGTCACGGTATTGCTTGGTCATCCACCAGCACATATGCAAACACATGAAATGTCACAAGAGTGAAAATAACTGCAATGAAAAGAAGAACGGCCCAGTGCAAACTGTTCAAGGCACCCTGCAGGCTCAGATTGGGGGATTGTTAGCCTCTCCCTTCAAAGGAGAACAACAATCCCCATATACTGCACTGGTTTAGCTAGAAGAGAGAAAACATTTCTGTACTTGAGTCTCCATTGTTCCTCTCAGCGGCATACTCTGCACTGAGCAAGAACTTTAACGGGAAGAAAAAGGGATAATAGCACATAGCTAGTAAAAGCCTAACTAACAGCAGCTAAACGACCAAGGTAGTACATCTGGTCAGGGTTACCAGGTTTTGGAAACCTCAAAGAGGGACATCCTCCACTACACTGATTTGCATAAATATGTATCAATTAACCTAATTAACATAAATCAACTACTCACACAGAACGAGCACCCAGGACCCCCTTGCCCCTTCCAACCTGATAAACAGCCCCCTCCTCACATCCACAGATGGGAGACAGACACCAGTGCTCTCTCTTGCTCTCTAACCACTTTTAGACATGGATTTAATTTTCATGAACTTTGAAGTCTCCATTCAGAAACCTCGCGTGGTGGGGAGTTCAGACGTGCCTTCCCCTACCGGAAGTCACCGGGCTGCCATTAGAAACTGCGCCACCAGCCAGATCATACATTCTTTTGGAACATGGATTGGCCAAAGCTCAATATCAACTATTGTAAAGGGCATGAGTATCTATCAAACTCACACTAGTTTGCAGAACCTGGACTTTGAAGTCCAGGAGAAAGCTAGTGTGTGTAAAAATGCTCACAGACAGCAGCAGACAGAATGACCTGGGAGGCAGGATTTCAAGCATCCCGACCTTACTGGGGGAGGGAAGCTTCCCCAGACACAAACACACACCCCAAATGCCATTCCCACCCAAAATGGCACACCTGGCAACCCTAACTTGAGGGGTGATGGTGGACAACAGAGTGTGTTTTCAGACGTGATGATAGCCTGCATTGCCACGCTTTGACCTGTATGGAATTGCGGGCTACCAACACAATTGAATGCACTGCCAGATGTTAGTCCGGGCCATTTCCCTGGTGGTGTGGGCACTTAGCCCAGCCTGTTACTCGGGAATATCCTCAGATCACAGCCTGAGTTAAACACCAACACAGCCGGGAAGCAGCTGCCTGGCCGGGAGCAAAGCAAGCTATCATGTCTGATAGCCAGCTTTACTTGGACCTGGTCCAGAGTGCCAGCAGTGCCAGGTGCCATGGTAGCCTTAGCCCGAGCTGTCATTGGCTGCCATAGCTGCCCATCAGCTGGGGGTGTGTCACTGCATGCTTCTCAGGAGCTGTGTGAATGCATGTCCATGCATCTCCCCGCACCCTCCCCAGCCCAGCCATCATCACATTTTTTCAGCAGCCAGGCTGATTCCTGGCTGGAGTGAAGGTTCCCACCACTGCCCAGATAAGCCTGTGACAGCAGCAGGAGCCTTCACTTCTGTTTTCACCCAGAGAAGATCCAAAAGTAATTTCACTGGATTAGAACGACATAACTAAGGTCTTGCAAATGGACGGGACTCACAGATAACACTGGGGTTGGATAGGGGGCATCAGTAGGAGAGGAAGGTTGAAGAGGAGGGAATGGAAGTGTGCAAGGGGGCATGTCCCAATGGCCTTGAATTGGGTACACCTTTAATTACACCAATAGTGTGGTAAATGTGAGTATAAACTCAATTGCCAGCCAACCCAATCCCATTCATCTCTGCTACAAAACCTGCTTCCAGTAGGGAAAAAGAAGTCCAGATGAAAGTATTCCACAAGCTTTGTTTTCTACTCGCAGTCCTTTTTAAAGTACAAAAGGGATGGGGGCAAGAAGTAGCATTACAGTAATAATCACAGGATGTTGATCCACAGAAGCTTACAAAGGCAACATTACTAGAGCAGTAACTTGGAAGACAACTGGCATCTGAAAAGGGCAAAGATAGCTTCTATAAAAGCTTCTTCCTGTAACACCTTTTACATCAGGGGTGGGGAAACTTTTCCCTCCCAGGGGTCACTTTGAAAATTAGTACAAACTCCAAGAGCCACATAAACGTTGGGTGAGGGAGTGCACTCAGGAAAAGGAAGATTTAGATCATGGCTCTTTGCCATGAATTCGTCCTCTATCCCTGTGTGCATGCCTTCATCTCTGCTCCCTTACCCTGAGTTCTGCCTTTCAGCGCTTAGAGGCAAGAACTGAATCTGAGGACAGATGCAGAAACTGGAAAGGGCCAAATAAAAATTAGTCACTGGTTGCATTTGGCCTCCGAGCCCAAGGTTCCCCACATCTGTCTTGGACCATTAGGACTTCTATTGTGCAAAGGAAAGCTGATGGAGCTTTCTCCTAATGGGAACGGGTTGCAGTGAGTCTATTACACCAGTGGTCCAAGCTCTGCACTGACTGCCAATAGTCTTCCGGGTCCAATTCAAGGTGTTGGTGCTCACCTATAAATCCCTATACGGCCTGGGCCCCACCTATCTGCGGTACCACCTCACTCACACACACACACAAACCCGGCTTCTGGATCGACCCCTGAGATCTGCCAGGAGCGCCTTTCTTGAAGTCCCCCGAGTGGCTCAGGTGGGTGACTATGGAGAGGGCATTCTCGGTGGCCACACCTAGGCTGTGGAACTCCTCCCTTCCAGTGGAGGTCCGGGTGGCCCTGGATCTCCCCTTCTTTCATCAACAATGTAAGACCTGGCTGTTCCGCCAGGCTTTTAGTGAGGGAGATGGGTAAGGTGGGGTGGGGGGGAGTTAAGGGTCGGAGGGGTTCTTTTTATTCTTTAACATCCCCCTCCGTGGACTGTATTGTTTTATGTTTTTATAGATATTTTTGTATTTATTATATTTATATTGTATTTTTATCTTTTGTATTGGTTAGCCGTCCCGAGCTACTTTGGCAGGAGGAGTGAGGTAAACGTTGTAAAATAAATAAATACCAGGATGGTATTGGAGATAGGACTGAGGTACAGCATAAACTCAGATTAATCTTTTCTTTTCCGTTTTTTGTTATCACTTTACACTAGTTTACTCCTAGGGAAGCTAACTGTGGAGAAGCCTTATCACACAGACAATGCCATGTGAACATGGTCTTAAAGGAAATAACTGTGATAAATTCCTAGCACCCACTGCCAAATGATTATTAAAATATTACTTCTATACCACCAGCAATGTGCCTGGCCCTGAACAATCATGAATTAGCGACAGGTCCTTGCCCTGAGAGGCTTACAATGTAGGACAGACAAGAAAGAGGGAGGAGACAAGGGAGAGGGGAACACAGGGAGAGGCAGGGGATATACATTCATGAAGTGGAGAAGTCACAGGTGCGTGTGCTTAGCTTAGGGAAAGGAGGAGGATGGACCCTGAAAGCAGAATTTACTTTGGGGAGTGCAGAAGGCAGGACAGCCTCTTCACCCTGCCCCTTTCCAAAATAACACTACCCCTTTCAATGGGTGTTTTTAAATAAGCACTGGGTGAGGAATGGAAGTGTCCGGTGCCATCATCTGGCACTGCTGCAGAGCACTCATTCAGGTGGAGTGAGTGTGGCATGCTTCAAATGGGTGGCTTCCAACGTGGCTACCACAGCCACAGAAGCGGCCACCATACGTTTGGTTTGCCCCACATAGAACACTCCAGATTTCCTGGCAGTGCTCTGTGAGTGATCATGAGTGGGTGCTCTGTGGCTCACAGGAGCATGCATCTGGCCACTGCACCTTCAGACGGGCCATCAGCTCCACGGCTCCTGGGTGGCCATGCAGGGCAGCATCTTATCTGGAAAACACCCAATGTTTGGTAAGGGGCCACATCAGAAAGGTGTGTGGCAAAGGGGCAGTCCCACCCCTTTCCATTGTGACTGTGCCCACCTTTCCAAGGGTACTGCTGTCATGGCACTCAACAAGGGGGCATGCTCATAATGGGAATGGCCAATGAATCTGGTGCCCATCATTCATGGGGTCCGCCCTCCATTGGTCCCTCAGGTTCACAGTCTAGGAGTATTCTTTGATTCACAGCTCCACCTGGATGTCCAGGTGGAGGCTGTGATGAGGGGTGCATTTTGTCAATTACATCTGGTACGTCGACTTCAGTCGTACGTCTCAAACACCAATCTAGTCACTATCATCCATGGTTTCATCACCTCAAGACTGGACTACACGCTTTACATGGGGCTACGTAAGGCTGAAGCCTGTTCCGGAGGCTGAAGCTGTTGCAGAATGCGGCTGCCCATCTCCTTACGGGGACAGGTCGCTGTGAGCACATTACACCAGTGCTCTGATCTCTGCACTGGCTGCCAATAGTCTTCCAGGCCCAATTCATGGTTGTGGTTTTGACCTATAAAGCCCAATATGATGTGGGTCTCATCTATCTGCAGGATCATCTCATGGCCTTCCGCCAGTTGTATCTGGTGCAGAGGCTGCATCCATACATCTCTGGGCTGGATCTGGCCTCCCTCATCCATGCCTTCATTACCTCGAGGCTGGACTACTGCAATGCGCTCTATGTGAAAATGCCCTTGTCTCTTGTCTGGAGGCTGCAGCTAGTACAGAAGGCGGTGGCCTGGCTGCTGATGGGGATGGGTCGTCGGGAGCATATAACACCTGTGCTCCGGACTCTGCACTGGTTGCCAATAGCGTGCCGAGCCAGGTTCAAGGTATTGGTATTAATCTATAAGGCCCTTCACGGTCTGGGCCCCTCATGCCTCAGGGACCGCCTTGCCCTCTGTGCCCCAGAGTGACTCCTTCGGTCCACTGGGGGTGCCTTTTTGGAGGTCCCCCGCATTAAGTGGGGGACTACAATGGAGAGGACATTCTCGGTGGCCGGGTCGTGTCTTTGGAATTTCCTCCTGGAGGAAGCTCACCTGGCCCCAAGCCTTTTGATATTCCGGCAGGCTTGTAAGACCTAGCTGTTCA
>QEPC01004965.1:1110088-1143153 GCA_003113815.1 Sphenodon punctatus
TACCCAGTTTCTGGACCTGCTCCTGCAGTTGACTCACTGCTGGCACCCTCCTCGGGGTCCCCTGGGTTTCTCAGGTGATGACGATGAAGAGCATCTCTGGAGTCAGAGCCGCGGACTCACTGGACTGGAGGGGGCAGGGGGCAAGTCCATTCCTTGAAGCTGGGCCCATTCCAACCTAGCTACACCCCTGCCTTCCCCTCCTTTTCCCAGTGCCCATGCCTAAAGGATAGAAGAGTGGAAAGAGCATCAGTAAGCATTCTTTTGGGGGGAGTTAAGAAAAACCGGACAGCATTATGACTTTTTATTATCACTAATCTAGAATTTGGGAAGGCTTGCCCAGTCTTGCATCCACTATACTCCAAGACCATGGTATTTAACCCATTCAGAACAATCTGAGGTTAGAGACTTTCCTTGACTACGGGAAGATGCATAGGTTGTAGGGATGTGTGAACAGAACGCGGTTTGGATGTTCAGCCGTTCAGTTCGGGAACCGAGTTTGGGTTTGGTTGTTTGGTTCGGTGGAGTTCGGTTCAGCCAAACATTTGGAAAATCGATATCAGTACCGATACCAATTTCAAAGATTTTATTTTTGGTATCGTTTGGATCGGAGACACTTAAGTTTGTTATTTTTATGTCTTCATGTCTTGTTATATTATAAATGTTTGTTTTTTTAAAAGTTATTAAAAAGTTATATCTGTTACCAGCTGAGTTTGACCTGTCCAATCTTTTACCCCGAACTCATCCGAACTGTTCGGTCATTTCGAGTTCAGATAGAGTTCGGTTTGATTGTCCGAACAGACCGAGTTCTGTCCGAACTCCGAACTTCCGAACCGCGTTCGCACATCCCTAATCAGTTGTAAGCCAAGTTCTCAAATCCATCCCTGTTCCATAGATGTGTTCATTTAATTTCTGTTCGTTTCTGAAAGAATTTAGTGCACAAGTATGACATCCTGTCTATGAATCTTAGAACTAATCAGTTCCCCAATTAGACTGTTCAGGCCTCAGTCATAAAGAGCTGTCACTGCTGCTGCTGCTGCAAGTTGATTTATTTCCTGATGATGGTCAGAGATTCTGAGGAAAATAATGAAAAATTGAGAGAGTTGAAGGAGCATATCCTCTTACTTGCATTACCCTCAATAAATACATAATCACTAGTTGGGTGAAAACATACAAGACAATGGCCAGCAAGATCCCCTATCCAACCCATGGTGTGACAATGCAGCCACCACCCTAAGGCCAGCCTAAGGGATGGCCTTAGGATTTGCAGGGTGCAGGGTGAAGATAAAATGCTGGACCCCTGGTGGCCCCTCCCTCTTGGGAGCAACCTCTGTGGTGCCCTGCAAGTGGCCATGTTTGAGGCCCCACCGAGAGGGAGTGGTACCTCCACAACCTGTCCCAGTGAAAATAGAGGCCACTGCGCAGTCCTCAGAAAGAGCAGGGCCCGGGGCAGTCACCCCAGGTCGACCTGTGGTAAGGCCAGCCCTGCCCATTGGTCCGGCGCAGAGAGTAGAACATACATGCAACCACCACACTGCCCCCATGTTGCGGGTTGGGCCGAGGAACTGAACACACTGGCAGGGCTCAAGCTCAGAAGCAGCAGCCTCTGGCCGCCAGAACCAGAATTGGGCTCATGAAAACCTGACCGCAGCAGCAGATCAATCCTAGAATCTGGGCCAGAGCAATCCCATCTGGGAGGGCCATACGTGGCTCCATCCGCAGCCCAACACACTGTCATCTCTACCTGGTTCCCACAGCTGGTCTCCAGGGTGCAGGGAAACCAGTGTCTCTGCCCAGGTAGAACTGCAGTGCACCCAGAAAGCACCCTGCGGGCCACCCTGCAGGTACCTGTACGGAGGTGGCACCCATGCCACATGCTGCATGCCTTAGCTTGCCAACACTGTTGCCCCAGGAACGGGTCCCACTGCTGTGTGGGGTGGAAGACAAGGAGTGGGGAGGGAAGGAAGGGCTGGGATCTGCTCTGGGACTCTTCATGCCAAGACAAGGGTGACCTCCCTCTCTGCTGGCAGCGCAGCAGCTTCTTTAGGATGCACCAGCAGCTGACAGGCAGTTGGTGGCCACTGCTCCTGGGCCCGAACTTTGCCAACAGTATGGCCTTGTCCAGAATGCTGGCAGACCTCACCACACACAGGGACTGCACAGCACCTAACAGACAGGAGGGCACACAGTAGCCTGGATTAGGCTGGCTGGGTCAGGCTTAGCCCATGCCGTGTCACCAGCCTTCTGCAAACAATGTATCCAGTAGCAGACAGCCATGCCCCATGCAGGAGTGTGTGAACTTGGCTCCCACCAAGGGAGAAACATGTCAGCAAGGCAGATCTCATGCAGCCTACCTAAGGAGGCAGGAATCCCACTCCAAGATAAGCACAGAGATTTGACAGTCCCAGATTCAGGCTGCCCAGCTTTTCTAATTCTCCTCCTCAAAACCATAGAATAGGAGTTGCACCCCTTTTTTATTACCACCTTGTAAACCAAACCCACCACCGACAGCCCAGCCATGCATTGCCATGTAGATTAGAGTTGCTGTCTTTTTCTTTCTCCTGTTTAGTTTATCACTTGACCCTCCCTTTTATTGCTCTTGGAGGAAACTACAACTAAGTTTACTGTTTTCTATGTAATTTACAACTCTGACACTGGAACTACTCACACCCCTTTCAGATCCGAATGATCTTGAGTCATTGCAGAGCTGTCTGGCAGCAACCATGCGAGTATTAATTGTTGCCATGAAGAGGCTACTTAACCTAGCTACTAGTAATACATAAAGACATGTCTGCCACAGCTTATATGAGCAATCACTCTCCCCACTCCCTTGGCTGCTCTCCGCAGCAGAAGCTCCCAGTAGCTCTTGCTCTTTCTCTTGCTTCTCCCCTTTGTTTAGGCTCTGCTACAGGCCCTGACACTGTTCTTTTACTGTTGAGTTCCCCCTTCTCAGACTCCTAATACATCCAACTCCCTTTGCCGAGTCTCACTTAAGGACCGCAAACATTTTATGACTGCATTCACTGAACTCTGGACTAGTGACTAATAAAAAAATATATCAAAATGGCCTATGATTTTGGGTACTTGACCTTCTGCTCCAGCTGACATCACTAGGCAGAGTGGTGGAAATCTATTTGGGGCAAGGCTCTGCAGGGCTCGCAGGTCACCTGACTCACATTTAAAACTGGGCTGAAAGACTAGCCAGACCACCAAGGAAGCCTGGGGACAGAGCTAGCATAAAGAGATGCCTCCAGATCAAGGAAGGGCCTAGGCTAGGAGCAGAGCCCCAAAACAGGGGACTTGGACTGAGAAACTGCATTTGAGATTTGTGTTTCTAATGACTCTCTAATTCAGGGGTACCATTCGGAAGGCTGGAAGTGGGGTGTTCTCCCCTCCCTGCTGCACCTCCCACCCCCGTGTTTTATACCACATGCCATTCATGCTCCAGGACTTCCTGTATCTCTGGCCTTTACATGAAAGGCCCATTATAATGGCTCTTGTTGCAATCTGGAATGATGATCTTGCTGTAAGAGTGATTCTACTACCAGGCTGGAGTCCTGGTGGAGCCCTGCAGTACACAGGGAGGTTGGAGAGTAGGGAATAAAGAAATAGGACTGAAGAACTACATGACTGGTGCCTTATTTGAGGGAAACGGAGAAACACAGTCTGTGAGTGGGGCCATTTGAGACTGAGCTTGCTACATTTGAGTACCAAAAAAAAAAAAGGGGCCCCCAAAATCAGATGCTTTCTGTTATCAACCAAGGCCTACATAAAAACTGGCTCCCAAGTAGTCAGCTTCAGTGCCCTATGTGCTGTACTAAACATATGGAGACAGATCCTTGGAACAGATTGTTATATAGGGTAAATGATAAAACATGGAGTCAGATCCTTAAAACTAACAAGACCATTTCTGAAAAATTGAGCCAAAGAGTTCTGTCTGTTGTCAAATATATTGTAGTCATTTATCCTAACTCTGAATTAGGCCCATTTAAAATATTTTAAAAGAGCCACAAGTTTGAAGTGTTTCCTTTATGCGATCTCCATCTCACACTAGACTCTGTTCCAATATGACATTAACACCAGCCAACGTGCTGGACATTATTCACTCTGATCCTTGCTTAAGCCAGGGAAAAAACCCCAAGATAACAGTTGTTTGAATCAGTAGTGATATCTAGTGGCTAGTGCCCAAACAAGCCTCCTAATCCGAGCGGGCAAATTTCAGGATCCATTTTTCAACAGCTTGTTACATTTAAGAGAAAGGTTGTGAACACTGAGTATCCACTGTGCATGACACAGTTCTGCAAAAATGTGTCCAAGTACTGTTCATGGATTGCTATTCCACAAATTTTGTTTCCCTTTTTATCAGTAATAATGAGGAAATGTCTAATCATTAAGGAGAAATGCTGACTCCATTGAATTCAATGAGAATTTTGCCATGGATGTCAGCAGAACCAGAATTTTATCCACAGTGTGGTATTTCATACGGGAGAGAAAACTAATGATGTGAGGTCACTAAAGATCCTATTATATTTTTTCACAAGAGTAGAGGATTTAACTCCATTGTTCAGGACAAATTTCAGATTAAGTAGTTATATTCAGCCTGCCTAAAAGTCTCCTAATATAGCTTGAAATACAAGATATTACCTTTCTGTCCTAAAACTCTTTTGTAGTGTTGTTGTATCATTTTGCAGTATTACTAAATAACTTCCAGGATCCACACCAGAGCTGGCTGCATGTCACTGGTGGGCAAAATGAATGAAATAATCCAAGGAGTTGATATCCATGTGATCAATTGCTGAGCCATAAGTTTAATTTATTCATCACGAACCTATGGCTGCTTAACCTGTCCTAGGCCTAGTAATGCCCCTATCTAGGATTTGAGCAGTTTCAGTAGGATGTCATGGCCCAGTGGGAAACTTTCACTTAGCCATAGAAGATGGCTAGTATTTTGGAACACAGACTAGAGAGAGATTTTGTGCCACTCCAACTGCTGTCATTTTCTGCGGAGGCTGGCTGAGCTTTTGTATCGGTTCAATCTTGACTCATCGTGGGAACTGTGGAGGCGGCTCTATTTCAGTGGTTCCCTTTTACTTTTCTTTCTTGTCTGATTTCATGTTGTGATTTAAGTACAATCCCATAACCCCAGAAAACAAAGACATACAAAATATATCAACTGCCAGTTGGGATCATGGCTCCATCTGTACATGGGTCAAGTCCACTGGGGTCTGGACCCACAGTTGGGGAACCTCTGCTCTACTTGCTAGAACCTGGGGTTAAATAGTCCAGTCTTTCACTCATTCAGTCCCTGGAGACAGACAGAATTTTATGACCTTAGATTGCATAGACTACCCCATTAATATTACATGAGAGAGTTTTAACTCCCCCTATATTTTCATTAACTAAAACTCTTTAGGGAATAAATCTCACCCCATAGAAAAACTCAGAAAAACCTCCTTCCCTGCTGTCAAAACCTAGACAACCAGTTCCCAGTTGCACAAGCCCAACATTGGACTAGAGGATTATCTGCCACAATTTAAGCAGTTCTTTGATAATGGGTAATAGCGTTCTAGTGTTACAAGAGATATACTTATATAATTAGTTGCAAGTGCTGTTTTGTGTGCATCTGTAAAATCTTTATAATTATTTCCCTTTAATTGTTTGAAATTGCCTAATAACTCTTTGGCAAGAAGGGAAGCAGGGGGAGGGACACCGTGCGTGGCAACTGGCTGCCATCATGGAGTATTTTCAACAGTTCAGCCATTCTCTTATGTACTATGAGCATTTGACTATTTTGTAGCAGGAGTCACCCACAAAGCAAAGTCTTGAGCCATCAAGTAATTACCTTAATACAAGGAGGGAGGAGGAAGTAATGTAGTCTGTCACTGTGATCAGAGACTTTCCTAGAACTATACACATCATCGTTCTTCTATAAATGGATTGTTAGGAAATCAAATTAAGAAACTAATTATTTCTCATCAGCATTTTACTCTTCTGTATATTTTATTTCTCAACCCTACAGCTACAATTAGCATTTATGGGTGCAAACAAATAGATGATAGCCCACAGGATTCCTGTGTTCGGTCTCGGCAGCCCCCACTCAGGGGGTTTCATGCAGCAAACCCAATCACCATGCTGCAACCACCACCACCCCTCCCACATGACTGTCAGCCACAGGGAATTCTGGGTCCAGGAAGCTTCCCCCCGCTGCTTGCTTCCTGGTTGGGGTTTGGTTTTTGTTTGGTTTTTTGGCCTTTTGGAGCACCATTTTTAAGCGCTTCATAGTGAAACTAAACAACAGAAGCCCAAGGGAGAGTAGCGAGCACGCCCACTGCTCTGACTGCTGAAGGTGCTTTCCCCACATGAAGGCTGCATGCACTCTAATAGATGGGGGTGGACATTGGCCAAGATTGGCCCACACAATGGGTACACAATGCCCCAGGACTATGCCATGAGTGGAGGCTCCATGACACGTGGAAGTGCACATCTCACTGCCACCTAATGGGCAGGGAACATGGGCTGAACACCCTTCTGGTGTGGACTATAAACACCCTATGTTTTCTCTCCTCATCTGTCTGTCTGTCACACACAGGGTATTTTCAGATGTGACGAGATCACGCTCAACCATGGTGGATTCCCACTGGGCGAGTAAGGTCTCGTCACATCTGAAGGGGGAACGGAAGTTCCCCCCCCAGATGTTCACCCCCATCAATCGTGGTGTGGAATCACATTCACCATGCGATCAGCGGAACCGGTGGGGCCGGCCCCGATTGCGTGGTGAATGTGATTCCCCGCTGCAATGAAGGGGCCCATCCCATCTGGACGGCTACCACGGCCCAGAATCCGCGGCAGAAGGTCAATTCGGGCGGGCGCTGCAGCTGCATTGGCCGCGGTGCCCGCCCATCTCCCCAGAGGGCGGGCGGCAAGGGAGCATGGGGGGGGCGGCTGTGCAAACATACGTTGCTCCGTGCAGCCCCGCCCCCTCCCCGATTCCCCGCCGGGATCAGCCGGCATGTCTGTTGGACGTGCCGGTGTGATCCCAGCGGGGAATCCCCACGGTGATTCCATGCCAGAGCGACTAGTGCCCCGTCACATCTGAAATCACCCATACACACACTTTTATAGAATGGTCAGAAACAAACAACAGGAGTAACTAGTTCTGGCAGTCACTGAAAGTTCTTTTCAGTGTATGACTGTTTGGGGGTCTTAGCTAAGTTCTAAACATGAAAAGCTCCATATCACAAAGCCACATCACAAATGACAATCTGGATAGCAGTCTCAGCAAAGAGGCCCAAAGGTGAATGGACACAAATTAAATCATCTTCTCACCCACAGAGGTGACCCTTTATGGTCATTGACAAAAGACCCATTAAAAGGAGAATGCAGGGAACATTGCATAACCATAGCCCATGACATACCTGTTTGGGTAGACGGAGACGTGGGGGTTTCTACAATATCTAGCTAAAAATAATCTACTGAAAAGAGCAAGGAATAGATTTTAAATGGCACAAAGGTGCCCAACTCCTAGTATTCAGTGGATTCTACCCATAAAGCACAACATCCCAGAAAACAGCACAAAACATATATTGTGCACCAATATTTTCTAATAATGTGTCATAACAGCATAAAAATATATGTGAAAGTTCTGCTGCAAAACTTCCAAACAATGACCAGAAAAACCTGAACAAAAAAACCCTAAACAGATAGGCATCAGTTCACTGCCATCCATCCTTGCTTCTGTTTACTAGACCAAAAAAAAATTAACTCAATGAAGTAGCTCTTCCTAGAAGACATTTCAATAGAAAAAGGATTTGGAAGGATGCTGCAATCACCTGATAATCCCGGGGATTCTGTAAGGATTAATAACCATAATAATCTAAGTAGTCTCAAGGGTGGTTTGTAGGCATGTCTGTCTGAAGTCTCTTGAAGAAAGCTTCCAGCCAATAAACTGCAAGCATCCAAATGAGCTGAGAGAGGAAGAAAGGCAATTGCTTTAGCTGCTGATGATGTATTGTTATGATAATTGTCCATTATTTACATAGCACTAGCTATGTGCCTGGTGCTACCAAGTCATGATTAGACACAGGTCCCTGTCCCAAGAGGCTTACAATCTAGGATGAAAAGAGGGGAGGGGAAGTAAGGAAGAGTCAGGGATACGTTCATGAAGTTGAGACATTACAGGTGCACATGCTTGTATGCAGGAGCAGCACAAGGCAGGCACGGTGGCCCCCTGAGAGCATACGGGGCACTGCCTCTTCTGGCCCCCAGGACTCCTGATCCCCCCTGCAGCGCCTGATTTTTAAATTTTTTTTAAAAAAATTAAATGGTCTGCACAGCCATGCCGTTGCACTGCTTTGAAGCAGCAGCTTCCAGGCGCGCCCACACTTCTGGGCCTGCTAGGGGAGGACGGGTGGTGGTGGCACTCACTGATCTGCTGGTGGCACTTTTTTCCCTTCTAGAAGGAATCAGCTGACAACTGCTGCTTAGCAGCAGCATGGCTGGGGTAGGCTGGGCTGGGAGGAGCAAGGGGGAGGAGCCAGAGTGTTCAATCACCATGAGCTAGACTGGGCTGTAGTGTGGGAGGAGCTGGAGGAGGCCTGATTAGCCTGATTTACAACAAAGACCTGGTGGAAAGGAAAAAGAGAAAGTCTACGAGGGACAAAATGGTCCTATTTGTGGTTGGGCAGCTGGCTCTACAGTCCGTACTGTAGCAATTGCAAATTGCAATTGTGGCTTTTAGCCACTGGGGGCAGAGCAATAGAAGAGCTCTATCAGAGCTCTTTTAAAGGGTGCCTGGGCGGCTGAAGCTCATGCCCAGGGCTCAGTGAGTGAGAGTGGAGGGGTGGACTGTTCCCAGCCACGTGACTGGCTGGAGCTGTAGGCATGTGGGGGCCTTTTCAGTCTGAGAGCCTTGCCTTTTCTGGGCTGGAGAGCAGTAATTGCAACGTGGCTGGGAACACAACACAGCACAGACAGCAAGAAGAAAACAGAGTAAGCACCAATGGGGTTTGGGGGGGTTGTGGGGGGGGAGAGAAAGACCGGAGGAGGAGGGAGCTTGGGGGCTCAGGGCTCTGTGGGAGAGAGGCATGGGGACAAGGGAGGGAATGAGGGGATTTGGGGTTCTGTAGGAGAGAATCATGGGGACATGGGACAGAAGGAATGGTTTTGGGGGCTCTGTAGGGGAGAGAGGCATGGGAAAAGGGGAGGGAAGTAGGGGATTTGGAGGTTCTGTGGATAAGAGAGGCATGGGAACAAGGGAGGGAGTGAGCTTGCGGGTTCTGTGGGGGAAGAGAGTCATGGGGACAGGGAGGGAGTAGTTTTGGAGGCTCTGTGTGGGAAGTGAAGAATGGGAACAGATGGAGGTCCCCTGAAGTCAAAGTGACTCAAGAGCTTGCATCTTTTGCTAGCCTGATTCCTATGTTCTTGTTATATATACATAAGAACAGCTATACTGGATGTACCTGCTCTGGCAGCAAACTATCTGGCAAGTTATATGCTTGTTTGAGGAGGTAAGCTAAACATGCTGGAAGGAGACATTGATTGCAATTAGGTTAAAGTGCAAACACTGGAGGTTTGGGGATTTGCCAAGAATTTTTATTATTAAAATTTGTCATTTTTAACTTATGGTAAAGCTTAATCGTAGCTTGTCTCTATGCATATATTACAAGCCAGGTATCACGTCCCATTCAATGCTGAGTTTTGTATTTTGCCTGCAAATTCTCCTAATCTTTCTGATTAGTTTCTTGGATTTATGTCATTTTGCTGTAGTGTAGCTAGAAATGGATGTTAATATTGCCAACTGAATGGTAACGAGCTTTTCGTTTGTATGAAGGACTGAAAGTGCTATATCAGAGGTGGAGAATCTTTCCCCTCCCAGGGACCAATTGCAGCATTTATGGTGTGCATGTTAGGATTCCACATAATCCTGTTTTCCTGAATTTTCCATGCATGTTGTTGTGTCTTTCTTTGAATACCACATGATGGGTGCTTCCAGCCCTCTCCTGAACTGTGCATGCCTCTTTGCCCACTGTCAAACTCTATGAAATATTTATGGTGTGCCATTTAGGATTTCACATATTCCTGTTGGGTTTTGTAGCATTTTCTGTGCATTTTAGTAGTGGTCTATGCTGCGTGTGCATTTCAGATATTGTAATCTTCATAAATTGCACCTTAAGTAAGGTATTGAACATTTCTGTAATCTGGGCTAGCTGTTATGGTACTTCTGTTTTTTCTGCCTTCGTACTCCTGCTATTGAACACATTGGAGACCGGTCCCTGTCAGTGGGCTTATAATCTAAGAACAAGCCCTGTTTGCCCCTGTGCACACTGGATAAGAAAGTTTTGGGGTTGTCCGGTTTTACCCTGGGCAGGTTTGGGGGTGGAGGAGAATGGGGTTTTTGTTGTTTTTGTTTTTAATACTAAAAAAATAAGAATTTTTATTAAGCATTGTAAGTTGCATTCGGTAGCCTTCAAATACACCACACCACATTCCATCTACAACCAATCAAACCCAACATCAGTTCACTCCTGCACAATCCATGAGTTGGAGCAGAACTCCCTTCAACTTACATTAAGATACCTACTTAGCTCTTGTGGGCAGGGAATGGGGAATTATACCTCATTTCTGATCACTGGTGTACTCATTGTTGTATGCATTATTGTTCTCTGTTGTTGTTTTATGCCTTCATATTAGCAAATATGAAATTCTGTGAAAAACAAACAACAACAAAAGCTTTAATCTTCAAGAAATGCCCCCTTCTGTAGCAGGAAACAAATGGCTTGTTCCTGAGAACTTTCCCATCAAGAATTTAGTATAAGCAAATATACCTGTATCATTTTGCTGTTTTTGTTAGTGTTTCCAAACAATGTACTTCAAAATCCAAATAATTTCTTTATATTCATTTCCATATAATTTTCCTGATGCTTTTCATCACACATTAGTGAGGGGAAAGGTTTTTGACTTTTTGTGCCCCTGTTTGTACCCATGCACACTGGACTTGCTTGGTTCTGTTCTTTTCTAAAACTGCTATCCTTGTGTGCATGTTCTATTCCTTGTGTTCATAATTATGTAAATGTACATTATGTAGAGTTAGCTAGGCTCTGCCTACCATTGGCTAGGCTCCGCCTACTGTTGGCCTGGCCCTGCCCACTTCTGGCCCCACCCTATGCCCCATGAGCCACCACTGGCACAAGGGCATTTGCCACCCTAAGCGACCTCAAGCAGCTGCCCCCCCCCCTCCTGCCATGAAGCTTAGCAGTGGCTGGATCAGGGTCAAGGGAGCTGCCCACTGGAATTTGTCACCCAAGGCAGTCCCACCCCCTGCCCCAATCCAACCTCCACAGCTGGATCAGGAATGGCACACAGAAGCAGCAGGGCCACCCAGACTGGCAAATTCAAGGGGATGGCTTTTCCACCTGCCCTGGTTCAGCTGCAGTTTGGTGGTGGCTGAATGGGGAGCCACCCCCTGAAACCTGCTGCCAAGGCAGCCCCGTCTCTCTGCAGTGGACCCACCCCCATCCAGCCACTGCAGCTTTGCATCAGAGGCAGATGGTGCAGGGGGCCAGCTAGAGCCCCTTCCAGGGAGTGGCTCTCCCTCGCCCCCACCTCGATCCAGCCACAGAGCTTGGTGGTGGCTGGATCAGGGGTGGGAGAGCCTCCCCCTTGAACTTGCCAATCTAGGCCGATGCCTGTGTTGCCTATATGGTAGTGTCAGCCCTGTTTGTATGGCAAATCAACACAGCTCGCACTGTCCTGACAGAAGTGCCAACGTAACAGGAAGTGGCACATCAGAGTGGCTTAATGGGGTTGAGGGGAGGAGTGTCAGAGGTCAGAATGGAGGGGACTTTAGCAAGGAGGCAGCAATAGCCTGAAGTGCAGTTGTATACGACCTGCATGGTGGTGGGAACAACAAGGTCCTGACAGGAGGGAGAGAAGGTCTAGTATAGGGTAGCTTTATCCTGACAAGGAAAGAGGGAATATCTCAGGCCTTTCTGTCCATAAAATTCCAGAGATATCTTGCTAGGGTTAATAGTTTCATCTCAGACGTATTTGTTTATGACACAAATTGGGACTACCCATATGCTATTGTGATAGTTACACTCACTAGGGAATCCCTTTACACAATATACTACATGTCACCTAAACACTTCAGAACTCAGATGCAGAGAGCACTGATAATACTCCATGAACGCCACCAGTTTTTTCTGGATGCGTTAGCGTTTTATCAGCTGTCATGTTTCCAAAGAAACTGTGACTAAACAAACGCTTTGCCAGTGAACCTGCCAAGAGGATTGGCTGCAGTGCTGCTGATGCTCCTGCCTCTTTAACTGAAAAGAGATGCAGTTGCTTTATTTACGTGCTAAAACAGTAATTAAAGACTTATTATTTTTCAGCCTCCATAAAGGGTGGGGATTTTCAAAAGCACCTATGTAGTAGTAGTGTCATTGAAATTCAGTGGGCTTGATGCTCCTAAATCCTTTAGAAGCTTTTGAAAACTCACCTAATGGTTATAATCCTGATACTACTCACAAGTAATCCTAATGAAGCCAATAGGCTTGTACATGGTTTCAGAATTGTGGCAACGTCTAATCTCTACAATAGATGAGTGTCAGGCTCTAGGAGACCAGGCAGGGGTTATAGTCTCAGGCAAGTTTCAGGCCATAGGGTCCCAAAGCCAAGACTCAGAGACCAGGAATACATCAGAGGGTAAAAACAGAAGTGACAGCAGAGCGGCAGCAACCCTGGCCGGGTTGGATCACCACCACACCGCTGACATGGCCAGGGTCAGATCAGGGAACCAACTACACATGACCCCAGCCAGGAAGGCAGTCCCTCCCCCGTCACCATGACAGGCAGCCATGGTGGCCAATCATGGACTACCATGGCCCCTGGCCATGGCAGCCTCAATCCAACACAGGTCACAGCGGGTCAGAACATACATTCCAACCCACTGTGGCCTGCTTTGCTCTGGACTGACCTTGGTATAGGAGGGTGGGAGAGGTTGTCCATGCTGTTACATGGGCACTTCGCTGAATTACAGCCTGGGCTAGCTACTGACATATCCAGGGTCAGTCCAGGGGAAACATCTGGGTGCCCGAGCACAAACGTGACCGTTACCCACAGGCTACAGTGGGTCTCTGTCATGGATTTTTTTTTTTTACTCATCACCAAGGGCAGTAAATCTAGGAGCGAAGTCAGGATCATGCCAGAGGAAGTTCCTTGTATTTTTTTGTATTTGGACTGTTGTTATTTCCTGTTTTTCTTTCCCTAAGTTAGGTTTTAACCATCTTCATTGTCTTTTGTGCTTAAAATAAATCCCCAAATGCATGGAAGGCACACTATAAATAAAACATAACTATATATAAAAGCATCTCAGTTGCAACCCAGCTTGTGCTGTATTGACATACAGGCATACAAGCTGCACCAAATATAGAATTCCATGACTGCTTACAGAACAATAGTGTCCTGCAGTCATATAATATATATAGATCCTTAAAGCAAGACTCAGTGCAAGTGGAACAAGAACATTAGCCCATGAAAGTTAACATATGCTTTGCTTATAGAAATCCATGCAGATTGGATTCAGCAACCCCTTTGTAATACATTCACCTAAATTTGGAGGAAAGTGACCTTAAAGCATCTCTTTTCACAGCTAAACTGAACAGTACCCCTGGCAGCCATGGGAGGAACCTTACTGTTGCCACTACAAAAATCTTAGTCCACTCTCTAGTCATCTCTTGCTTTGACTATTGTAACTTCCTCCTTACTGGTCTCTCGTACTCTGATCTCATCCCTCTCATCTCCGATCAACGCTCTGCTGCCAAAATCGTCCACCTTGCCTGCCGCTTTGACCACATTCAGCCCCTCCTCTCCACCCTACACTGGCTCCCTCTACAGGAACGTGTTCAGCACTAGCTCCTGGTCTTCACCTTCAATGCTCTTTATGGCCTTACTCCCCCATCTCTCTCCACTCTTGAATCCCACCACATTCCTGCCCAGGAGCTTCGTTCCTCCTCTGCCCCCACCCTCGCCTGCTTGTGACTCCCCTGCTCCTATAAATGCCTTTGTCCCTTCTCCCTTGCTGCCTCTTATGCCTGGAACTCCCACCCTGTGGATGTGTTAGTTTGGCTTCCTCCCTCTCAACTTTCATATCCCTTCTGAAAACCCTCCTCTTCTGTCAGGCTTTCCCTGGTTTGTTATGAGTGAAATTGCATCCTCCTCCCTCACTCACTCAGGATCTCTTCCCTGTAACTAGGTTAACCACGTGCACCTTCATCTTCTCAAACTCATGAATGTATCCTTGTTTCTCCTTAAGTTCACCTCTCCCTCATTTCCTCCTTCCTTGTCTCTTAGATTGTAAGCCCTTTGGGGTAGGGACCTGTCTATTTAAGGCTCACTCCCGAAGGAGCTAACATTATGAGTTATTCATGGGTCACGCAACCCCCCCAGTGGCATGTCCAACCGTATCAAGTACCTTGTCTTCCCTACTGGCTTGTCTGCTTGTGACGTCATCATGAGGTATTCTATCTTAATCATTACAAGATTCCCACTGCCCTCTCTGCACGAGAGAACATGTCCAGCATATCACAGGAGTATTGCAATGCTCTTCAACTGAACAGCCGAGCCAATTGCTCACTCCTATATTCAGAGACTCCAAGTGCAGCCAGTACTGCCCAGTTTCCCACAAACCACTTTCTTCGTGCACCAATGGGGAAACCGAACAGTTTGACCTGAGTCTCACCGGTCAGGTACACCACGTCCGTCTCAGTAGGAGCATACTTTTCAACCTTCGAACTCGCCACCATTGTCAAACATTCAGGCCCATACTCATACCAAACCATGAGATCGACCACCAGGGCTGTTCCTTCCTTTTTAAAAAATGAGGTCAGGCTTACGGAGATTGCCCTTCGTAGTTTTACAATGCGGTTCATGGCTTACTGGCCTCCCGACCTAGGTCACATAGCTTATTGTGACGGTGTATGCGAGCACCCTGCATGATGGGGCATTGCCCCAGGATGTGTGAACATGTCTCGTATTTGGCGTCTCAATGCCTACAAGCCACCACCACACCAGCCTGTCCGCTACCCTGATATTCCCTGGTGGGGTACACGTTGGCGGCACACAGTTTCAAAGCCGTGAGAAACTGTCGCTGTGTGAAATCGGGGTGGATTCTGAGCCATACATTCGATGCTGGGTCATTGAGAAAGTGCTTGGTACCACTCCCTTGACACGGGAGGGTGGCCCAGGTCTTGAACTCTTCTTCCCTCCACTCGAAGGGAATGGGATATTTCCTCTTTGGGACCAGCCTCTCCCACTCATTTAGGGTTTCCGCTGCTCCCCATGCCTCTGGCAAATCTAAAGGTAGGATCAGTTCAAATATGTCTGGCAGCTTCTCTACCGAGCTGCCCGCTGCCAGCCATCAGTCCTTGAACTCTCATCAGTGCCACTGGCAAATGCAATGCTCTGAATTGTAAGATTGGAAGAGTTGGCAATCCTGTGTAACCACCTGGCCTGGATGGATGGTATCAGCCTCTCTAGCCAAACCAGGCCTAGACCTCTGTCATGGCATCAAGAGTAGAACAGTCCATGGCAGGTGTTGCAGGGAGATGAAGCCATTCCTTGACCGCCTGTCAGATCTTAGCGTCCAGGGAGGAAAGCAAGGCTCTTCCATGATTAGAGTGGTCTGCTAAGCAGACAAGCCTGGGGACAGTGAAAGTACACAACACTTCGATTTTCTGCGATGGCTTGAGAGGGGCCCTTCGAATCCTCTCCAGCCAGGTGTCAAGCTTATCGCCAAGTGCTGGTTTGGCAATGCCAAACCACGGCTCAACCTTTAGCCCCAAGTACTTCTCAGCCTCATTGGGCTGGATCATATGTAAGGGGACTCCCCCTATCATCCAGGGCTCACAGTCATTGACTGTGTAAGAGTCATGGGTGGGCTTGAGGAAAAATCCGTGGCATTTCATGGCTTGCACCTTCAAACCTGAAAGGCTGCAGAAGACCTCCAGGATTCCAATGTTGGCTTTCATGTCCTCCAAGGAGTCACTCAGCAGGACCAGATCGTCTGTGAATGTCAGAGTGGAAATTATATGCTGCCCACGGGAATAGCCTCTGCCCTCTTTGTCAAGTGAGTTGATCAGTGGGTCCATAGCAAGGTTAAATAGGAGCAGTGACATTGGGTCTCCCTGCTTCACCCTGACTTTGATGTTGATGGTCTCTGTGCGTGCCTTGCCTACATCCATACGAGTGATCACATTCGCGTATAAATCTTTGATAAGATTTATCACATGGTGATCCAGGCCCCGTTCCCTGAGCACCCATAAGATATGATCATGGGAGACAGAGTTGAAGGCATTGGCTATATCGATGAACACCATGCCCAGGGACTGAAGCCGCTTTTTAGCATGCTTCATAACCAACTGAAGGGTCTCCAGATTCTCGGAGAAGCCAGGAGCTCAGATGAACCCCCTCTGCTGGCCATTCAACATGCAGTCTCTCTGTGAGTATCCTCAAAAACAGCCTCAGCACCATGGATCCAATCGTGAGTGACCGCCAGTTGCCGATGTCGCCCAGCTGCTCGGGATCCATGGTTTGGGGGATCAAGAGCGACCTGGGGATCAAGAGCAACCTGTTCTCTTTGACTGTATCAGGCACAGACCCAGAGATCAACCATGTGTTTAATAGGCCAGCCATCTTATCTCCATCGAGGTCCACATGGGAGATGTCCTGCAGACTGATCAAATCCAGGCCAGGAGCCAAATCTTTCCTCATCTCAGAAATTTGCCTCAGCACCTCTTTGTCAGTGATCAAGGTCTCAAAGCAGGTGTTGTCAGCACCTGCATAAGACTTGAATTGACCCAAACCTGCAAATGAAGTCTCAATTTCCCACTTATTCTACCACTTCCAGCAGGAGCTGACACTGAACCCACTGAACCCACTCAGTGCCATCCAAGACTAAGAAGGCGAGCTTGGCCCTGTCAAATATGTACAAGGTTTGGAATTACTTATAGTCAACCTTACAGCCAGCCCACCTTTTCATCCATTGCAGGTTTTTCTTCTCCTTAGACCGCACAAATTCCTTTGTGCGGTGTCCAGAGGGGTCCACTGGCTCTGAGAGGAAAGGGAAGAGCACATCCACAGATGCTCCCTCAAGTACTGGTCAAAAGTTGGGCACCTCCTCAAGGCAAGTCACCAGGATTTTGTCCTCTCCTTCCGAGAGAGACTCAGGTTTACTTAGAAGAGCCCGCACCCTTCTCTTGAAACCATCAACAAGGCCTCTAGTCCAGGGGTGTGCCACAGACGTGATTTCCAGGTGAGAGATGAGTGCTCCCGGCCCTTGATCAGTATTCTCCTCTTTCTTTAGTTTGTCAAGGCGAAGGAGCCTTTGCTTATCACTGATCTGTTTGGGAGTCTTTTCCAGTAGGTGACCAGCTATAAACTGGTTGATGTTCCTTTGGCCCTGGTACATCTTGTCAAAATCAATAAGGGTCTGCACCTCCTCAGCCATCCAGCAGGTCATGTGCTTGCCATGCTGAGAGTTAGGTTTCAGTAGGCCAGCCAGAATGCGTTCTACATTGCGGACCGCCAAGTGAGCAAATCTCTTCTGCTGAGAGAGGCCACTCTGTCTCAAATGCCCTATCGCAGACTTCACAGTTCCAGTTGTCAACTGGAATCTGAGTGGCCATCCCCCTGCACTTGGGGAAGTGGGTGAGGATGCTATGCACCCTCCTATCAGTCCGACCACAAGTGGCGCACTGATAGTCCACCACCCTGTCACCGTGGCTCCTCTTGAGGTGTGTGCTCAGAGCCGTTGGTCTCTCAACATGATCCCCACATACTGGGCATGCGAGGTTCAGAGCAGGCAGCTGGACAGTTAGCACTACCTGGCCTGTAGCCTCATCGGCTTGACTGCGGCCCTGTGTCATTGGTTAGCTAACCAGCGTCACTAGCCGGCCGCGTTTCAGAATACTATCAGCCCACCAACATCGTGGACTGATAGGGTGGGATGCTAACGATACCAATGACACAGGGCCGCAGTCAGTTCACCACCCCAGACCCAGCGGGACCACTAGGAGGTCGTGGACACCTGTGTTGCCCAGTAACCTGATTCTCCTTAAGAGTGCCATAGTTACTCCCGCCAGTAACTACTGACTGTACTGTACCAGGTACACCGCTGGTGCTATATAAATAATAAATGATAAATAAGAATACCTTCACAATTTACTGACTTACCATTTACTGTTACCATATAGGTTACCATTTATATTTCATTTACTGTATTACCAAGGGTACATTTTAATTTCAGATTTCTGTCCGTTAGTTGTTTACTGCATTTCTGTGCCAGTCACTGTGTGAATAACTGGTTCACCCCTTAACCTTCTTACGCTCCTCCTCTCCCCCACCCCCATGCTTGCCCAAAATCAATCTAAATTGTCCCAATCTGCAACTGGATTGGAGATTTGGAAAAAAAAAAATTAAATCTGTGAAACAGCCAATGAGCGATAAGGAAGTACAAGGAAGAATGGAATACAGTGTTGTTACATCAGTATTAGGTCTTGGGATCTGAAATGGACAGCAAAGCAGTAAATGGCAAAGCAGTAAACAGCAAAGCAATAAACAGGATTCTAGTAAGCCCATTATCAGTAAATCGGGAAACGATATGTCAGTCAAGGCTTTACCAAGTACCAATAGTTTCTTGATTCAACAGAGATGGTTTCCAGAACCGTGATTTCAATGGGAATTCCCATTTGTGAGAAATCTCATTTCAGCCCTGCTTACAATCCATATCTGACATTCCAAAGCTGGGAGCTATGAGCTATTCACAATTACTTAATGCCACAGTGACTCCCTCAATAGACCAGACTTTAGTCACTCTTTTAATCCATCAACTTATTGCCAGAACGCTGGCTTTTGTCATGACTTCAACATAAATAGTACACATACAAACGTAATTTTCATGCACAGAAAAACAAATTAATAAATTGTTCAAATGTTAGCAAATATGACAAAGCTAACCAACCAAGACGCTTTGAATCACTAAGGTGCCATTTTAATCAATAAGTTATCAATAACTACAAATGAACACAAGTTATAAAAAGTCCTCTTTAATGAGTCCCCTCACTGATCTTGAAACAACTGACGTATGCCTATGGTTCTGCTAAATATCACAGCTCTCTACTCTGTAAGGTGTTCTTTCACAACAGTTACCTATAAAACTCAATCACATGGTAGCCTGGGAGAAAGATTCAGAGAAAACTCTGAAGGAATCCATTTATTTGAAACTTAGCCAGATGTATTTCAATCTCAATTGGACATCCTGAAACACATCATAAATTTTTATATAGGTTATTTGATTCTCACACCTCATAAATAGAATGATTTCTGATCTATTCAATGCCTGCTGGCTAACTGCGGTAGGATTCACTTCACTGTGAGTGTCCGATGGTTAGGTCCTTCTAGGATTGGTTCAAGATTACAAGATGGGAAAGCAGGCCTCAAAGTGATAACCAAGATATAGCATGCAGCCCTCACTTATTAAAGTTAATGGCAAATCTCCCATTGACTTAAATGGGTGAGGACTTTTTCACACCTAGTTTAAAATCAAGATCTGCTTGCAACAGAATGGACATTTTCATACACACACCCCCCAAAAAATCTGTTTTCATTTCTCTTTTTAAAAATACATTTTTTAAAATTTTATTAATGAAAATTTGTAGAGTTTGTTGGAGTGGCTGTGCAACATCATATTCCTACTCCCACTGGGATTGAGATGAGCCTAGAAAGCACACTTTTTCTAAAGTAGGGCATTTTCATTCTCTACCACCACCACCCTCAACTCACCTCAAAAAATAGATTTCAAAGAACATTTCCAACCATCTCTATGCTCTTAGGAAACTAATGGGAGGGCAAAGGAATTTGCACCTCCTGGATCATTTTACTTCAGGCTGGCTGAAGACTCAGGAAATCAACACAGCATCAATGGTCCATTTGGGGTTTGGTTTTTTTTTAGGAGAGTCAGACTCGCTTTAATAAATGATTATAAGCACCCAACAAACTGGACAGTTCTGTAAATAATTTCATTATTAAAATAATAATTGCAACACTTTGCAAAATATAAGGCTACCTTCGCAACCATGAGAACTAGAAGCTTACTTTTGTAATGAAAGTTTAGATGTTACTGATGGATGGCTCATGTTGGCCATAAATCAAACTCTAACCCATGGTCTAGTTTTCTTTGCATCTCTGCTTTAAGCAGCTGGATATAATCCTGACATTCCCACATGTTTTTAAGGGAGAAGGGCATGTTAATTTAATCTGATTAATTTTTTTCCCCCATTGGTAATTGGTTATCCTCAGTCACCTTTCTGATCAGCAGGTGACATAATGCAATCTAGTCCAGTTCAAGCTATGGAAAACATTCCAAGGAGGAAGGAGGATATGATTGCGAAGTCTGTCTTCTACACCTGGACTCCATTTATTAAGTTTGCAAAAAGGACAGCTCCTGCCAAGAAGCCAGACACTCTGACCTTGTCTGAACCTGTCTGCTGACTGTATATTTGGATCTGTGGGAAGTAGGGAGCTCAAGGGGATGGTGAGCAGACTGTTGATCCTTGGAGACTCACTGCAATATATGGGGAGTTTATGTTCACGAAGTGTTTTCCTTTTAAAGCCTGTATTCTTTCATCTCGTCACAGGCTATAACTTTGCTATTGAACTATATTGCTGTGTCTAGTCAGAGGGTATGTTTGTATGCCAATGTCAATCATTTCTCTTTTGTCCCCTTCCCTGACAGCAGCTAGCAGTGGCAGGTGGTACTTGCTATCTCTCTCTCTCTCCTCTATTGATGTTGCTTGTTTTTATTATATCATTTTCTTCTCTTCCAGCTCTATAACCTATCAAGGTCTAAAATCCATAATAAACAGAAAGTTAAAACTAAAAGAGAACACAAAGTTAATGCAGTTTGAAGCTGATCACCAGCACATCTTCTAAATGTGCAAGGTTCTAACTTGCCCAGCATATGCTATAATTAAACCAGACCCATAATGTGGATCCCAGGGGGGAAACAATTATATTTGCATTCTGTCTGAGTCTCTATTACTCCAATCTTGCCATGAAGGTCTGCATTCACACAAACACCACACACCAAGTGTTGCTACTCTTCATACAGGAGTACATAACCTTGACTTGTACCTTGAGATACACACACACACACACACACACACACACACACACACAGTGTGAACAAAGCAGGAGTAACAAGTGGTTAAAACGTTACCAATGTTAGGCACTGTCTGTGTGAACAAGCCTTAAAACAGGTGGATAGTAGTAAAATAAATCTGTCACTCCCGAACAGCTGATGATTGACCCACAAGGGGTGTTATTTGTACAGAAGATAGTATCCTATCTGCACGCTGGTTTACAAAACACATTAAGAAAAATGTAGAATATGAAATTTAAGCTACTACTCTAGATCTCACTTCAGCAAAGAAAAGAAGTATGTGTCTAAGCTTCAGCATGCAAGACTGCTCACAGGCAGCATGAAGTCAAACATACATGCTGACCCTGCCCTTTACATAGGTGCATTTACCATCACAAGTTGACACGTCAAGTTCCCAACCACTGCAAAATTAAAATGACTGAAAGGAGGCTGCATTAAAATGAAAACTGCTAATTACGTATTGCTTCTTGTGAAGTTTCTGGCCTGGCACTGAACTCCTGCGTGCCCAGATGTGGTCAGCCTACCCACTGGACAAACTGGACAGCTGCCCGAGCAAGGTGGCAGGATTTGATAGACAGCAGACTGGCAAGGAGCCAGAAGGTTTGATTTCTTCCCAGCCATGCAGCAGCTCTGTGCTGTGTGACCTAGGGTGGAGGCGACTGAGCTGAAATGCAATGGGGCTCAACTTGTATGTGACTGGACACAGACATCTGGGCCCTGCTCCAACATCCCCTGCAGGCTATTAGTAGTTGCCACTACAGTTCAGCCTGCCCCTCCTCCCTCCCTCCCTGCTGGTGCAGAAAGACTGCTCTTTTCCCTTCCCCACAGAGAGAGGAGGAATGAGACTCCCCTAAACCATGTAAATTCCCATACCCTGGCCCCATTCTCCAGCCCATGCCACCTCCAGCCCTCCCTCGTGCTCTGGCTCCTTCCCTCTGCCACTTCTCCCCTTCCACCAGCTCCTGCCACTCCTTCTTCCTTGTGTTTTAGAGTGGTGGTGAGCCCTCCTGTGCCGCTGCCTCAGCCTGCCTGTTAGGGTCCAGAGGTAAGATTCCAGGAAGGAGTGAAAGGCACGGCAAGCAGGGAAAATGGAAAGGCTGAGGAAACACTGGAAGAGTGCAGCAGAAGGTAAAGGAAACCCCTCAGCCATTCTCCGATGCCCAGGAGACTGGATGCTCAGCACAGAGGGTACACTTGCCTCAGAGAGCTAAGTAGCTCATTATCAAGATCAGGAAGGAGATGAGGGAACGGAGCTGAGAGCAGAAGATAAAGAAGCCATCAAGGCTAAAGCAAGGACTAGATGAAACAAGGAAGGGTTGGGGAAACAGGCAGATAGGGAGCATGGCTTAGCAAGGTAAGGAAAAACCAGACATTAAGGATAACAAAGTAGGAGGGCAGGATCTAAGAAGACCACAAAAACGAAGGTGCTTTAGAAGGAAAAGGACAACACGCATACAGCAAGTAGGTGATATTAAGAGGGAGGAAGGGCTAAGGTAACTATAAGGACAGGAAAGCTCTGTAAGAGGATATAACATGAGCAAGACTGAACAAAAGGAAGTCAACACACACAACAAGGAATTACTCGGACAATGGAAAGCTATGAAGGGGGAACAAAACACTGATGGAGAGGGGAACAGATGCTGATGGAGGGACTACAAGAAACCTAGGGAAACTATGGAAGGGAACAAGACACTAAACAAGGAGTCCAGGGAACTATGAAGGGAAAACAAAACATGAAAGTAGAGACTATGATTGAGAAGCCTAAGGAAACTATGGAGGGGGGAAGGCACTAACAAGGAACTAAGGCCGTTTTTAGACTTGTGCTGGGATCAGGCGCGGGAGCAGCGAAACAGTCGCGGCGCTGTTTTACACAAACCAGAAGTGGAAGTTGTGCGCGTGATTGGCGGCCGCACATTCTTTTCCGGCCACGTATGTCCCCCCAGAGAAATCAGGCCGGTTTGATCGTGGTCGGCAAAGAATGCGTGGCCACCGATCACGCACACAACTTCCGCTTCCGGTTTGTGTAAAACCGGGAGCTGTTTCGCCACTCCCACGCCTGATCCCCGCTGCATGTCTAAAAATGGCCTAAGCAAAGGCCAAGGAACTATGAAAGGGAACAAGATACCAAAGTTAGGTATTCTAAGCATACAGGGAAACAGAGGTGGGAGACAAAGTATACAACAAGGTGATAAGGACTAAGGCTAGACCAAGGGAGAATAGGTGTGCTGACAGGCGGGGGGAAACACGCCCAGCAAGATACCAACCACAAGGAAAGCAAGAACTGTAACAAACTACAAGGGAGACAAACATGCAGAGTAATAGACAAAGGGGAATGAGAGGGAAATACCTTCAACACGGAGGGGGAAAGCAAGTACAAGCTTAAACAAGGAAAGAAGAACACAACTAAGCAAACTAATAACGAGAGACATAACCTAAGTGGGAAAAGATCCAAGGGTATGGGGAAAACAGCAGCAAGAGTCAGCAATAATAAAGTCAGCAACAGAAGCTCTGCCGACTTCCTGAAGCCCTTAAGCAGCAGGCCTTAAATAAGGCTTGGAGCCAATCAGGAAGCCAGCATGTGTGTCAACAGATTAAACCAGGTGAGAGAAGAGCCGGGGAGGGGGGTGGGGGGAGAGAGAGAAAGAGCACACCAGGGTAGGGGGGAAATAGGTTCAGCACATTCCAGATAGTGGCGCAGAGAGAACAGCAGCCACCAGTCAGGAAGGCCCTGAGGCTGTGGGTTCAGGACCAAGCCCTGACACTGCCTCAGGCCTAGCCATTCCCAAGAAAGGCTCTCTGCACTGGCCAGATCACACCCCTCTAGCCTGTCCCAGCCTGGCCTCCTCCTCTCTGCCCTAGTCATATCTCTTGATCCAGTCTTGTGTTCCTTGCTCTCCCTTCATCACCGGCCCTTGACATCTGCTCTATTCCCATGTCCCCAACTGTACCTCTTGCTTCCCCAATCAGGTCCTGTTTCCTGGTCTTGATCTCAACTCTATGCCACAATTCCCATTGTCTACATTCTTATACTAACCCAGATCTTATATTATCATAATTCTCTTATATTCTCTCATTTTCATCTGACCCAGACCCGGCCATCTTGGTGCTTACTCGGTGTTTGGTGGCTGTGGGGGTCTGGATGAGGGTGAGCCATCTGAAGTTGAATCTTGACAAGACAGAGGTGATGCTGGTGGGTAGCACTAGGGGCCAGGTGTGGGAGAGGTCCCCATAATTGATGGGGTTCACCCCTCAGTCCTCTGGTTCAGAGTCTAGGGGTGCTCCTCAACTCACAGCTCTTCCTGGATGCCCAGGTGGCAGCTGTGATGAGGAGCGCCTTTTGCCAGTTTCATCTTGTGCGGCAGCTTCGGCCGTACATCTCAGGCTCCGACCTTGCCACCATCATCCATTCCTTCATCACCTCAAGATTGGAGTCCTGTAACATGCTCTATGTAGGGCTACCCCTGCTGATGTTCCAGAGACTGCAGCTGGTGCAGAACACAGCGGCCTGCCTCCTTACAGGGACAGGTCGCCATGAGCACATAATACCAGTGCTTCATTCACTGCACTGGCTGCCTATAATCTTCCGGGCTTAATTCAAGGTGTTGGTATTGACCTTTAAAGCCCTACATGGCTTGGGACCCACCTATCTGTGGGACTGCCTCACCCCCGGGTCCTGGATCGGCCCCTGCAATCATCAGAGGACACTCCTCTTGTGGTCACCTGCATTCATCAGGTGGGGACGATGGAAAGGGCACTCTCAGTGGCCGCACCAAGGCTGTGAAATTCCCTCCTGGTGGAGGTTCATCTGTCCACAGATCTCTCCTCCTTCCGAAGATGGTATAGAACCTGGCTGTTTCACTGGGCATTTGGCTAGGAAGAGGGAGTGGATGGGTGTGGGTAGGGTAAAGGGGGGGGATTTATTTTTCTGGGATATCTGTTTTATTGTTTTATGGTTGCTGGTTTTATTGACATGTATATGTTTTTATTGTATTTGTATTTGTATTATTATTAGCAAGCATTTATATAGTGCCAGCAATGTACCTGGCACTTTACAAAGTAATTGAATAGATATGGTCCCTGCCCTAGGGCTTACAATCTGAGAGACTGGGGGTGGGGAGACGAAGGAAGGGGAACAGAGGGAGAGACAAGGAGTGTAACATTCATGAGGATGCGAGGTCCCAGGTGCATGTGCCTGGCTTGGTTATATCGAGAATGATGGCTGGTTGGTCCATGTGGTGAGGATATGAGTACACAGACCAGAGGTAACAAATGGTACTGGATGGAGGGTATCAGCAGGAGTAAGGTGAGGGGAGAGAGAAGTCGGGGAGGGCAGTGCAGAAGAGGTGGGTCCTGAGGAGGGATTTGAAGGTACTGTCATGAAGGAACATAGGGTCACACATGACCAGAGGGAACATACATGCACTGTTAATTTATAGAAGCCAGTTTGTAACATGTACTATTAAGTTATAGAAACCAATCTGTGACAATGATGCCAAGCTGAGAGATGTTAAACTATTACTGTAACATTGCAAAAGGAGAGACATTGCAAAATAGGAGCAGCACAGCTCCCCAAGGGCATTGAAATGCAATCAGAGGTCTTTCCAAAAGGTGTGCGTGTCTCTAACAGCAGCTTTAAGAATGCAAATGAAAGGAAACTGCATATGTGAGTGAGCCCACAGGTTCAAGAGAGAAGAGGGGGAAACAAAAGGACTTTCTAGAAGACTCAAGAAGAAACTAGGGGTCCCGCCCCAAGGACTTATAAGGGACATTCAGACCCATAGAGAACAGTGTCAATTGGGAACTCATTCAACCTAGGACTCACTGAGTCTCAGATTATAGCTGAAGGGCAGGAGCCTGTCAGCTAGCCTGTTGAAGCAATGTACTGAGAGAAGAGACTTTGCTTCTAAGAACTCAAAGCCCAGCCTCACTACATCTGGCTGAGAAATGGATTCAAGCGTATGGAATTTCTGTAAGGTAAGATCTTAACTAGGGACCATCTCAGTACGAACTAGGATTGCGTTATTTACTTTTGTTTTAATTGCCACTCTGTGTTCAAACTATCTTCGTTCATGTAATCAAACTATCTTTGTTCATGTAATCAATAAACTGTCATCTCACACTGGGAAACACGGTCTGAGTATCTTGTGCCCTCAAGCACTTGCGAACCCAGAGAGAAAGAGTCTGTGAGCAGGAAGTCTCTGGAACTAGGCCTGATGTGGCAGCAGCTGTTACCGCACCGTGATTCCATTCCGCCATTTCGGAATTGTCTGCGCCACACCACAGCTTTTCTGCTGACATTCCGCTAATTCCGCCGGCATTCTGCAAATTTGGAAACTATCAGAAAAATTGCAGAATTGTCGGAAACTGTCGGAAAACCGCTGTTCCGCTATTTTGTGGCACTGGCGGAATTGCGGAAGTAGCGAAAATGTCATGTTTCCGCTATTTTGCGAAGCCTGTGGAAGTAGCGGAATGAAATTAGCAGAACTGCGGAAGTAGTGGAATGAAACTAGCAGAATGAAAGCCTCTGCCATGCCGTACCACTAATTGCAGAAACACTGTTTCCGGCGGAAATAGCTACCGCTGCAACATTCCGCTACAGCCCTATCTGAAACTTGGATAACAAAAGTGTTGTCCCCTTTTCAGGACTGAATCAGCTAGAGAGAACTGATGCAGACGGGCTGAAAGTGAGGGAAACTGAGTCACCCAACCCAGAAAAGAGGGGTAGTGGACCCCAACCCCGTGACAGGTATGAAGGGAGGGGGAGAGGCGGATGTGGGCAGGGAGGGAGTTCCAGGAGTGGGGCACAGCTAGGGAGAAGGGACGAAGGCGGTTAGGGAATCAGGGGAGGTGTGGGAGGGCAAGAGAGGGGACAGAGGAGGAGAGGAGTTCATGGCTGGAGTACAGAGGGAAATTAGCACAGAGAGGTAGGGGGAGCAAGATTGTGAAGAGCTTTATAGGTGAAGACTAGGAGCGTGTGCAGGATTCGTTCAGGAAGGGGGAGCCAGTGAAGAGAGGAGAGGAGGGGCTGCACATGGTCGAAGCGACGGCCAAGGTGGATGATCCTGGCAGCAGAGTTTTGGACGGAGATAAGGGGAGAAAGGGGGAGGTCAGTGAGAAGGAGGTTACAGTAATCAAGGCAAGCGATGACCAGGGCATGAACAAGGGTTTTGGCAGAGGAGACAGAGAGAAAAGGGCGAATCTTAGCAAAGTTATGGAGGGAGAAGTGACAGGATTTGGCAACAGAGTCGATATAGGGTTTAATAGAAAGGAATGAGTCAAAGATGAAGCCTGAGCTACTGGCTTGGGGGACGGGAAGGTTGGTGACGCCATCGATAAGGATCGACAGGGAAGAGAGAGAGGAAGGATGAGGGGGGAAGATAAGGAGTTCTGTTTTAGCCATGTTGAGTTTGAGTTGACGTTGAGACATCCAGGTAGAGATGTCAGAGAGACAGCTGGTGAGGCGAGCTTGAATAGATGGAGAGAGAGAGGGAGTAGAGAGATAGAGTCGAGTGTCATCAGCGTAGAGGTGATATTGGACGCCATGGGAGGCAATGAGTTTGCCTAGGGACAGGGTATAGATAGAGAAGAGGAGAGGGACCAGGACAGAGCCTTGGGGAACACCAACCGAGAGCAGAAGGGAGGAGGAGGTGGAGTTGGCAAGAGACACACTGAAGGAGCGGTCAGAGAGGTAGGAGGAGAACCAGTTGAGGACGGAGCCATGGAAGCCAAGGGAGTGAAGTGAATCCAGCAAGGGCGAGTGGTCAACAGTATCGAAGGTAGCAGAGAGGTCAAGGAGGACAAGAATGGAATAGAGGTGATTAGATTTAGCCACAAGAAGATCATTGGTGATCTTAGCGAGAGCAGTTTCGGTAGAGTGAAGGGGGAGAAAGCCAGATTGGAGGGGGTCAAGGGAGGAGTTGGCAGAGAGGAAGTCGAAGTAGCGGGACTAGACAACACATTCAAGAAGCTTGGAAGCAAAAGGAAGGAGTGAGACAGGACAATAGCTAGAAGGGTCAGAGGGGTCAAGAGTGGACTTTTTGAGACTAGGAGAGACAGTGGCTCCTATCCTCAAGAGAGATAGGAGATTCATTTTATTTACATTATGAACACTGTAAGCCACCCCAAGCTGCTGTTGGAAGAAGGGCGCAGGATATTAAAGCTGTATAAATAAATAAATAAATAAATAAATCCCCACTCTCTCTGTATACCCCCAGAGGGCAAGAGGGGAAATTATTTTACCCAAGGTGACCAAATAGCTTGGACAAGCAAAAAGTCAGTGAAGTCAGCAGCAGAATACATTTCTCATTGCTCTGCCAAGGTATGTCAGCCCCAACCTGAAGAAACTCTTTCTAGGGCCAAAAGGGCAGTCCAATTTCATAACTCAGCTTCTTTGTTGAGGTTTCCAATGATGGCTGATTTTGTAAAATGGACAACTGCCTCTAGGAACAAGAATGAGACAACAAGCTTATTAGCCTGGGGTGTTTTCAGATGTGACAGTGGCTGGGTTTAGCACGCTTTACTCCATGGGCTACTGTCACATTAGAGGACACCCACCAGATGTTTGTATGGGATAGATTCTGACCATGGTGGCAGCTAGCCCAGACTATGACTCGGGGAAGTCCCTGAGTCACAGCCCGGGGCGGGCTAACCACTACCGGTCAGAATACTGCTGCCCAACCGAGAGTACAGCTGACTTTCATGTTTGAAAGCCTGTTTTACTCACTGCAGTCTGGAGTGGTGGGGGTGGGCAATCAGGGCAATCTCTACTGTAAGCTGTTTTGGGGTGGGATTTATTTAATATGTTTTATGTATATTGTGTTTTTTTTCCATTGTTGTAAGCTGCCCTGAGCCAATTGTTGAGATAGGACAGGATGTAACTTGAATAATAAAATAATAATAATAATAAATAATAAATAAATAAATAAACTGGGCATAACTGCATTCTCCCTCAACATCCTTTGCCAGGGGATGTTGTAAGGGGCAGTTATATAGCTAGGTTTAAACAAGAATTTGATACATTCTTGGAGGATAGGTCCATAATCAAGTCAGTCTATAAATCAAGTAGGTCAGGGGATGCAACCCCCTGGGAGTAAACCCCCTCTGACCATCCGGAATTGAGAGTAAACATCAGATCACTCCATTATGACCTGTTAGGTACTTCTCCAAAGTGACTGAGAGTTGCCACTGTTGCAGACAGGATGCTGGGCTTAATGAACCATAGGTCTGGCCCAGTATGACATTTCTTATGTACTTAAAGAAAGAATAAAGAGAAAGTGGGACCTTTAGATGTTATTAAAATGTAAATAGGCCCATAATAATTATTTTACATCCTTTTTATTTACATGGGTCTATGTTGTCTGAGGTCTTCTGATCAACTAAAAATGACATTGTTAAGAACATAACATTGTATTTCACATGCAGTATAACTTCACTGTATATAAGGTCACAACAAATGGGTTTAGATAAATATATTGACAAACTACAGTCTCCTGTAAAGTTACACACATATTACTTCCAAGTTCCATCGTACAACTGTCACAGACAAAAGCTACTCTCAGAAATATGTTCTTGTTTTCCGGGCATGTAGGCAATAACCAGTCTTGCCTTGTAATGTATGGATCTGTAGACCAGTGAATGCAGGTAAGCCTCTTGCAGGAAGTTTAATAAGGCCTCAGGAGGAGAAAATCAGGGTAAATATAGCAGAAAATTATTTGAGAATATTCTTGCAAACTAAACCCCAGCTGTTTACTTCATGTGTGTTTGTGAAAGGATCATGAATATGAGTGAAATGAAGAAAAGTGTTTCTAGAACTATTTTCAAATGCTTTTTACTGTCTGCAGAGCACATTTGTGAGGCATTTGTGACTAACCTGTGAACAGAAAAGCAGAGGGACTCCTATTCATGAATCGTAGGACATTCAACTAGGGAACAGAAACTGTTGCATGTGATTTTAGTGAATAAAGGCTAGTGAATGCACAGAAAAAAACAGTTTGCCAAAAAGCTGCAGGCTGTAACTTACTCATAAGAATGACTTGTCAAATAAATAAAATTAGCAAGCAAACTCATTAAAAAAAAATCTCAAGCTACATACAGTATTTGTGGAATAGAATTAGTCGGACTGGTCAGGAATTTCTCAGCAGTACCAGATTTCCTCAGGAAACAATCTGATTAAACTGGAAGGTTCTGTAGGAACACTATGATTTCATTAGAGTTTCCCAGTAGGAACTCTGGAAGGAAGGCATGTTGAGGGCGGTAGCTCCCAGCTAGAATAGGAGAAATGAATATTTGCTACAGATGTGCCAGAACAGACATAAGGGGAGCTCATGGACTTCTCCATACACTATGGAAATCTACCATCCCTTCTGCATCAGTGGGTGGGTGTTAACTGACGTAACAAGACGTCAGTTATCGTTACCTGGTGGGAGGGGAAGGACTTCCCTAGGCTGGGTGTATTCCGGCCATGGGAATTCATGTCCCTGCAGCCTTCCCCTGCTCTTGATCTGAGGGGAAAGGTTTGCTAGCGGAAAAGTAGAATTTGCATCAGTGGCAGCAGAATTACTGCATGCAGACTTGCACCCACCATGCCAAGACTGAGTAGGACCTGGTGAAATTAAGCACTGAATCAGCATGGAGTGAGTCACGTTAAGTGGCCATGCCCTGACAAAACCAGCTAGCTACTTGCAGGACTAAACCAAACTACAGCTGACTAATTAAGTGACTTCGGGAAGTATTTCAAAACCTATTGAGTAGAAAACTATGAAGTGTTTAAACTGTTGCCTGAAGTCCCCTAAGGCAACACTTTCAGCTTGGAAATGGCATATCATTTTAGTCAATATATTTTGAAACACTTTTCAAAGTCAGATAATTAGTCTGTTACAGTTGAAGTTAGCAATCCTTTTAGCACCCCCACCCACCTTTGGAGCTATCAAATGCCAAGTATGGGAATGACTATGTAATTTGCATGAAGTTATGTTAATATGGGCAGGCCTAACCAACACTTGTGGTAAGTCTTTGTGCATGCCCAACATGCATTAAAATGTTGGTGGGGCTAAAGGAGCAGGATCATGGGGGAGACACAATATATCCCCTCGACTCCCCCTCACACACAAATAATCAACTCCTCACACCCACACACCCCTCCATCACTCTTTCCCCAAAAGGAAATTAGACTGGTTTCCACCATCCTGGGAACAGGCATGGGAGACCTCTAATCGCTGGAGCTGGATCTAAACTAACCCTGCTTAGGACAGCTCTGAGCAAGCTCTATTCTGCACTTGCTTGGAATGCTCACATCTCCCAGGCACAGTGCCATGGGTAGAGCACAGAGAAGGTCTAAAGATCAATCAGCCCTCTCTGTGCTCTACCAACAGCACAGCAGCCTGGGCCTGGGAGCTGTGAACAGGCACAGAATGGTGCTTGCTCACAGATGCCCTAGCCAGCAGCTCATCCATGGTGAAAGATTTTATAATGGTACTGAGACCCATTAGCCCCAATGGATGAGCCATGACTGACAGTGTGACAGATAGTTCCAAAAGACTAAGCAGACTCTAGTTGAGTGCTGATGCAGTTGCTAAAAATGCAGTCTTTCCTGGCAAACTCTACTTCTGAATGCCTTCAAATTTTTGAGCTAGATCCATAGCTGGTATAAACAGGAGTAATTCAATGCCTGTCAGTGGAACTGTGCCAGTTTAGACCAAGCGGAAGTCTGTCCCTACGTCTATAATCATTTTTCTTTTTTCAAGAAGATGATGTTTTCCTCCTGGTTTTCATTTTCACATGTCTTTTCACTCCCTTGTTCAGTCTGGGGCTGGAAGCAGACGTGGCAAAACACTCAGAATTAAAAGCTGTTCTCACTTTATTTCTAGTTAGGAGAAAGCAACAGAAAGCTTGTGAGAAAGCTTGTCCTCTTGAGATTTTAAAGTTTAGTTCTGCATGACCAGGAGGTTTGGAAAGTTCAGATAAAGACTGAATCTAACCAACCACTTCCTAAGAGTTTCACCCATCAATAATTGACAGTACATGGCTTGCAAAAATACTGTACTAAACAAGATTCCTACCGAAAAACACGTTTCACCATTTGAATTGTCTTCTACATATTACATTATTTTCCCATCACACATTGCCATAGCAACCCATCCCTTCCACTGACAGGACACGAGCATGCCTATGGACTATCTGACTCAAAGGCAGTGGGCAATCTGGACATGGCACATTTATTTATTTATATTGGCTGGTTTGGAAATTGAGGCAGTTCCTGTATTTGGGAGACTGTAGCATGGCACACAAGGGTTGATTTTTGACTGCGCAAATAAGAATTTTTAAACAGTCTGAACACTGTCATAAGCTATTGTGTGTGCTTGGTAGCGAATCCTGAAAATACCTACCGTAGAGGTGGTCCGGACCCTATGTGGGGGGTTAAACCACCAGCAGATGGTATCATAATCCTGATATTGATATACAGAGCATTTTTACTTGGGATTGTTTTTCCCTGTATTTTAAAAGTCAGGCTGGGGAAACCCCTGTGGGGGATTTAGGACATTTTCACATGGACAGTTAGTCCTGACTAATTTAATGTAGTCCGGACTAGGTTGTCCATCTAAACACTGTCAATGGTGCTTATTAGTCCAGACTAATAAATAATAGGGATGTGCGAACACGGTTCGGAAGTTCGGAGTTCGGACCGAACTCGACTAGTTCGGTCGACCGAACCAAACTTCCAAACCAAACTCGAATTTGACCGAACTGTACGGTCGAATCCAAACCAGTTTGGAAGCCAAAAACAGCTTAAAACACCGGTTTTGAATATACGAATTTGGTTCAGAAGTTCGGAATTTTACCAAACTCGACTAGTTCG
>QEPC01004965.1:1152488-1172288 GCA_003113815.1 Sphenodon punctatus
ATGATAAGCTCTGTGAGGACCAGAATCTAACATTTGCAGAGGAAAGATTCAGAATGAATGTGTTCTTTGCTACACTGAACAGAGCCTCCTCGCAGATGAAACTGCTTTGAGGGCCTAAATTAAGTGGTTTCTATGTTTGTTGCTCTTCATCCATCAACACTGACATCAGCAACTGATGACGAGTTGCATGCAACTGGAGAAATTCTGGTCAGGAAATATGACACTGACTTGTCACCCTGTCTTCCTGGCCAATTGTTAGCATTCGGATCATATCTGAAATCAGAAATTTCCAAAAAATCAGTGATAAAGGAAGTAGTTGCACTGCTGATGACTGAGAACCATGCTCTTTCCTCTAGTTTCCCCGATATCTACACTGCATGCCTACTTTTCTTGACCATACCAGTGACAGTAGCAACCTCTGAACGATCCTTCTAAAAACTAACATTAGTTTATAGCTCTATGTCCCAAGAAGGACTCAGTCACCTGGTTCTGCTCTCCACTTAAAATGAACATGCCAGGAAGCTGGACATTTCCAAAATCATAGCTGTCTTTGCGGAGCTCAAAGCATGGATAAGACCATTGCAGTAGCTGAGTACACGTTGTCTTTCTTTACCATGCGAGTTGACAGTTTTATGCAATAAGGACGCTATGGGGGAAGAAGGAAGGGAAGGGTGCAGAATGCGGCAGCCCGGCTCCTCACGGGGACTGGATGCTGGGAGCACATAACACCAGTGCTCCGGGCTCTGCACTGGCTGCCTATTGTCTTCCAGGCCCGATTCAAGGTGTTGGTTCTTAACTATAAAGCCCTATATGGCCTAGGCCCCACGTATCTGCGGGACTGCCTTGTTCCCCGGGTGCTGGATTGGCCCCTGCGGTCATCGGGTTTCTCAGGGGGAAACGATGGAGAGGGCATTCTCGGTTGCCGCACCAAAGCTGTGGAACACCCTACCAACTGAGGCCTGGGTGACCCCGGATCTCCCCTCTTTTCAACAGATGTGTAAGTCCTGGCTGTTCCGTCTGGTGTTTGGCCAGGGAGATCACGTAAAGTAGGGGATTTGGGGGGAAGGGGGGGGGTTACATTGCCTTGGTTGTTTTTTGCCCCATTATTTATGTGTATATTTATGTGTATATTTATTATGTAATTTTATATTTTATGAAAGTGTTAGAGTTTATGTAATTTTATATTATGTGTATTTTAGCAGGTTTTTAGAGGTTTGTTAGCCACCCTGAGTTGCTTTTACAGGAGGAGGTGGGGTATAAATTGTTTAAATTAAATAAATAAATAAATTAATTAAATCAATAAAGAGGTGGAACAGGGACGAGGATGGTGTTGGGAGAGTTCATTTCTTGCATCTGGGCCCATTCCAATGTAGCTACACCCCTGAAAGTATTACTTAAATGAAGCTGTTGAACAGCTACACAAATAGTTAATTTGTTGGCTCCAAAAAGTTTTGCCAGTGTAACCCCATTTTAAGACAAATATAATTCAGTAACAAGGATATGCAAAGTGTATCAAATGTCCATAAGATCATGATTCCATCTGAATATTGCATGACCTCACTTAGGGTCCCAATACACAGTTTGGGAACTTCTGAAACTGCTGATGTGACATTAAACTGGGTCCATGTTAGGGAACTGTGTGTATCTCCTTGACCTTGACCTTTAACTGAACTCCCTGTTCAGTTAAACATAAAAGTACAATCCTCAGAACACCAACACCAGCTCTCAGCACTGACACAAGCCCTATTCACTTCAATGGGGTTTGCACTGGTGACATTAACTGCCCTGAGGATTACACAGGAAACTCATCTTTCACACTTGGAAAGGAACAGAAAGTCACAGAATCCCAAGAAATACACTTTGTGTAAGTTAGATTGGCTGGAAACAACATGGGGGGGCTCCCTAAGATGTACAAGAGACACTTATGAGCAAGATCTGATAGCAAACAAAAGACATAATTGTACTGGGAAAAGTTTAAAATAAAAGGATGCTCAGTTTTTAACAATGGTTTTTATATATATATACATACATACACACACACACTCAGGGATGCATGTTCATTGCATTTTCCCCATTGCTACCAATGGAGAAAATGCTGTGAACATGGATCCCTGAATATACTGTTACTCCTTTTAGACTCTATTCAGTTTGTACTCACCTGTACATCTTTAAATGATGTGTGAAACATATGCAAATATACAATGATAAGTTTATTGTTTCGACAATAAGTCATAACAAAGATATACACAGTAAAACAGCACCAAAGAACAGGAACACCAACACTAAATCAGAATCCAAATAAAATTATCAATAGAGACACAGCTGCCTGCTGTCCCCAGCTAGAACAACTAAAAATAAAAAATTAACAATTAAAATGAAATAGCTTCTAAAAAACTAGACTTATCAACAAAATTTTAATTACAAATGGATGTTTCCTCTGCCTCCTATAAGATATACAAATATAGAGATACACTTATACGGCCCATAAGACAGTAGCCGTAATAAGATAATCCCAACATGGGATATAATACTAGAATGAACCCTAGCTCGTCTGCGGAGCTTGAGCTCGGGAAACTCTTGACCCCTGGACTCTGCAATTCAATCCATTACTTTATTAACACAAGCACACCCCCACCTCTTACATCTTTCAAAGATATTTGGTCTAGTGTGTTAAATATTAAAGAAAGCCTAAGGGAAAGTTCCTGGTCTAAAATAGCGGCAGGCAACCCCACACGACATGCAGCTTTCCAGGGGTCAACCTGCAGCCCCTTCCCCCTACAGGTCTGCAGTCTCATTCAAACACAACAGGACCAAACTGCAAGTGTCAAGTCCAGGTTCTATCCAGTTTAAGTGGCCCCACTCCCTGCAGAGTTCCAAGACATCACTACCCTTCAGTGGTAGGGCTACATCAGATGGGAGAGCACACCGCCAACAGACTGAAGGGCTGTGCTGCGTGCTACAACACGTGACCATAACCAGCCAATCAGCAAGGCGCCTTTTTGCGCCGCTGTCCCTGCTGCCTTACAAGCTGCAATCCCAAGCGGATTTCAGCTTGCAACGCTACAGCCAGCTCGCCCCCATTCACAAAAACGGCAGGAAAGATCGGCCTCCCCCCCACAACCAGTGCCACATTCCTCCAAAGAGGCAGGCACAAAGTCCCCCGCAGCGCACAGTGTGCTTAGTGGGTGGATTCTGACATTCCCTGTCCCTTGTGGAGCTCCATGAGAATATAACATTTTGCAAGAAGAAGAGTACGCTCAAATCTGATCAGACTTAAAGAGCCTGGACTCTTGATTTTAGGCTAGGCTCTCTGCAGGTTTTGGCCCTTGGGGGTATTTGAAGACTGGATCTGTGGTTTTCTTATTAGCTCAGATTTCCATGCACTGGCCTAAAGTTTTTTTAAAATTAACAGCATTTTGGGCTGCCTCAGTTTGGATGTCCCAGCTTGTAGGGCTGCCAACTCCAAATGTTCCAAACCGATGAACCAACTTCATAATCATGAAACTGGCTTGAACATCAAATTCTTATACATGATGTCTGAGTTCTATTTTATTTACTTTTCTAATACACTGCAGCCAGATTTCCATGCTTTTTTCTGCAACCATGAAGATAAGAAATTTAATTTTTATTTTATTTTTTAAAATAATCTTGAAACTCTGTTTTATCATGAGTTTTATTATGTTAGGCTTTGTGGAACTTTTAAAGTATCAAGACTCGTGATAAAACTGCAGGAATTAGTAATCCAGAGTTTGAAAAATACCGCCATAGTCACTGTTGATCTAGCATAGTTTTCTTTTCTGTATTTCTGCACAGACTCCTCACTGTTGCTAGAAGATCTTTTTCCTCTGCTGCTCCTGCCATCTGGAACAATCTTCTGGGATTGCTCTGCCTTTGAGTTTCCCTGTCTTGCAGCTTTTCTTGCTCATTAGTGCCTCTTAACTTCTCTCTGCCATTGCTGTTATTTTAACTGCAAGTGAGAAAACAGAAGTGGAAACAGTGGAAGGTGTGTGGCAAGGTGAGAAAGAGAAGAATGTGAAAATATTTCTAGATAAAGATCGAGAGAAAGGAAAAGGCTAAACCAGAAAAGTCTTGAAGACTGAGGAATCTAAAAGTGAAAATAAAGTGAAATGTTTTTGAAAAGATAAAAAATTAATCTGAAGTGATTTAGTTATAAATGCTAACTAGCTGCCATTTTCAAAAGGAGCGTAAGGGAGTTATACAACTAATTCCACTGAAATCCAATGAGAAATAAGCTCAAACTCCAACATGTTTCTGGGTGGGCCATGCCCACCCTTGGTAGCTATTTGAGGAGTGTCCATGTCTAACACCCTGGTGACATCTGTAGACTGTCCTACCAATAAGGTAACGTTACACTGAACTGAACTAAATTTGGCAGGGAGTTGGTGTGGCAGAGTGGGATGAAAGGATCTGGAAAGGGGCCAAGATGGCCAACGAGCCTTAAGATGGCCACTGGCAGGAAGCCAGTGTGTTTGGGGCATGGCTGTTCCTATAAAAAGGAAATGGGTGTTGTCAGCTGGGTGTTGGCAGAGAATGATCTGGGTGGATCTAGGTGTTGTCCGGGAAGACCTGAGAAGAGCCTAGAGCCAGTTCTGCTAAAGAAATAGAGCCTGAGAGGCTATGGACTAAGAGTTAGGAACTCTGCCTGGGGGTAAGCAAGAGCAAGCTTGACCCAGGGAACGGTATGGACTTTTATGTTTTGCTGAATAAAGCAATTTGTGGTAATTCCCCTAAAGACTTTGTTGTGTTTGGGCCTGGACCTGACAAGACTTACACTAGGCGAGAGCACACCCTGCTACAGATGGGCACCTGCCTCCCTCACCTTTTGGGGGAATCCCAGTCAATGAGAGGAAGGAAGCAGCATAGTAGACTGCACTTAGATAAATTTTATTGGATTCAGCTTCCGCCTTGATCCATTTTACAAACAAACAATATACATAAAAAACAGTACATAACTATAAACTAAATTAAGACAACATTTTTTAAAAAAATCAAACAAGGTAAAACCAATAAGCTTAATCAAATTTCCTTTGACCTAAGAAAAAGAGAATCAGAATTTGAACAGAAGTGGTCCCAAGGGCCTTTCTGATCATCTCTGCTTTGTATGCAAATAGGACCAAGTTTATGAGGACGGCCTCATTTTGAGTTTTCATAAGCCAAACAAATAGAATGAGAGTTGGAAGGAAGGATAAATTTTGAATGTATTTCATTAAATAAAGGGCACTCAAGAACATAGTGAACAGAATCTTTGCTCATGTTCAGACAACAAGGACACAATCAATCCCTGTAAGGAATCCCCCTCCTCCAACGTAGACTGCACTTCAGGCTGAGACCATAGACTGTCCAGTTCTCATCCGAGTTCCGTCTCAATGTTAATAAGTGGAGCTGGTTATGGCATCACCATTATGATTTGTAAGCCATCCTGAGCCTTTGGGGAAGGGCAGCATATAAATTAAAATCAATAAATGAAATTAATCACCTCCCTGTGCCTCAGTTTCCTTGCCTGCTAAATGGGGAAACTTGTTATCTAACCAATGTGCAGAGATGATGCTAGGATTAAAGAGAAAATGAAGGAGGGATTTTTAAAAAATAATTAAATGACAGTGCAACATGGTTTGCATTTTCAGTCAGTGGAATTTGTGCTCCCAAATCATTTGGAAAATACCACTTTACTGGACAGTTCTTTGAGAATTAAGAACTAATCATTGGGCTGGAAAAGACCTGAAACATCATCTAGTCCTACCACTGCAATGAGACAAGATTCACTATGGTGAAACATTCTAATGACCATGTATTCATCAAACTGTGCTCGTAATGGTCAATACTTTATTGACAGCTGGCAACCTGTCATCATTTAAACCGATTCAGATTCCTGGAGAAGGGCCAATTTGGGGAAACGACAACTACAGCTCTGTTCTCCTCCCCAAACATTCTCTTCCCTCCCCATTACCTAGTCTGGTTAGCTTAGTCTAGGTAACGGGGATTGGGTTGGGAATTTGTTTCACCGTTACCTAAGAAAGTTATTCAGACCTGAAAACTTTCCATGTGATTTAGCGAAACAAAGAGCTGACCTCACCAGCAGTAGCAGCAGCCACCGCTCTTGAAATGTCTAAAAGGCAAATGCATTAGTATGTTCAGCCACCATGCTGGCTAATGACTAGACATTTTCAAGCATATGGGATCATTATTCCAGCATATCATCAGTGAACTTTCCAGAAAAGCTAATTAAAGGACCCTTTAAAATGCTTACCACAAAGTTAGGTTTTATCACAGCTCCTTGCTTGTGTTTGAAGAATTTGCAGATTCTTCTGCTCTCACCACCTCTTACTTCCTGTGATCACTAAAGATGAACAACGCTTTAATTAGATGGTCCTTTATTTTCCTTTCATCATAATTTAGCTGTCATCATTTTACAGACAGAAAATATGGGTTTCTGCTGACACTAAGGGGTCTTTAGAAAGAATTGCTAGTCCATGTCTAGTAGTGGTTCATTTCTCCACATTCTCCTCCTTTCATACACCTTCCTTAATGACTATTTTTATTCTTTAATGCTAAGGAAACTGCGATGAAATTAAAAGCCAATTTATTGAAGGTAACAAAAAGCAAGATTTCTGCAGATGAACAGCCCCTTGTAAAAAAAAAAGGGGGGGGGGGCAGATTCTTAGGGCCGCTGCTGACCAAGATAGTTTTTCATGAAGAGCCTGTGTGGATACATGAAAATACCTAAAAATGACATGGCAGGGCAGGGGAACCTTTTTTAAGTTTTTGGTGACAACTCATTTTCTGGGCACTTATTCCCCAATGGAAAATAAACTCTAAATATAAAACGTCAAATCTGTCCTGGTTTTAATTTAATATTTGGTCATGTTTGGAAGATTTCTGCATAGGCACAGGGACTCCAGGAGTTATAAGAGAGAGAAACTTTATCATCTAACTCGCTAGAACATACGTGTGGGGAGAAGCTCCAGAGGAAACCTACACTCTGGAGTCTCTCTCTAGGTTTCTGCCTATCTGACTTCCAACATTAGGAATGGAGATGCTAACATCATACCCCTTAAGAGATACAGCAACATACATTAAGATATGGCTATAATCCTTACATATTTCTTTTTTAAAATCCCACACACTCATCTTTGTCAAGATCTTCCACATATGAACAGAACAGAACTAACTTGGGGCTGACTGCCAAAGTCTATAGTCAGCGACTCAGCGTGAAACAGTGAGTGTTTTCAAACAAGACACTCCCCCACTCCCCACCCCTTCATACAGCAGGAGTCTGGGAGTCCTGCCCTGTGTGTATGGCTCCTCGACCAACCCATCGCATGGAGGGACTTGTGACAGCAGCCTCTCTACCTGGCTTCCTGGGGGTGGCTACTTGTTTTGAACTGCCATCCCCACTGTTCCAAAGTGACTGGCCACAGTGGCCCTCCCTAGGGCAGTCCGGGGATCCGGCTTGCCTCTGTCTCATTTGTTTTCACGCAAGGTTACATGGTCACTACTTGAATTCTGCTATTTCAAATTCTGTATGGAAAACCAGATACGGTCCCTCCTACCAAATGAAACATCTAGAAATACATAGGAACATCAGCCCTTCTCTAGTGCACTAGAAAGAGAGAGAACAGGCCCTCCTGAAAAGTTGCTCCTGTAACAATCCTTCTGTGTCCTATTTATGTGGTATGTAGGGCTGGATCCTGACAAGCGCAGACTGCTCAGTGCTCACCATGTGTTTTGGGGCTCTACACAGACTCCCAATAGATGGGGCCCATGAATAAACAAATGGAAGCATGACTGTGAGAAGCTTTGACATAAAATATAGGCCCACAAAGTCTCAAATGGGGGAGCCCTGGTCTATGAAGAGGCTGTGGCAATTCAGGAGTGGGCCCCCAACACAGGCAATCATGAGGAATGTACCATACAAGTCCACAGGGTCTACAGTGCAAGGAGCCTTGTGCCCCTGAAGAGGATGTTATGTTTAATTAAACATCAAAATTAATTACAATAATATCTTCCTTTTTCTAACGAGTCAGTCAGTCAAGTGAGTGTCCATCAAATATTCCTGTGTTAGGAGAGGCCCTCACCACCATTTTGTGTAATTCCCCAACTTCCTTGGATTTGGCACTGGTGCAGCACCTGGCTTATAGGCTCTTGCACTGGTTTCTTGTTGATGTGTGAATTAAATAATTAGGAATCATTGAAAACTCTTCTTGTTCTCTGCTTTGATTTGCTTTCTCTGGTTGCAGTCCAGAAACCTGTTACTCCAAAAGGTAATGGAAGTACTAAGAACTAAATGGTTCAAGGATTGAACCTCTTTTGTACAAATTCCATCATTTTCAAGGGGTAAATTTGATAGTGAGTGTGCAGTACTACAGGGCATGCATGAGGACAGAGGTGCCCAAACTGACAGTTGGGAGCCCAAATTGGAGTTCCACCATATGCAAATGGGGTCATAATCTTGATCTACTTTGCATGTCTTGTTGCTGTCGAAGTGGCTGGATTATATTTAAATTTTCAAATGAGGTCATGCAGGCAAAAAGATTAGGAACCTCTGCATTAGAAAATGTTTGCGTTCTGTGCCAAACGTTGCTTGTATTGAAGGGCAAAGACAGAGCAGCACAAAATCCGCTCTGTCAGAAATGAAAACTGGCATAATGAGGGAAAGCTTGGAAAATAGTTACTATACTGAAGGTCAGGAGCGTTGATGCCTGATTGTGTTACACATAGACAAATTGCTTCAGATAACAAATATTTTATCACTCAAGAGAGGGATTTGAATTTGATTAATATCTCATCGTCCAAGTAAACAAAAAATATGTCCTTACAAAACCCATTGAACTAATGTTTTCCGAATATGTCCTAAAAAGTAAGAAAAGAGAAGGAGGTTTTTTTGTTTGTTTTTAGCACACAAAAAGTTAGCTGTTGAATTGAGTGGGTGCAATGATAATTTCACAGGTCTGGATATGACAAAATACAGTATCTGTGAAGTAATATAATGAGGGTTGCAGGAAAGAATTGTTAATATTTTAGGCGAAATAACCAATTTGGTCTTCACATCACTAAAAACAAGTTTCAGCTGCTAATTTTATTGTTCGTTACAAAGGTTACTGTTTGTTGGGGAAAAGTGGAGGAGGAGTTATTAGAAGCTGCTACGAAGTTCAAATGAGAGAAAACACAATTGGAAAGGGCATGCACATCAACGAGGGGACATTGTCCAGAGTGCATTTGTGACCATAAAAACTTCTGCCTGAACTAGTTGAGAAGCTGATGATAAGCTAAAAGCACAGTCAGGGGCAGTAAGGCACAACTGGGCTGCACAAATCCCTTCCGTTCAGCTATACTAGGCGCTTCATTTGTGCTTCTGAAAATAATGTAGTTTCTTTGTGCACCCAATTTTGAGCATCATTGCTCCTAATTTTTTACTTAAAATGAACTCTTTGAAAATCTAGCCCCCTTAAGTTAAATGCTTTAAAAATAAATCAATGGACATGTTGAAATAGCTCTGTTTCTGTCAACTATCAACTGCCACAAGACAATATCTGCTGTTAATACACAACTGTGGCCTGGCTTGCTTTTCCTGCATGCTCAGCTTGAGATGTCGTTTCATTTGGTTGTGAATGAGCTTGGATATCAACCTTTGATGAATGGTTCAACTGGCTGAATGCTCAGTGTTTTTGTTTGCTTGTCATGTGGCATTAGGTGTGTGATGAATCTGAGAAAATTAATTAAGAGTTGGGTCCTGCAGTCCCTATTGAGACAAAACGCTCATTGATATGGGGATCGCAGCACAGACCATCATGGTGTTAGACTGTGAAATGATCACAGTCAACAGGAATTGCAGGAGGTACAACACACTTACTATACTGGTATTTCACTGAAACTGTGTCTCAGCCTGTAAGGAAGGACATTAAATATATTTATGAAGGATCAAGAAAGGATTATACACAGAGACACTCATTTATTTGAAAATGGCTAATACTTGGTGCTCAACAATTTTTCTACAGAATTTGTCACTTCTCCATGGTTTGGTTGTGGTGTTATTACTATTGGCTTGTTCTTTAAGAATATATCTGTTTATCCAGAAGCTCTGGAGCAGAATTGCTGCATTTCTTTCAATCATGTATTAAGTATCTCTGTTGTTAATGCAGTGTACGACACTCTAATTGATTTATGTCTCAGTTGACCTGTCAGGAGCAGGTAATTGTTTAGTACATAGTATTCCAAAATATCTGCTGCTTCTAAGTATCTTGAGTGGCACATATGCCAATGTTGTTGTCATTGTTGATGTACACAGAGCATTTGCCAAACAAAGACGACAGCATATTATTGCTGTCTATGAAAAGGTCTGGATATCACAGTGCAAGAGGGAAGGGTGGGATGCCGGAAGGGCCGTTGAAAGTGCATCCATGTTGATTTGGCAGATGTTTGCAAACCCTACAGTACAGTGACTTGCTGTGGACCCACCACCAGGGGCGTAGCTACCACTGGACAAACAGGGACATTCATCCCAGAGCCTCTACTGCTTGGAGGCCCAATATCTAAAATAGCTAAGCCATCCTTTCCCCCACTTGTTTTTCTTTTTTAAATTGCCACCTGAGCTGACTGGGGGCCCTTCTGGCTGCTGGATGGGCCCCCTCCCCCTTCCTGCCCATGGTTGCAACATTGTTTCTGGCACAATATTGCAAACACAGGAAGAGAGGGGGAGGGGCCCCATACAGCAGTCTGCATCAGGCCAGGTCACGCTCACAAGCCTCACAGTTCGACTTGACCCCCTGGTGCCGCAGAAGAGGAGTCCTCCCCACCAGTCCAGACTCGGGCAGGGCAGGCTCAAGGGAGGCCCAGCCCGAGGAGAAAGGTGCCCGCCGGTGGCTCCACTCAGTAACTGAGTGGAACCGCCGCCGGGAACCTTCCCGCACCGAAGCTGTCTGCATTGAGCCAACCCAGCCTGCCCCTGGCCCTCCAGGGCTGGTTGAGTAGGCCGGGGCAGCAATGGCACTGCTGCTGCTGGCCATGCTCGACCCCAGCATGTGAGTAGCAAGCCGTGAGGGACAGAGTACACCATGGGACCAGCTCACCGCCGACCCAGAAGACGGATGGACCCAGGAGCAGGCCACCAGTAGCACGCCGCAGACTCTTCAGAGAGCAAGTAAGTCCCGAGCATCAGCAGCCCGGTGCCCCTAGGCTGAGCTGGGAGGTGTCTGTAGGAGAGCCGGCGGCTTTGCCACCAGCAGGAAAAAAGAGGGGGGGCCACCAACATTTCTTGTCGCTGGGCCCATTCCAAGCTAGCTACGCCCCTGCCCACCACCCTCAGAGGGCCTGAGCATAATCAGTTGAAACCTCAGAGATGGGTGACTGATGCTGAGCTGATGATAGTGCGGTGTTCTACTTGGCTTGATCTTAAAGGAAATGGCAAACAAAAAACTCAAGCAAACAAATGGGATTTAGCAAGGGAGAGAAGAACAGACCAGGTAAAACAGATAAAGAAAGCACGAAGAGAAGGAATTTCATTATCACACGCCTATCCGTAGTGAATCTATCTTGCTTATTATTAGTAGTGTTATTTATATAGTACCTGGTGCTGTACTTATTTTATATATAATTTTTTTACTTGTACCTAGATTTTTGTGTGTGTTGTCATTGATATTTAAAAAAAATCTTTATCCAGTTAAATTGGAATCAGACTGGGCATTCAGAACATTAACTCACCAGCCAGCCTGTGAAGGGGGAAATTATGTACCAGTCTAGATGCCATCTGTCAAACAGCTTTCTGCAATGCTGTTCCAAGCACTGAGGTTTTCTCTTGGGGATGTGGTTCCGTTGTTCTGTTGAATGTGTACCATCATGGTTATAGCTCAAACTTAAGTCCTATTTTCTCAAACATTTAAATACATTTAAGCCAGTAAGGCCAAAATTTATTTTTTCTGTCAGAGAGAAAGTCATGCATGTGTTTAAGTGTTTGCAGGATCAGAGCCTAGGCATTTACTAACTGATTAGCCTATCAAAACATTCCCTTCTTGGGGGCAGGGATGAATACTAGGGGAAGGGAACAATTTTATCCTTCATGTATTCTAATATAGACTTATCCTGCTCTTTGTATAATCTCAGCTCATGACTCACACGCATCCTGGGTCAGCTGAAAATGATAAGCACAGTCAGGTGTTGTCCGCATACTGATGATAGCGGACTCCACAGCGGCTTCATATACACATTGAATAAGAGACAGGGACAAGATGGAACCCTGTAGGACCCCATACAGGAGACCTCCAGGGAAGATATAAAATCCCCTACTACCACCCACTGTGATCTATCCACCAGGAATGAACGGAAACACCATAAGACGGTGGCATCCACCCCAGCCAGATCCNTACCACCCACTGTGATCTATCCACCAGGAATGAACGGAAACACCATAAGACGGTGGCATCCACCCCAGCCAGATCCTGCAGGCAAGTCACCAACATTTCATGATATCGAAGGCTGCAGATAGATCTAAAAGGACCAACAGGGTCATCCGGCCCTGGTCCGATTGTATTAAGAGGGCGTTGACCAAAGTCACAAGAACAGTCTCCTTGCCATATCCCGGACAGCACTCAGACTGCATGGGGTTAAGGAAACTGGTGCGGTCCAGATGTGCCTGAAACTGACAGGCCACTACCCATGCAATAACCTTCCCTAAAAAGGGAAGCTTAGAGATAAGATGGTAGTTCATGGGGGCACCAACGTCAAGAAATGGGTTTTTGAGAAGAGGTCGGACCACTGCCTCTTTAAGGCAGTACGGCAACCTCCCTTCCTGAAGGGAGGCATTGATAATCCCCGCCAACACTGGCCCCAAATTCTCCCTGGTAGCTTTCACTAACCAGGACGAGCAAGTATCTAATTCACAAGTCATGGCCCAAACAGAGCCAAGCACATCCACCACCTCAGCGGACATCACCGATTGAAAGTCATCCCATAAATACAGACCACACAGGGCATTCCTAACCTCTGGCTCTCCCACTGCTTCTGAAATGGGAGAGCCGAAGTCATGCTCAATGCAAATAATTTTATCCACAAAATACTTTAAAAACATGTCAGAGCAAGCCTTGGATGAATCCGGTTCCAGGTGAAGAGAAGCTGAACTGACCAGACCCCTCACCACCTGGAACAGCTCTGCTGGACAAGACTGAGTGGATATTATAAGAGCAGCAAAGAACTGTTTCTTTGCTGCCCAAACAGCCATATCAGATAATGGATTTCTTTCTCCAAACCATTTGTGCTGGACTCAACCTGTCTTCACCCTAAATGCTGATGACACCAGCCGTACCTCTCTTTTTTATCTGACCTCGACTTGGCAGTCTCAGTGCTTACCTGGTATCTGGCAGCTGTGGGGGATTGGATGAGGATGAGCCATCTGAAGCAGAATCCCCACAAGACAGAGGTGATGCTGGTGGGTAAGGACGAGGGATCAGAGGCCCCCATCATTGATGGGGTTTGCCCCTCCCTGGTCCCTGCAGTTCGGAGTCTAAGAGTTGTCCTTCATCCACAGCTCCGTATGGTGGCAGCTATGCTGAGGAGTACGTTTGGTAAATTACATCCGGTCTGACGCCTCCAGCCATACATCTCAGGCTACGATCTTGCCACCATCATCCATGCACATCATCATAGGGGGGTGCACAAGGGCACCATGATGTTTTCCATTTTTCATTATCGTTTTCATTATAGAAATATGTAATTTTCATTTTTGTTAATAGCAAAATGTCTGTTTTTGTTATTGCTGTCGTTATCGGTATTAGTACCAATTTCAAACGAAGATTTTGTTTTTGGCATCGTTATTGGTATAACGGTGTGTATACCAATAACGATGGTTTTATATATATATAAAAAACACGTGTGTGTGTGTGTATATAATAATATATACAGAATCTAAGCTAAACCTAACCTATGTATAATACAAAATATTCCTATCCTATAATCCTAATATATATAATAAAACAGCCTAGTATCTAAATATCTAATCTATATCTATATCTATATACACACAACTAATATCTATATAATATATGGACAGGAGAAGACGGACAAGTGAAGGGAAAAGGAAAACTCAGAGGTATAGCCACTATCTCTAATCTATCTCTATTCTATATCTATCTATAATCCTAATATATATAATAAAACAGCCTAGTATCTAAATATCTAATCTATATCTATATCTATATCTATATACACACAACTAATATCTATATAATATATGGACAGGAGAAGACGGACAAGTGAAGGGAAAAGGAAAACTCAGAGCTATAGCCACTATCTCTAATCTATCTCTATTCTATATCTATCTATCTAATTTATATATATAATATATATACATACCTACACACACACACACACACACACACACACTCACAAAACCTATATCTATCTATCTATATAGGTGTACAGTGCAGGGGGAGACAGGCAGCGAAAGGAAAAAGGTAAAATGTATGGGGAAGGATTAAGGTAAGGTGGTACAGATATATATGGGAGGATTTTTAGTGCAAACTCCAGCAGATTCTGCAAATGCACCCTGACAGAGGAATACCTAACACAGAACCAGAGTCAAGCTGTTAGGGAACTGGGGAAAACTCACGGGGAAGGTCCCAGTCGCACTCCAGTCAGAAGGGCACTCGTGGTGTTCAAGGTGGTCCCTCAGGATCTTATAGTGGCAGAAGGAGCGAGCTACAAGAGCAGCCCCAAGCCGAAGATCATCACAGGGATTGGTGAACGACACGGTGCCCACACTATGCCTCTGTCTTGCCCCATGCACTGGGAACCAGGGATGGGAGTGAGGGGTCAGTGGTGGCTCAGCGGAAGGAACAGGGGAACCCAGGACCCAAGGCACACAGTAAGGATGGGACAGGACACTCACACTGGATGTAGGGGGGAGTGGGGAATAGGAGTTAGGTCAACTCACACACACACCAATCACCCGTTCTGCTCAAGCACCTACGCACTCACCTCACTCTCATCCCACTCGCTCTCTCTTTCTCTCTCAATCTCTCTGTAAGTAATTCACACTCCTCAAGGTCTCCAACAACACTCAAGTGTCAGTCTCACGGTACCAGGTCCGATCACCAGCAAGGGGTATTGCATCTGCGGGGTTTAAATAGAGCTGCCCCTATGCCTTGCTAGCAAGCGTTGTGGCTCCACTTCTAGGTTTGGACAGCGCCTGCACGGGGAGTCCCTGGTTGCCTGGCTACCCCCTGATGCTGCATCAACGTGCATGTCTGCGGGGTTTCCCACTGTCAGCAACGGCGGGGGCGTGTCCGGGGAAGGAGCCGGGCGGCGCCACCAAAGGAAGGTTCCCCGGAAGCGCCACTGTACCTGTGAGCCCCCTCTCCCTAACCACCAAGCCCTGACACAAGCAGCCCAGTCCTGCTGTATAAAGGGTTGCAGTGCCCTCTCCCAGAGCTCTCCTAATTGGTTCTGGGAGGCAGGAGGCATTGAGAAATCACAGGGTACCATTCAACTGCCTGAGACCTGCTTGCGCTGCTCATTGGCCAGCGATTACATCCATCAGGTCCTTTCCCTCCCATCATAGGCCCATTTCAAGAGTTCAACACTGTTTCTGTCTCCAATATGTCTGCCTCCTCCTCCCCTCACCACATTTCCCACCAAAAAACACCCTCCCAGGCTGCTAGGCAATTTCAAAATCAATAACAACTTTTGTTATGGTTATTGATTGTTAGTTTTCATTATTGATATAATGAAAACGACATGCATGCCCCTAGTTCATCACTTCAAGATTGGACTACTGCAATGCACTCTACATGGGGCTACCTTTGGTGATGAACCAGAAGCTGCAGCTGGTGCAGAATGAGGCAGCTCGGTGACAGGCCACTGGGAGCACATAACACCGGTGCTCCGTTCTCTGCACTGGCTTCCCATAATCTTCCGGGTCCAATTCAAAGTGTTGGCTATTACCTTCAAAGCCATATACAGCCTGGGCCCCACATAACCTGTGGGACTGTCTCACATCTCGTATCCTAGGATCAGCTCCTGCGGTCCACTAGGAGCGCCCTCTTAGAGGTCCCCTGAGTTTCTCGAGGGGAACATTCAAAAGGGCGTTCTCAGTGGCTGAACCACAGCTATGGAACTCCCTCCCAGTAGAGATTCGCCTCTCTCTAGACCTCCCCTCCTTCCTGAAACAACGTAAGACCTGTTTCACCAGGCACTTGGTGAGGGGGACGGGTAGTGGGTGAGGGGTGGAAGTTCTTTCTTTGGGGAAGGTTTTTCTTTATTTTTCCCAGGCCTTTGTTGTTCTATGGTTTTAATAGGGTTTTATATCGATATTGATATTTTTGTATTATGTTTTATTATGAATTGTACACTGCCCTGAGCTGCCATTGGGCAGGAGGGATGATATATAAATATTGCTATAAATAAATAAATAAGCCAACTCAGTGCTTCATTCATGGACATACTCTGCACACATACCTATCTTGAAAATATATTCGTATGTCCAAACAGATTACCCCAATCTTAGGGTCACCCATTTATTTGTGCTATCTTATTTATATNGCCCCTAGGCTGAGCTGGGAGGTGTCTGTAGGAGAGCCGGCGGCTTTGCTGCCAGCAGGAAAAAAGAAAGGGGGCCCATGGACATTTCTTGTCCCTGGGCCCATCCCAAGCTAGCTATGCCCCTCGTCCCCTGTCTCTTATACACATCTAGATGTGTATAAGAGACAGGTCTTATACGCTGCCTCAAACTGGGAAAGGATTGAGTCCATTTGTACTTTCAACTGGTGTGTGTGTATGTTTGTGTGTGTGTGAGAGAGAGAATGTATACATGCACACATAAGTCAGGCCAATTGTTCTGAGCATTTATCCCAATATGTCACACACTAATCATTTCAGTGCTGAGCAAATTCAACATTTCTAACAGGTAATTAGCTTCATGAAAAATTCATAGTCACACAAATACTGTGGCCCAGATAAATAATTAAATGAACTTTCCCACACCAACACTGACACGCTCTAAGGTTTCCCCCTCTTGCCAGACCTCTTCAACTGTTATTTGAGACACCTGATGTGGACCGCATTCAATGATTTTCATGAAGGTGTAAAATCTACATGGCCACCTAATAAAGCACATACGTTTCACAACCAACATTGATTTACACATCTTCTGAAGAGATGATGCATGAAATGATCAGAAAAGTCAATAATGCAAGCAAAATGTATGGGCTTGAAATAAGTAACAGAAAACAAAATCAATGCCTTCCAGATATTATCATCATGAAGTAGAGTTCATAATAGAGAACATTAAACTTGAACAAGTTGCATCATTCAGATACCTGCGATCAGCTGTCACATCTGACAATAATTGCAAGAAAAGTATTTGTGTACATATATGCTTGATTGTTTAGCTGAATGTGCTCGGTGCCCAAGCTAGAACTAACAAACAATCTATGAGATAGATATATTATTATTCTGAGGACATCATTCATTACCAATAGACCGTATACATGCAAGGTGCAGACAGTGAAGAAAGCAGAAGGAAAGTGTACTCCATAGAAAGAACTAAGGCACTTAACAGATTGTTCTCCATAGAAAGAACTAAGGTACTTAGCAGATTGTTCTCCAGCTAACAGCACAAATAAAATTGAATTTATTTATTTAAAAAGTTAATATCCTGCCCCCTCCTGCCAAGACAGTTCAGGGCAGCATACAACACAACTAACAGTATAAAATATACATAAAAATTCAATGAAAACAACAATTCATCATACCTTTCCAACCCAACACCACTCCTACATTTGGTGGTTTTACACACACATTTCTCCTTCATGTTTGCTGTTACATCCTGAACTTTGTGTGTGTCTAAATCACTCAACCAGATCTTAAACATCCGGATCTTTGAACTTCTGCATAGAACATCTCCCAGAACTTGTGTGTGTAAAAGGTTCTCCTGGTAAACTGCTTTGCTCCAGGCAGCTGTGGTCACTTGGTTTTCATGGCAGTCCCTTATGTCTATAGTTGTGGCTACTTTAGGCTGCCTCAGGGCAGTGTATGTGTGAAGAATGCATCCAGGAACTGCCTTAAGGGCTGCGTGTGCGTGAAGAATGCATCCAGAACTTACTTGTGGACTTGTAAACCCAGAAGATTGAAAGACCAGCACTTTAAGGTGTGTGTAAAAATGTCCATTGATGCCTGAAGAAGGGAAGATTCTGGGACAAACAAACCTCCGCTGGGAGGGAGTTCCGAGTTCCACATCTGAGGTGCAGCAACTGAGAACACCCTCTCTAATGTGGTCCCCTGCCGAACATGGGGAACCTCCAAAAGGGCACCTCCAGCTGACCGCAGCAGCCATTCCAGAACCGCTATTATTGAACTAGAATTGAACTATGGGTGTTAACAGAGGAGACAAATAGCCCACACCAGGTGTGTGTTCACCTGTCCATCTGCTAGGTTTTTTCACCTCCACCAGCCATGTGTCCACCACCCAATGGACACAGAGCCCCCACTCACGACAGGGTCTCAGAACATGGAGCCCACCATGTGGGTAAATGCAGGCTAATGTGCACCCACATGTCTGCATCCCATCAATTAGGTTGTGTGTAGCCCACATGCATACAGGTCCACCAGCACCATCAAGTCGCAGGTGAAAAACCTAGAGCATTCTGAGGAACGACTACTTTCTGCCCCTCTCTCTGCTTTCACGCTCGCTGGTGCTTTAAAAAGCCCAATGTGTGCCAAGATTCAGATGTGTGTTGTCCCAGCCCCTCCTGATTACCAGTGCATGCTCAACACTCACTCGTCAGAACCTGTTGCTTTCTCCAGAGTGACTTCCACAGTCTTTTCATCACCGTGGCCATGGCTCAGAACAACAGCCACGCAACTATGGTAAATGAATGCACCTGGAGGATGCACAGCTTGGAGGAGAAAAAGGCACTGTATAATGCTATCTAATTATGTGAGGTTTTTTTCTTTACTGTGTTCACAGGTGGCCAAGAAAGCTCTGGGGAGCAGCAGGATACTCCATGTGACAAAGGGTGGTGGGGAGGAAAGAAACCATGGTGGGTAGTGATCGTGTGAGGAGAACCGCATGCCCTGGAGATCCCGCTGCAGCAATCTAGGCCAGGTGCACATTCCCACTGCCCTTTAGGCAGGAAGGGCGGCTGTTAGATTGGGTGGGAAGGGCAGGCAGGTGAAGAGAGGCACTACGGTGGGACGATGGGCTAGTGGCAGAGGAAAAGACAGCATGGTGGGCCAGTGCACTGATGGCAGAGGGAAAGGCAACATGGTGGGCCATGGGCTGGTGATGGAGAGAAAGGCACCATAGCAGGATGGGCTGTGAGGGGAGAGAGGCATCATGGCAGACCGGCAGTGGAGGGAGAGACACCATAGCAGGCCAGCAGGCAGGTGGCAGAGGAAAAGACACCATGGCAAGCCAGAGAGCAGGTAGTGGAGGGAAAGGCACCATGGCGAGATGGCAGGCTGGTGGCAGAGGGAAAGGCACCATGATCAGACAGCGAGCTAGGTGGAGGAGAAGCACCATGGCAGGACAGCAGGCTTGTGGGAAAGGCACTATAGTATGCAGTGATTGTAGGAGGAAAACTACGTGCCCCAAAGATCCCACCACAGAAACCACCCTGCTCATTCTCACATCCCTTTGGGTAGGAAGGACGGCCAGGGGCTGAAATAATGGGACAGAAAGGTGAAAGAGGGGTAGTCTGAACTAGGGGCGGGAAAACCGGTAAATCTGGAATCCGATAATGCCGGTACTGGGCGTACCGGCATTATCGGATTCAACCCGGTAATCCGGTCCGG
>QEPC01004965.1:1172388-1196451 GCA_003113815.1 Sphenodon punctatus
GGATGTGTGGCCAGCCCTGTCCAAAGTGGCCAAGGGTCTCTTGTCCTGCCCACCAACAAGTGTCCCCAGCGAGTGGGTGTTATCTATGGTGGGGGACATTTGCTCACCGCTCCACCTGAGTCTGGGGGCCAAGTTGGTGAAGCAGTTGCTTTTCATCAAGGTGAACCTTCCACTGCTGGGATTCCCCGAGATCCCCCTGGACATGGATTGATAGTGCAGTGGCACACGCCATCCCATGACAGGGGCAGTCTTGGGACAGGGCTCCTCTTCAATCTGGGCTGCTGCTGCTGAGGTGCTGTCTCTTCCTCCCAATGCCCGGTGCCTGCCCTGCCTCTCTTTCCCTCTGTCTGACTAGATGGCCTCAGCCGGCCTTTCTGACTGATCTCATGATGCAGGGTGGCACTGGGAAGCTGTAAGCCTGCCAGCCGGCCTCTAGCTACATGATTTTGGCCCACCTATCTGAATGGCTCTCTCTCGCACGCACTGCACAGTCTTCGCCAGCCTATCTGAGTGCCCAGCCAAGGTCCCAGTCTGCCTTCCCTACTGCCTCTCATTCCATGCTGCCTGTCTGCCTGCCCAGATTGCCAAGATCAAACCCTGCCTCAGCCTGCCTTCCGCTGCTCATGCCATGCTGCCTGTATGCTACTGCTGCCGCAGCTGCCTCTGCTATACCATGGATTCTGCTAATGGGCAATCCAATGTCTGCTGCTGCTCCACTAATGTCTGGCAGCCTGCAATGCCCAGCCAAGTAGGGGTGCCAGGCCAGCCACCAAGCCCCAAGTCTTCCCAGCCTCTGCTGTTGCCACTGGGTCTCCAACAGCCAGCCCTGGCACCACAGGCTCCACCAGGGGACAACCGCCAAGTGCCAAGTCTGCCTGCCCAGGCAACCCGGGGTGCCAAGCCTTCCTGGTTGCTGCTGCTGCTGCTGCTGCTGCTGCTGCTGGGTCTTCAACAGCCTGCTATGCTGCCATGGCCCTCCCTGGGGGTCCCTGGAGCACCCCAAGCCTCCCGGTGGCACCAAACTCCGCCAAACATTCGGGGGGTCTTAACTCCGCCGGACTGAACCCCCAAACCCAAACTAAGTTTTTAGTCCGAACAGCCGAACTCCGTCCTGTTTGCACATCCCTAGAAATGCCCAGCAGAACCAAGACCCGTACCATTCAGAGATCTTGTTTCACCTTGCTGGGGCTGCCTGGACCATTCCATGCAGAGAGGATCAGTCTTCGCCTGGGCCATTCCATGCAGAGAGGATTGGCCCTTGTCTGGGACATTTCAGGTTCAGGCAAGAATTGCAATCCTCATGCTACAGTGGAATGCGCTTATGCAAACTAGCTGACTTTCCTGGTGGGGCACAGCATTCACAGAGAACTGAGTGTGTCACTGGCTGACACACTCTTCTATTTGTGAAAAGAGATGTTAGATTGTAACAACAGTCTGGGAGACAGGCATGTTCAAGTCTGCTGGGATTTCATGGTTGCTATTTTGGAGAGTCTAAAAGCAGAAAATTCCCATTTTGGAGGATCAGGCAGAAGAAAAAATAAATAGACTTTGCAAATAAATTATTTATTATTTAAAGATAAATTGAAGTTTATATTGTTAATTAAAGTTGGTTTTTTCCACAATCCTTGGTTTCCGTGCTTATTCTTGGGAAGGTGTGAGGTTTGGGAGAGCAGAGGCAGTGGGAAATTGTGGTATGGCATAGCGATAAGCTGCTTTAGGAACTGGGGGTGGAAAGGGAAGGGGGCATGGAGAATGGCAGTATGGCATAGTGATAAGATGCTTTGGGGGCTGGAAGTACAAAGGAAAGAGAAACTGGGGTGCAGGGAAGGAAAAGAGGGCTGTGGACAATGGCAGCATAACATAGTGATAAGCTGATTTGCGGGTGGGGTTAGAAGTACTTGAGGGTCAGGGGGTGCTTAGTAGCCAACAGCATGCCTCTGCACTTCCTATTGCAATTCCCAGACCCAACTGGGACCACCTGGTCTGGGAATCCAGATGGTGGGACCACCAGCACCTTGGACCACCAGCTGGACCACCTGACCAGTACATCAATGAACCAAGAACGGTGGCCACTACAGTCTGGAGAACCACAGAGAACCCTTTGTGATTTCAAGTAGCCATCTTTGCTATGATGTGTGCAGATGATGGCGATATGGCTCCCATCAATCATCCCTATACAGTTTGGGAAACCTCCCTTTGAAAGGCCTTTATTATTTATAATAATAATAAATGTATTGCGGCCAAGGCCATAAAAGCAAAATGCAAGAAAAAATACAAAACCAAAAGAAGAAATTTAAAAACTTAAAAGCAAATACAACCAAATACACATACATTTCTATTTGTAAATAGCAATGAAAAAAAAAACAACTCAATTTAACCAGATTCCATTCATAAACTAGAGATGTATCAAGGTTCCACTATAATTTGTTAACAGGATGTTTAAACTGGAGAAACAAGGTGCGTAGATTGATGGCAGCCACTAGAAACTGGGAGACGGCCTCTGTGACAGAATGGTCCTCATCAGCCAAGGTCAACAAACATAAATTATAATCCGTATGGCCAGGGAATCTTTTCAAAAAACAGAGAGATGTTTAAAACATATAAGATCATACAAGCGACATTGAAACAAAATATGAGAGGGAGTTTCCACGTGCTGGTGGTCAAAAGGACAAAGGCACTCAGAAAAATCAATGTTTTTGAGGGCCGCAGAAAGGCGGCCCTCAAAAACCATGAATGGCAAAGCGTTTAACCAAGCAGACATAAATAAGTACTTGCCTCTAGTTGAAATTTGAGAGAGCAGGTCGCAAGATGGTGGGAAGCTCTTATAGCCGGCATCTCTTCTTGAAATTCCCTATCCTCCACCCTGGCTACCAAAACCTTTACCACTGCCACTAATTCCTTCCCCCTCAGATGGTCCAGGCTGAATCCCAGCTGGCAGAGGAATAATTCCACTGCCTGATGCCACAAGCTCTTAAATGGGTCTTTGATCCAAAGGGATATAAGCCCCCTTGATTGAGGAAGGGATGACTTAGCCCAAAATTTGAGAACACCAATCCAAGCCCTAGTAGACCATCTAAGCTGCCCCATCTCGTGTCTAATAGCCGCATATAGTGTAGCACTGGGGATCCTGAGCAGTCTTTGGAGGAAATGAGCCTGGATACTATCTAGTTTCCTTAATTTTGAAACAAGATGGGGGGTCCAGACCTCAGTCCCAAATAATAACGGAGCCCGAACCTTGGCATTAAAAACTTTGATTACTGGGAGTACAGCCTTCCTCCCAGATCTACTATAGAGTCTGACCAAAGGGAGGGAGGAGCCCCTCACTGCAGACAGTGCTTTCTCCAAATGGTCACTCCAAGAGCTGGTTGCATGAAAAAGTAGGCCCAGGTATCGGAAGACTTTAACCTGGGCTATACTATGGCCATCAATAGACCGACAGTAAAACTTACGGGCTTTGGTGAAGACCATTACTTTAGATTTACCATAGTTTATCTGGAGGTTATTCTGATGGCAAAACTCTGCAAAGCACGCCATCTGCCTGTTTAAGCCTACCCGGGTCTGAGATAAGATGGCAATATCATCAGCATATAATAGACACCCCAACACCCGGTCAGCCAATTTAGGGGGAGAAAAGCCAGGCGCAATCAGCCGGCCGGCAATGTAATTAATGAAAAGATTGAAAAGAACAGGAGCCAATACACAGCCCTGCCTAACTCCTGTTCGAGTTGGAATTTCTTCCATCAAGTGGCCAGACTGGCCCAACTTTACTGCCAAGGAGGTATCTGCATGAAGTTGCCGTAAAAGAAAGAGTAACCGTTTTTCCATATCCATCAAGACAAGCCTTTTCCATAACACACCCCTATTTACGAGGTCAAAGGCCGCCCGCAGGTCTAAAAAGGCCACAAAAAACTTTCCATTCTTGGCAGTATATTTCTCCATAAGATGTTGCAGAATGAGACAATGCTCAACGATCAAGCACCCACTTGGGAAACCAGCCTGGTCGGGGCAAAGTACCTGTTCCCGAGATATCCAATCGTTAAGTTTCTGCAACAACCATTTGCCATAGACTTTGCAAGTAGTGCAGAGAAGGCTAATGGGCCTATAGTTGGCTGGGGACACACGGTCTCCCTTCTTATAAATAGGGACAATGACAGCCAACCCCCACTTAGGAGGGATTCTACCCATATTGTTTATCACCGTAAACAGAAGAGCCAACCTTGGAGCCCACCAATCTAATGATTGTTTTATGAGATCGATAGTAATCAGATCCGGGCCAGGGGCCTTACCATTCTTGAAGGAACTGATGATTTCGGCCACTTCAGTAGCGGTTACCGGCGGCCAGGGGGGAGGGAAGACACCTCTTCACTTAGACCTGGGCCGACCAAAGGGACCTGCCCACTGCCAAAAAGATTGTGGAAGTGGGAAACCCAAAGTCCCTCAGAGATCGAACAGTGAGAAGGGCCTACCTGCATTCTACTGATGGCATTTACTAGCTGCCAGAACTTCCTGCCATTACCCTGGCCTGCCGTCTCAATGAGTGAGTCCCAATAATTTCCCCAATACTGAAGTTTTTTAGTCTTAATTATAGTCTTATATAAATTATTTAATTCAAAATAACGAGGGGGGAGAATATCCATCCCACTGGTCCTATACTCATGGTAGAGAGACAGGAGTTTCCTCCTAAGATCCCTGCACTCCTGATCGAACCAGATTTTGGANTAGCCATCTTTGCTATGATGTGTGCAGATGATGGCGATATGGCTCCCATCAATCATCCCTATACAGTTTGGGAAACCTCCCTTTGAAAGGCCTTTATTATTTATAATAATAATAAATGTATTGCGGCCAAGGCCATAAAAGCAAAATGCAAGAAAAAATACAAAACCAAAAGAAGAAATTTAAAAACTTAAAAGCAAATACAACCAAATACACATACATTTCTATTTGTAAATAGCAATGAAAAAGAAAACAACTCAATTTAACCAGATTCCATTCATAAACTAGAGATGTATCAAGGTTCCACTATAATTTGTTAACAGGATGTTTAAACTGGAGAAACAAGGTGCGTAGATTGATGGCAGCCACTAGAAACTGGGAGACGGCCTCTGTGACAGAATGGTCCTCATCAGCCAAGGTCAACAAACATAAATTATAATCCGTATGGCCAGGGAATCTTTTCAAAAAACAGAGAGATGTTTAAAACATATAAGATCATACAAGCGACATTGAAACAAAATATGAGAGGGAGTTTCCACGTGCTGGTGGTCAAAAGGACAAAGGCACTCAGAAAAATCAATGTTTTTGAGGGCCGCAGAAAGGCGGCCCTCAAAAACCATGAATGGCAAAGCGTTTAACCAAGCAGACATAAATAAGTACTTGCCTCTAGTTGAAATTTGAGAGAGCAGGTCGCAAGATGGTGGGAAGCTCTTATAGCCGGCATCTCTTCTTGAAATTCCCTATCCTCAACCCTGGCTACCAAAACCTTTACCACTGCCACTAATTCCTTCCCCCTCAGATGGTCCAGGCTGAATCCCAGCTGGCAGAGGAATAATTCCACTGCCTGATGCCACAAGCTCTTAAATGGGTCTTTGATCCAAAGGGATATAAGCCCCCTTGATTGAGGAAGGGATGACTTAGCCCAAAATTTGAGAACACCAATCCAAGCCCTAGTAGACCATCTAAGCTGCCCCATCTCGTGTCTAATAGCCGCATATAGTGTAGCACTGGGGATCCTGAGCAGTCTTTGGAGGAAATGAGCCTGGATACTATCTAGTTTCCTTAATTTTGAAACAAGATGGGGGGTCCAGACCTTAGTCCCAAATAATAACGGAGCCCGAACCTTGGCATTAAAAACTTTGATTACTGGGAGTACAGCCTTCCTCCCAGATCTACTATAGAGTCTGACCAAAGGGAGGGAGGAGCCCCTCACTGCAGACAGTGCTTTCTCCAAATGGTCACTCCAAGAGCTGGTTGCATGAAAAAGTAGGCCCAGGTATCGGAAGACTTTAACCTGGGCTATACTATGGCCATCAATAGACCGACAGTAAAACTTACGGGCTTTGGTGAAGACCATTACTTTAGATTTACCATAGTTTATCTGGAGGTTATTCTGATGGCAAAACTCTGCAAAGCACGCCATCTGCCTGTTTAAGCCTACCCGGGTCTGAGATAAGATGGCAATATCATCAGCATATAATAGACACCCCAACACCCGGTCAGCCAATTTAGGGGGAGAAAAGCCAGGCGCAATCAGCCGGCCGGCAATGTAATTAATGAAAAGATTGAAAAGAACAGGAGCCAATACACAGCCCTGCCTAACTCCTGTTCGAGTTGGAATTTCTTCCATCAAGTGGCCAGACTGGCCCAACTTTACTGCCAAGGAGGTATCTGCATGAAGTTGCCGTAAAAGAAAGAGTAACCGTTTTTCCATATCCATCAAGACAAGCCTTTTCCATAACACACCCCTATTTACGAGGTCAAAGGCCGCCCGCAGGTCTAAAAAGGCCACAAAAAACTTTCCATTCTTGGCAGTATATTTCTCCATAAGATGTTGCAGAATGAGACAATGCTCAACGATCAAGCACCCACTCGGGAAACCAGCCTGGTCGGGGCAAAGTACCTGTTCCCGAGATATCCAATCGTTAAGTTTCTGCAACAACCATTTGCCATAGACTTTGCAAGTAGTGCAGAGAAGGCTAATGGGCCTATAGTTGGCTGGGGACACACGGTCTCCCTTCTTATAAATAGGGACAATGACAGCCAACCCCCACTTAGGAGGGATTCTACCCATATTGTTTATCACCGTAAACAGAAGAGCCAACCTTGGAGCCCACCAATCTAATGATTGTTTTATGAGATCGATAGTAATCAGATCCGGGCCAGGGGCCTTACCATTCTTGAAGGAACTGATGATTTCGGCCACTTCAGTAGCGGTTACCGGCGGCCAGGGGGGAGGGAAGACACCTCTTCACTTAGACCTGGGCCGACCAAAGGGACCTGCCCACTGCCAAAAAGATTGTGGAAGTGGGAAACCCAAAGAGATCGAACAGTGAGAAGGGCCTACCTGCATTCTACTGATGGCATTTACTAGCTGCCAGAACTTCCTGCCATTACCCTGGCCTGCCGTCTCAATGAGTGAGTCCCAATAATTTCCCCAATACTGAAGTTTTTTAGTCTTAATTATAGTCTTATATAAATTATTTAATTCAAAATAACGAGGGGGGAGAATATCCATCCCACTGGTCCTATACTCATGGTAGAGAGACAGGAGTTTCCTCCTAAGATCCCTGCACTCCTGATCGAACCAGATTTTGGAGTGCTGGGAACAGGAACCATGCCCCTGGGACTCCAGGCAGGAAGACAGTAGTAATTGGCCCAGCTCTTTGACCATTTTGGAAACTTTGTTATTTATTTATTTATTTAGTGACATTTTATCCCACACCCTCCTGCTCAGTAGAAGCTCGGGGCAGCTCACAGCATTTCAATAACTCACAATAAAATCAGCAATTAAAATCACAGCTAAAAATATAAACACATAAAATTTACTAAAAGAGTGAAACCAAAACCGCTCCCCAACCCGCCTCCCTGTCTCCCTTCCCAAAGGTCTGGTGGAATAGCCAGGTCTTACACTGTCTCCGGAAAGAGGGGCGGTCTGAGGGCAAACAGGCCTCCGTCGGGAGGCAATTCCACAGCCTAGGTCCAGTCACCGAGAATGCCCTCCCCATCGTCGCCACCTGGGAAACTTGGGGGACCTTGAGTCAGGCATCCCTGGCCAACCGCAAGGGCTGCTGCATGGCCTGGGGTGTGAGGCAGTTCCTGAAGTAAGTGTGGCCCAGGCCATTTAGGACTTTATAGGTCATTACCAACACCTTGAATCAAGCCTGGAAGACAGTAGGCAGCCAGTGCAGAGAACGGAGTACTGGCGTAATGTGCTCACGACGACTCGTCCCCATCAAGAGATGGGCTGCAGCATTCTGCACTAGCTGCAGCCTCCAGACTATCACCAAGGGTAGCCCCACATAGAGTTCATTGCAGTAGTCCAATCTAGAGGTAAATGAAGGCATGGATGATGGTTGCCAGGTCAGTGTCCAAGACATACGGCTGTAGTCGTCACACCAGATATAACTGGCAAAAGGTGCTCCTCACCACAGCTGCCACCTGGGAATCCAGGCGGAGCTGCAAATCAAGGAGCATCCCCAGACTACAGAACTGAGTAGCTAAAGGGGGGCAAACCCCCTCAATGACAGGAGCCATCACCTCCTCAGTCCTACCCACCAGCATCACCTACGTCTTGTCGGGATTCAACCTCAGACAGCTCTCCCTTATCCAATCCCCCACAGCTGCCAAACATTGGGTAAGCACTGAGACTGCCGGGTCTGGGTCTGCAGAAAAAGAGAGGTAAAGTTGTATATCACCGACGTACTGATGACAACATACGCCAAACCCTTTCACGACCTCACCCAGAAGCTGCATATACACGTTGAACAGGAGGGGGGACAGAATAGAACCCTGCAGGACTACACATGTGATGTCCCGGGGAGATGATGAACACTCCCCAAGAACCATCCACTGAGTTCTCCCGACCAGGAATGAGTGGAACCATTCAAGAACAATTCCTCCCACCCCGGCCCGGTCCTGCAGACGAGCCACCAACATCTCGTGGTCAAGGGTATCAAATGCCAGATTAGACCAGATCTAATAAAATCAAAAGAGACGATCTGCCCTGATCTACTTCACAGCACATGTCGTCAATTTAAGCCACAAGTGCAGTCTCAGTGCCAAACTCAGGGCGAAAGCTGGACTGTGAAGGATCCAGAAATCTGATCCGATCCAGATGCCCCTGAAGCTGCTGAGTCACCACCCATTCAATAACCTTCCCTAAATAGGGGAGGTTAGAGACTGACCAATAGCTGGCAGGGGAGCCAATGTCAAGAGATGGTTTCTTGAGCAGAGACCGTACCACTTCCTCTTTGAGGTGTCCCAGCACTCTGCCCTCCTTACCTCCATGGTGTCATCCAACTGCATCATCTGGTCTAGTAGCACATCCACAATTGCTGTGCAAACCTCCATTAGCATAGTGCCCACCATGGCGGCTCCAATACCAAATTGCTGGGTGACAGAAGAGGAGGAGTCTGGAGTGGCATGCTTCCAGATACCGATGGCAACATGCTTCTCCACAGGGACGGGCAACTGCATCACCGTGCTCTCTTTCTTCAGCTCAGGCCTGAGGATCACAGCTATCTGCAGGACAAGGTGATGGGACCTTCTCCAATCTCCATTCCACTGGAGATCCACTCTGTTTCATACACAAGGTGCTGTGCAATAAGAGAGAGGCTCCATGCTAGCTACCACAAACAGGCTCTTTAATTAGGAGAACTAATTACATGCTGCAGCTTGCAGCCAGAGCCATCTCACACACATACAAGCTTCAGGTGCTCCCTCCAAACAGTTTCCCCTATGCAACCCCAACCTGAAGGTTCTTACATCTTTGCCTTTATCAAAGAAACAAAAAGAAAAGACAAACCAAAAAAATGTATTGCGTTTTGTTGTAGAAATTCATTATTGACTTGCTGGGGCCCAAAATTACACACACATCATTCACCGTGGGGTCATAGCCTTTACGGCCAGCTCTCTGCCATATCCAAGGTAGTTTCATGGACATCCAAGTGTGCCGGTCGTCAAACCAGTCGCCCACTTCTTGTTTGAGTTATAGCTCCAGGAGCAGAAATTGTTTCCGGCCTGATGCTGCTCTCATTTTGTGGACTGAGTTCTCAATGGTCACTTCCATTGGTGGCATTCCTAATTATTTCTGACTCTCCCTCTGGCCAACTAAGGGTTCAGCACGATCCAAATCATCTTGGCCCTGGTCCCATTTCTCTGTGCCTAATGGCTCCCTTCTGCTGCTCCACACTTGTGGTTTCATCCTAATCACTGCCCTGACCTGCACCTCATAGGATCTTGGTCCCGCCACATCTTGCACAGTAGACCTTTGCTGTTCTTTTGTGTGACTGTGGGGTGAATGGACCCAGACCTTAGTTCTCCCCTGTATGGAGGGGCCTCAGGTTCCTGGCTTCTCTGTTGTAGTATGTTGCCTGTCTGGCTTGGCATTCTTGAAGCTGTATTTGCAGCTTACAACAACAGCATGAACAAACAAACAAAAAATATAAAATCCATAAAAATGCATAATAAAAAGTTCATAAAATAAAAGCAGAGACTAGAAAGTACAAATAAAATTTAAAAAAACCCTACCCTCCCAAACGCACCCTACCCCTCTCCCTCACCAAAAACCTGATGGAACAGGCAGGTCTTACAACCCCAGCAGGAGGCGGCTTAGGAAGATGACACTCTGGACACCCACCCTTCTCCCACTGAGCTGCAGAAGGCTATCCCCTCATAGGGAATAGTGGCCTAGTTTCTCCTTCCCATTAGCCTCTGTGCTGGACTGTTATTGAATCCCTGGGACGGAGTATTGTGATGGTCCAACAAAGCCAGGTAAGGATCCTCCAGTCCTGTCCTGTCTTCTTTGCCTTTAACATCAATCTCTTTGCCATCTTGACTGCTGACTCTGCCTTTCCATTGCTTTGTGGGTACCCAGGGGAAGACGCCTTGTGCTCAAATTCCCATTTCTTGCTAAAATGTTTGAATTCTTCTGCCATGTATTGCAGCCCATTATCTGAGCACAAGGTGCTGCGTATGCCATGCCTTGGAAAGTGCAATTTCAGTTTCCTGATTACAGTTCTTGCTTGAGTGTCCTCCAGGTAGTCCAGTTCCCAGAAATTGAAGTAATAGTCTACTGTGACCATGTTGTTTCTGTCACTTAAATGTGAACAGGTCAGTCCCAACCTTTTCCAAAGGTCATGCTGGGGTCTTGTGGGCTGTAGAGTCTCCTTTTGTTGGCTGTCTCCATATTCTTTACACACCTTGCACTGCTCCATGTATATTCTCATCTGAGAGTTTATCCCTGTCCAACAGATGCACCCCAGGCTCGTCACAGACATGCCTCTGTGTTCCCAGGTGTGAAGTATTTATCTTTTCCGTGATATCATGGAATTCTTCTGGGATTACAGTTCTGTCACCTTTAAACAAGATTCCATATAGCATACATAGTTCATCCCTCACCTGTCAGTATGGAGTGACTTCCTTTCGTACCTGGTCCTTGTGATCTAACCAACCCTGAAGTATGGTTCGCAGCACAGCCTCTAGACCCTCATCTCATTCTGTGCTTTCTTGTATCATCTGGAGACTCCCCTTGGAAATAGAGGGGGTTTTCAGACATTATGATAGCCCACATTTCCATGCTTTGACCCGCGTGGAAATGTGGGCTATTGTAATGGCAGAAACTGCTGCCAGATGTTAGCCCAGGTCATTCCCCAGGTGGTTTTGGCACCTAACCTGGGCTGTGAGTTCAGGAAATCCCCAACTCACAGCCTGGGCTAAGTGCCAGCACCGCCCGGGGAATATCTGCCTGATCAGATGTAAAGTGTGCCTAAAATTTATATAGCTGCTTTACCAACCATGGTCCAGGGTGGCGGATGGGGTTTGGGTGCCATGACAGCCATCATTGGCCACTATGGCTGCCCATCAGCTGGGAGGGTGGGGCAATCCACATAGTGTGGGGGCAGGGACATGCGGATGCACATCCATGCATCACCCCACCCCAGCCAAAGCAACAGCTCCTGCCACCGCCTGGAGAAGTCTGTGGCGGCAGTGGGACCAGTCATGTTTAAAAGCACCCAGAGTCTATCAACCTGCTAGAATACCTCCCTATCTCCCATTCTACAGAGCTACATGTGCTGTACTCTGAAAGGTATGCCCTGCTGCTAAGCATATCTGCTATTAGCAGTGACTTTCCTGGGCAATATTTTATGCTCACATCGTAGCGCTGGAGTCTCATTAACATGAGTAGTAGTCTCTTGGGTGCACTCAGGAGTGGCTTCCTCATGATATTTTCTAATGGCTTGTGATCTGATTGCACGTCCACCTTTTGTCCCAAGGTGAACTGGTAGAATCACTCCATTCCAAAGAGCACAGCAAGGAATTCCTTTTCAATTTGACAATATCTTCTCTCTGTGTCTGGCAGAGCTCTATTAGCAAAGGTCGCTGCTGGTTTTGTATTAGTACTGCTCCCAGGCCTTCTTTGGAGGCGTCACATTGTAGTTATAGCTGCTCTGCTGGGTTTTAGTACTTTAAGATTGTCACCTTTAAATAAGATTCCATATTGCATGCATAGAAGAGTTTCTTCTCTCTTTGAAATGCCTGTTCTTGAGCTTCTGACCAGTCCCACACTGCATCGTTGTGAGTTAGCAGTCATAGGGATTCACAAACTTTTGATAGGTGAGCACAGAATTTGGTGATATAGTTGGACATTCCTAAAAACCATTGAATTCCCTTCACATCTTTTGGTCTGGGCATTTCCTAAATTACTTTCTATTTTTCTGGGTGTGCCCAGAGTCCTTCAGAGGTCAGAAGGTGTCCAATGTTGAGGACTTCAGTCTTCCTCAGCTTCAGTTTGTCTGTTTTCAGGTCCTTTGCTCTTTACACCTATTTAGGAGGTCCCTCAGTTTAGAATCCTGGATAGCTTCTTCCTCACTATCCCTTCATCCTACAATAAGGATGTCAACTTCTACAATTTTGATACCAGAAAGTCCTTCTAGTGCCCGATTTCTTCTTGTGCTTGAACACCTCTGAAGTGGGGCTGATTCTGATGAGCATTTGTACCCAGTGGAATCTATCAAATGGTGTTGAAAATTATGTCAGATGGCTTGAGGGCTCATCTAACTCAACACATGCCAAAATTCATTTTTGGCATCACAAACAGTGAGCACTTTTGCCTGGGATAGGTCAGGTAGTAGGTCCTCAATAGTAGGCAATGGATAGGGACTTTTCTTCAAAGCCCTGTTAAGTTGCAAATATGGCAGTTGAATGTGTGGATGTTTTCTTCTAAAGTGCATGTGTGCTCAGTGTGTTGGGATCTGCTAACGTTACAGAGAGGGCCTCATCAGCATCAGCCTCATCAGCATCATCATAAATTTAAGTGTCTTCCTTCACTGCACGCGCTGTTGCTTTTCTCCTCCTGGGGAGAAAAGCTGCGGCACTGAGACACAGAGGCCACTTTTACACGAGGTGCTTAGAAACGCCTCCGGAGTCCTGTATTCAAAAGGAAAGCTGCTATGGGCATGTTTACACGCTCCCCGCGCTACCAGAAGTGACGTGTCACCCGTTCTCTTCAACGGCAGCAGCTGCAGACGTGGGGTTTTCAAAAGGCGCATTCTGTAGACCTGAAAATTGAGGTCTACAGAATGCGCCTCTTGAAAGCTTCACGTCCGCAGCCACCACCACTGAAGAGAATGGGTGGCACGTCACTTCTGGTAGCACAGGGAGCATGTAAACACGTCCCACACGGCCTTCCTTTTGAATACGGGGCTCCAGAGGCACTTCAAGCGCCTCGTGTAAAAGTGGCCCAAGTGGTTCTCTTTCCCACATGCCTGGCACCTTTGCCCATAAACTGAGCATTTCTCTTTCTGCCTTTCATGTTGTTTCCCACAGAATATGCACTGGTCCTTGGGGACTGCATTCTCATTTATTCTGTCTTTATTATGCTTCCTGAGTTCCTTGAAGCAGAATCCATGTACTTGGTCTTATGTGGCAGTTGCAGTTATTGCTTTGATTCTTTCATTAGATAATTGAGCTGCTCTTGCTATTTAGAGGGACATCTCCAAAGTCATCACAGTTTCTCTAAGCAATCTCTCTCTTAGCTTAGGATCACGTGTCCCACAGAGAATTCTCTCTCTAATAAGAGAATCTTTAAAGTCCCCAAAGTTACATGTGGATGGATGCCAGTGTTCTTGCATCCATACATACAAGTATATACACACTCTGTAACATACAAGTTTATTCCTTCTTCTAAACTCTGGTGGTTACGGGTGAAAAAAATGGAACCTCTCCACAGTTTCATTATTTCTGGGTTCACAGTACTGCTGCTCATCAAAACAAACACCTTCATCAACTGCTCTAGTGTATTAGAGTCTTCCAGTAGGTGTGTAGCATTGTGGGTCTCTGCAGAATAAAAGCTGCTACCATGGGTGAAAACAGACATGACGCTAACCACCCTTTAACCACCCTTGGTGGTTATTTATGCATGTTGTGGGGCTGCATAGGGCACCAATACAGCCCTGAAACATGCATAAATAACCACCAAGGGTGGTTAAAGGGTGGTTAGCGTCATGTCTGTTTTCACCCCATGTTTCATGCACAAGGTGCTGTGTAATACGAGAAGGATTCCGTGCTAGCTACCACAAACAGTCTCTTTATTAGGAGAATTAATTACATGTTGCAGCTTGCAGCCAGAGCACTCTCTCACCCACACAAGCTTCTGGCTCCTTCCAAACAGTTCCCCATATGCAACTCCAGTCCCAATCTACAGGTTCCCTGCAGGTGCTTACACACTAGGCAGCTTCTAACGAGGACAGCACGTTTGCCAACCAGTCTGAGCTTTTTTTCTTCTTTCACCCAGGCCAGCCTCTCGGTGGGTACAGCAATCCACAGGGTGTTGGTGACTGAAGCCACGTCTCCTAACAGGTAGTTCTTGGCATGCATCAGCTCCCCTTTCAGGGCTTCAGTCCTCACCACTGTGGTCCATTGATACCGGAGGAAGGAAAGTGCATGGCGCCAAAGTAGGAGCCACCTCTGCATTGTGGTGCACCCCACTACCCTGACCACAACTCAAGTAAGTGTCCAGTTGTGCCTAGAAATTTCATCCAGCCAACAACATCAAGTGGCTTGGATCTGCTGGATCACTCACAGGTTCTGCTCAGCAGCAGTAATGAAGACCTGGTGTATGATAACTGTTATGTTCCTGTATAATTTAGTACATTTGAAATAAATGTACTGGCACAGTCTCCTTGCTTGAGAAATCAGAGACCACTTTATTCTGCAGCTTCCAGCTCACAAACACCATAGCCCACTGAAACCTTCCTTGTCCTAGCTAAAACCTGGTGTGGACTTTTCTGAATCTGCCACTAGCAAAGTGCACTCCCACGCACTGGCAAAGATCAGAGAATGGATCCCTGAAACACTACAATAACAAGAGCCATGAAGCTCTCAGGATCCATCGTTCAGTACAGGAGCATGTAGGCCATATGCCAAATATTTTTAAAAGTGTAAAGACCTAAGGTGCCTAGTTAGGATTGGTTTTGTGCCGCATGTGAGCAAGTGGGTGAGGATAGCAGGTGCTAGACCACTTCCTGGAGTAGTAATAACCCAAAAGGAACAGCTGGGGCAGCTTCTTCTTTCTATAGTTCGTTGTGGCTGCATGTCAAACAGGGAGCAGGCTACTGGGGAGGGGGATTGTTTGTGGGCAGAGCGCAGCAGGGAAAAAACACCTGCCCATCTATTAGATGTGTCGGATAAATCTGTGAGTGGGGGCTGTCAACATTCACAAGAAATACATGCAGGGGGCTTTCTGTTTATTAGGCACTACACATTAAACATGTGAGTGGGGGCTGCATGGACCAACTCCAGCGAGCTATTTTCTCGTTTGTTAACACCCTATGATGCTGACACCATCAAAATGCAAGAGCAACCATGTCTAAATCACAAAGAAGGAATCAAAGCAGTTGAGAGGATGTCTTTTAAGTTTTTATAGAAACAACTTCTGTTGATGAAAGTAGACAAGGCAACAGGCCACACGGGGTACTTACTCTAGCATGCAAAAAGTCAAAACTATACATTTAGCAAAGGCAGAACAGGAAAATGGGTGCCAGGGCAGGAGGTAAAGAGTTGGGTTTGCACTTTCCAAACTCTTCAGAATTTGAGGCAGGACCACCACACTGGAAATGAGCAGAGGCCAAGGGTCTCTTCCACCTCTTTCTACCAAGGACACACCCCTTTGTAGGTGTCACAATGTCATGACACTCTGAAAGGGGAAGTGGTCATTCTCAGAAATAGACAGGGCAAAGAGGCTGTCCTGCTTCCAACTACCATGATGTCACAATGCTTGGAACTGGGCATGGCCACCTCAAAAGGAACAGAGTGATGGGACCTCCCACCCCTTTCCAAGCCCCATCGCTGCTCTCACCACAGAAATAATTCTGCTGGCATCCCCGGGCAGGTATCTATACAAGAGCAATCCCTTGGGAGAGAGCTGTTGGGGGGGGTCCATTGGCATTTGAAACATTTAAACACAATGGGGCTGATCCCAAGCCCTGCAGATTTCCTATGCACGCATGCATGTGCACAAGTTCCACATGGCACAATATGCCGCAACTAAGGTCTGCGAAGTTTGCGTCAGGCTGCGCGCAGGATCCACAGGGCTCGGGATTGGCCCCAATGAAGGGAAAACACTAAAACAGTAATCAAAATGGTAAATAAAATAAATGCAGGTTGGGTAATTCTATGCAGATAAACAGTATTTTTCCCCCTAATAGCTTTGCCCTTAATACAGATCCTGCATTTGATCAGTCTGTACTTCTGACTTTTTACATGCCTGCAGAAGGGTCCTGTGTGACCTAAAAGTTTGCTTACTCTCACCAAGAGGAATTGAACCAAAGAAAGTTATCATCTGAACTACTTTATTTCCATCTCTTATATCTGGAACCAACATGGCAACCACACTCTCTCTAGACTAAATGACAAAGGAAAGACACATGCCCTACTAGGCCTGAAGCAAGAACAAGTGCTCTCAATCCATCAGGAAATACCAACCTTTCAGGAGCAAGGAGTAAATAAATATACCGATATTTTCCATGATTTTCTGTTATTTCCCACCATTTTGGTAGTTTAATACTAGAAATTACTGGAAATACCAATACCACCAAAAATTACCGCAATTACCAAAATGGTGGAAAATCACAAACAGTGTCAAAAATACTGGTAGATTTTGTCCGATTGCCCACCTCCAAAAGTACTGGAACTAAGTTTCCTTGTCAGATGATCAAAAATTAAGGGACAGAAGAGTCTCGGCTATTTTTACACGAGCCAGAAGCAACCTCATTTCTTGCAGATTTCAGAGTCGGCAAGAAAAGAAACTAGCGTGGTGGGGGGGTGTTAGACGCTCCCCTGCCGCTACCGGAAGTTGGGCAGACGCCATTTGAAACAGCAGCCACCGGCAAACTACCGTTTCTTGAAGAGAAACGGTAAAACCTCAATTATGTGACTTTTACAAGGCAGCATCTTCAAGAAGCTTTAGTTTGCTTGTGGGTGCTGTTTCAAATGGCACCTACCGACTTCCGGTAGCAGCAGGGGAGCATCTAACCCCCCCTTGTGCTAGTTTCTTTTCTTCCAGACTCTGATATCCACAAGAAATGAGGCTGCTTCTGGCTCATGTAAAAACAGCTTCAGAGAGCTGGAAAGCTGTGACATTAGAAGCCTGCTGTGAGGACCGAACAAAGATACTTATAGAAAGATGGCTTGTAAATCCTAGTATAAGGGATGCAAAGAGTTGGAGCATAGAAGTCCTGAGGGAAGAGTCAATTGACTCAATGCGATGGCTTATAAGAGGGGGATTTTTGTGGAAACCTGGGTGTTAGTGAGCTCTGTAGGGAGACACTCTTGTTAGAAATGTCCTTGCAGTGTGCTTTTAAAATGTTTATCACAATTTTAATTGTGCTGCAGGAAATCCACAACATGGAGAGTAGGGAAGCTTCCTCAAGCTCAAGAATAGCCTGCCAGAGATACTTAAGATTATTTACTGAGCCAACAGGTATATAAATGGCTAAGAGAATTGGTAATGACACACAGAACATTTAGATTCTAGGTCACTAATGTGAATTTGGCAATGTCTACAGGGTAAGATTTTCAAAATTGCTGAAGCCATTTAGACATTTCTGTAAATTTTAACCCTTGTGACCAGGACTTGAACCATTTGATGACTGCTCAGTGACCTGTATAAAAAGGAACTGGCAGCCTCAATCCATCTTCTAATAGCTCAGCATTCAGAACAGGGGGCAGCATGACTGACAATAGTTGGTATCTTCTGTGGACCTCATCTTACCCATCTACTGTGAGTAAGATGAGGCCAGAGCCAGAAAGGCAAGGACACTGGATACTGCTTGGCCCTAGAGACTGTTTTTCCACAACAAGGTTAAGGCATATTGATGATTTCCCACAGGAAAACCTGTATACTGGTGCCCATGTACATGCTCTCTGAATGGATGTCTCTCAGTCACCGAGACTGCCAATCTAGCACCTTTCATATATATATATATATATATATATATATATATATATATATATATAACCACGTGAATAACTAGTTAAGCGGTGGGACTCCAAAAGCAGCAGCTTTTTACCATACATGCTGTCCTTAAAAAGGGAGACTAATTTTGAAGAGAGAGTATGATTGCCGTAGTGGTAGTCCTGTTCTGTTCCAGCTTCTGAGGTAGGGCTCTATATTATTTATTTATTTATTTATTTATTTAATAAAATTTAATATCCCGCCCCCTTCGTGCCTTAGACACCTCGGGGTGGCTAACAACAATATAAAAACAGATAAATACATAACAAAACAACTAAATTTGGGGCTAAGAAACAAAAATCCACCCAACCCCCCTCCCTCCTACCAAACGCCTGGTGGAACAGCAAGGTTTTACAGCAACGACGGAAGGAGGGGCGATCCGGGGACAAACAGGCCTCCACCGGGAAGGAGTTCCACAGCCTCGGGGCGGCCACCGAGAAGACCCTTCATGGTCCCCATAAAACAAACCCAGGGGAGCTCAAGGAGGGCGCCCCTGGTGGACCGCAGGGGCCAAGCCAGAACAGGGGGGGGTGAGACGGTCTTGCAGGTAAGTGGGGCCTAGACCATATAGGGCTTTATAGGTCTCAAAAGCATGCATATCCCCACCAACTGAAGTTGATATGATAAAAGATCTCATCTGAACTACTTTGTCATCATCTCTTTAATATTTAAGCTAGGAAGAAGATGTTGACATTTGCCCTTAACGCAGCTTGGCAAAACACTTAAGAATCTCTGTGGTTCAACAGAAATGGAGACTAGAAATGCAGAATTACTGGAATTACAACAGAGAGGAATGAATTTCTACATATTACCATTTTCCATGGTGACCTCCTACACATTTGGAACTTCTCCTAGTCCCAGAAGGTTAAGCCCCTACCGCATCACAACAAACAGTAACATTTTATTAGCTGTGACCATAGATGGAGGATACTGATCTACCATTCGGTTAGTGCGAGTTAAACCTACATAAAAGTCTCCCCAGCCTTCATTGGGGGTGGGGGGAAATCAATCATTGACAGGTCACAGGTGTAGAATAGCTCTAAGATGCTTCAGTATTTGAACACCTTTATTTCTAAACATATTAGAGAACATGACATTAATAAAGACATGTGGCATGCTGCAAAGCTTTGTCAGCTCCGTTAGTAAAGGGCCTGGATCTTATTGCCCATTAAACCACAGGTTCCCAAACTCATTATTGATTTACCCTACATGTCACTGGGTGTGAACAGATGGACAACAGCTTCACTTTTGCTTGTGCCAGCCCACTTCACCCCTGAGTTGACTCGTCCATTTGAAGAACAGGCGTGCAAAGCAGAGCAGGCTGTGGCTGCTGTAGGGCAGCCCCACAGGTAGTGCTCCGGAAGATCCCAGAGCACACCTCACTGAGGGAGATGGCCAAACCCGTGGCAACAGGCAAAACCAGAATTCCTGTTGGTCTAAACAGGCCTGTGAGCCCTAGCCAAACAGGGCCCCACCCAAATCATGGCTGCCGGCAGACCAAATGGCCAGAGTGGCTCCCTGACCAAGCAGAGCTCTGCCCCCACCTCAGTACTTAAAGAAACACACACACAATTTAAACATGCACTGGACCGACACAGGAACCCTGCAGGGAGAATGGAAGCCAGTGCCAACAGAAGTCCTGGGGGTTGGAGGAGCAGCAGCATGCAGCAGCTCTCAACCTGAACTTGCCCACACCAGGCCTTTCAGCTGTGCACCAATCCATCCTCCCATCCCCATTCCCTGTTTGTTGTGCCTGCTTAATTAAGTCTGCCTTTTGCTCCCGGACATGAGCGTTGTGTAGGTTCAACACAACTGCATTTCAATTGTCTTCCCTTTTTTCCCCCAAAACCGGCTAGACTGGATTTGAGGATCTACATTTTACTTTATACTTCTAAACTTACATTTCTTTATATCAACTCCACATAAAACATTTTCCCTGCATTGGATTCAGCATTCCATTACCATTTCAATGATACCAAACATGTCATTGTTTATATAATGATTTCCATTGTTCAGTCACACGAAGATCATGTATGTTACACGTATGTTGTTTTCCCAAGCCCTGTCACAGGGTGTCATGGGGTCCCTTGGACTGGCCATGTGCTGGCATTTTCCACCCACTCTGCCAACCCAGGTGTGTGGGGCTGGGCAAGGGCTGGGTCAGCTCCCGGGGCTGTGGATGATTAACAGCTGCTGCCGCTACATCCCTTGCCATGGTTACCAGAGCAAGTCATGGGGTTGGAGTGTGGGGTTGGCTCTCCTGTCTGCGTGTTCCCAAGCCAGGACTTTCCTGGGGCAGGGGGAAGGAGTGTTTGCTGCCTGTGTGCTCAGTTCACCCACATGCCGGGCTGTCTGTGAATACAGCCAAACCCACCCCTGGGTGCCTACAGTTCCAGTATGGGTCGCCTACATGTCTGCTCCGGTGCTCTGGTCTGCTCTCTCTGTCCATTTGAAAACACCCTTTGTTGCTGTCTGGGACGCAGAATTATACCTCTAACTCTGGGATCACAAAAACAAAAGGTTTGGGAGCCACTAGTCTAAAATACCCCTGGTCCATATAGACAGCGTCAGAAACCTTATGCATCAGACAGTGCTCCTAGACCATAGCCATTCCAAGTAACTTTGGGCATTGCAGCGATTCAGCAGTAGCAACAGGGAGTGTTCGAGTCATTTGGGTCCAATGGTTGAAAGTTTAGGAAGTGGGCAATCTTCCCAGTCCTCTGAAGAGGCATAGTTGGGAGTTGGAGTGGCCCAGATTTCCTACCAACCGAAGGCTGGCTGCCTCCTGAAGTGTTTTAATGTGCCCAAGAGATGCCCTGAAAATATCAAAAATGAAGGAAATGGAAGCATTACAGGAAGAAAATAAAAGGTTGAGAAAGACAACTTTGTGTGTGTCACCAGGTCACCCCAGCAGATAGCCTGCCTGAAGCAGCCAGATTCTTTGTCCAACAATAAAACAAAATGATCATTTGGTCCAAGCTTGCTTTGTGTTATTTTTTGTTTGTTTTTGTTTTGGGGGGGTGGAGATTCTTTTAGACCCAATCAAACTTACAAAATTCAAACCTACATGAACTAAAAAAAATAAATTAAAAATTCAATAGTTTTCTGTGAATCCCTGCAAACTCCAACCACTGAGTTCTGCACTGCTCTTCCAATAATAGTAACAAGTAACACGCTGCTCGGCCTGTAATTTTTCATCTCTAGTATGCTGTTGTCATATGATTTACTGTGCTGGCAGTGAGAGCCATTGCCCAAGCCCTCTCGCTGCTCTCCTCCTGATTTACTTAAATCTTTTTACTTTTATCAAACACAGGGAATAGGGACACTTACATGTAACAACTGACAATTTTGAGCAGAAACTACAGAGGAAAGCTGTGTAAAGCAAGTGGCTGAGATTATAGCTGTTGACTCCTAATATTATTTGACAGATGAGGCTGCTGCAATTATCTCCTGCTCATGGGTTCCATTACTGGAACAAGAAGCGCATAAAATGAGGGCAATTTCCCAAACAATATATAGGACCACTTAACTTTGTCAAGAGCCATTTCTGCGAGTGAAGTCCTCCCTGGTTAAAGATACAAGGATAATGGGCTGGCAACTTCACACAAACATTTAGCACTTTCCACATTAACTGCCTTGCGTTATTCTTTCCCTGCTCTGTTAGAGCTAAAGAGGGAGTTATTTTTAAGTAGATATTTGCTTAAAGAAATTATATTCACTGCACTTCCCCTCCCAGGAAACTTCCTATATAGATTGGCAAAAAAAAAAAAAAATTACAGCAAATTAACTTAGCTTTGCATTGGTCTGTTTTCATAGGACTGGGCTGAGAAATCAGTGCTTGACAGGCTCCCTGTGGTTCTTCTGCCTTCATACTGCCTCCTCAGGAGGTTTCTGCAAAGTTTTGCCACACTTCCCTCCCAGGCTTCATGCTTTTTCTGCTTTCTACTTCCTGCACAACATCCAGGACCTCTAGAATCCCAGCTGCCTCCCAGAGCCCTCCTCAATGGGAGTTTTAAAATGAGACACCTCCACGCATGGCCCCCCACTGTTCAAGTGGCAAGCTGCTTGCTTGAATTAGTGTGTGGGGAGGCGCTCTCCCATGAACCACATACCAGCCACCCATGGCCATGCACAGAGCATGCCAGGAAAATCCGGAGTGCCCAGTGAGGGCCAAGGTGGCTGCCTCTGTGGATGGGGCAGCTATGCAGGGAACCACCTGTGTGAAGCGCTCCCCACACACTTCCCATCTGTGGATGCCCCACACCCGTCCCACACAGCGACCACGGACTCCCCTACCTGCCGCTCTCGGTTAAAAATACCCAGAATCTCTTGCTACTAGGGATGGGACTTACAAGTTGTTCAATAATTTCAGGATTGCAACCCATGACTTGGTGAATATTCTCTGGCCCGAGTCTCCACAGATTTCCAATTTGTAGGTCAGAAATCGAGGTTGTGGCATCTGTGGATGGATCACAATCCAATTAGTATTTGATATACTTTGCATGTGTGTGTTGCTTTCTGGGGGCATGGGATAATATTTAAGTCTCAAAATGCAGTCACATAAGCAAATGTTTGATGACCACCAGCCATGAGGATCAGACTGTCCATTTTTTGTGTCAGTAATTCTCAACATCATAGATATTTTCAAAATCAGAGGATGGGAAAAGCACAAAGCAGGGCAAATTTCAAAAAAGGAACAAAAAAGTAAGTATTGCACTAAAAGAAATTCCATCAAAAATTCTGTTGTTCTCTGAAGACTTATTGTGCCAAATTTGGACACTAAATTCAATCATCCAAGTGTTAGCCAGAGGGGCCAGAGTCCACTTTAAGTTCAACTCTCAACATGACCTTAGCTATGGAATTGCTATTGACATCCCTATAATATATTTTTAAGATTACCCTGTGGTCTCACCTTGTGCAGCTATTTAAAGATCAAAAGGATTTTCTTTCTCAAGGAAAAAATAATAGTAATACATTTTCACAAAAAGGGGATGGAAAAAGAGAAAGAAGTTAAATAATAACAGCCACTCTATATTTCAATTATTTACTTACAGCAGGAGCTGTAAGTAAGTTAAAGGCACAACTGCTCTCCATTATAAACAGGGGACTGCTGAAACCCCGATATTGAGGAAACTACTTGAGCTACAGTTCTGTAAATTTATCCATGGCTTATATGTGTGGGTTCCATCATATGTGCAAAGTTTGAAGATCCAGCCAGAAATTAAAACATTATAACTGTTGAAAAGTTAATTGGTTGTGGTCAAAATGCACAGCAGCCTGACTATTTTGAACCATGGATATCCTCTCCCCTTCCCCTCCCCCTCCCCTGACAAGTTGAGCCCCGAGACTTCACAGTCTTGTAGTCTGAGATCTCCATCAGTTGCTACTTTAGTATGATAGTGCTTGGTGCAACCAAAAACGAGTTATTGAACATTAAAAAATCAGTTCTGCTGACTAGCACATGCATAGTCAAGCAGCTGCTGACCACCATTTGTGTTGTTAGAAAAACAGTATAAGGAAAATTACGTGACTCTGCTTTTTAAAATCACATAACTTTATCAGGACCCAGGTCTATCACAAATACTTTAAGCTCTAGTCAGCTTCATATCAATTACCCTCTTTCCTCGGAAGCCACCAGCTAGAGACAAAAGGCAGCTCTAGTTCATTTCATGTCATTTACTAGGGGTGGGACATCAGGCCAAATACTGGCTACCAGTTTTACCGGTTACCGGTTTACAAAAAAACAGATTACTGGATTAAAACCGGATTACCAGTGCCGGATTTATTGCATTGATTTCAATGGAGAACTGTCCCCATTGAAATCAATGGGG
>QEPC01004965.1:1204660-1214779 GCA_003113815.1 Sphenodon punctatus
GCTTGCGTTCAGCCTAAGTTTGTCCCTTCTGGAACTCCAGACTCTGGAGTCCCAGAAGGAGTCCAGGCAGATGCGCTAGAGCGCTCACTGACTAAGTGCTCTCTGTCTCTGCCTCGCCGGCGGCTGAGTGAAATTGACATCGGAGCGCCGCGCTGCTCTGACTGCAGCAGTCAGAGCAGTGTGGCATTCTGATGTGTCGCCAGCAGCAGAGACAGAGCACTCAGTCAATGAGCATTCTGTCAGTGCGGCACCAGGGGGATGGGGCAGAGCGGGGCAGGGCACTGTCCCAGGCACCCCCCATGCTACCACTGCCACTGCCATAATGACTGGGATGAAAAGCTCCCACATCTGCTCTTCGCATACCGTGAGGTACCCCAAGAATCAACCGGATTCTCACCCTTTGAGCTTATGTTTGGAAGGCAAGTGAGGGGACCATTGGTCCTAGTAAAGGAAGGGTGGGCAGGGAAAATCCCCAATGCCAAAACCTCCATGGCAGACTATGTCCTAGGCTTCTGTAACAAGCTGGTGGATATGATAGGGGTGGTACAGGAAAATCTAACCCTGGCGCAAGAGAAGCAGTGCACCTGGTATGACAAAGGGGCTCACACACGTACATTTAAGCCAGGGGATAAGCTCATGGTCTTCCTACCAATGAAAGCGGACAAGCTACGGGCAGCTTGGGAAGGACCCCATGTGATCCAGGACAAGCTGGACGATGTCACCTGCTTAGTGGCTTTTAACAAGCCAGGCAAGAAGCCCAAGACGGTGCATGTAAATATGCTTAAACCCTACCATGACAGGGCAGAGATGGTATTGTGGATCTCCCCACCCCCAACATGTCAGTGGAAGAGAAGGAGATAGGGGATCTGCTGGCCACTTGTGCAAGGTTGGAGGTAGAGGAGCTCTCTCTCCCACAGGGAATTTCCCCCTGGGACAAGGACAGGCTGCTGGGAGTATTGAAGGAGTTTGAGACTGTGTTATCCAATAGGCCGTGGAGAACCGAGCTTGCGGTACATCGCATAGACATGGGCTCACATTCCCCTGTCCGCTCTATGCCTTACAGGGTTAATGGGAAAGTTTTGGAGGATATCAAAAGAGAACTTGAGGATATGCTGGAGCTTGGAGTTATCCGACCCTCTATGAGCCCGTGGGCCAGCCCAGTGGTGCTGGTACAGAAGCCAGACGGGTCCATCAGGTTCTGTGTAGATTATTAGAAGCTCAATGCCATTACTAAGCCTGATGCCTATCTGATGCCCAGGATGGACACTCTCATAGACACCCTAGGTCAGGCTAAGATCATTTCCACACTAGACTTGTCAAAAGGATCTTGACAAATGGCATTGGATGAGGACGCCGTTCCCAAATCGGCTTTCACCACCCCGCTGAGACTGTATGAATTTACAGTGCTCCCTTTCGGCTTGAGAAATTCTCCCACCTCCTTTCAGAGGCTTATTGATAATCTGCTGTGGGGCATGGGGGAATTTGCATTAGCCTATATTGATGGCATTGCTATATTTAGCGAGGACATGGACACACACCTGGTACACTTGGCCAAGGTGTAGAGCAGCATCAAGGATGCAGGGCTAACTGTCAAAGCCAAAAAGTGCCAGTTAGCTATGTCAGAGGTGGTGTACTTGGGACACAGAGTTGGAGGGGGGGAAATCACTCCCCTGTGGGACAGGATCGAGGCCATACAGGACTGGAAACCCCCTCAAACTAAGAGACAAGTCAGGACCTTCCTGGGTTCAGCGGGTTACTACCACAGGTTTGTCCCACACTATGGTACCATAGCGGTTCCCCTGCATGAGTTAACCCAGAAAAGACTCCCTGACAAGGTTACCTGGTCTGCCAAATGCCAGGCATCTTTTGATGCCCTGAAAGCGGCCCTAAGTGCACACCAAATCCTAAGGGCACCAGACTAAGATAAACCCTTCTGGGTGGCCGCCGATGCATCCGATGTGGGCCTGGGTGCAGTGCTCCTCCAAGAGAACGAGGGGATCAAACATCCCATTGTTTACCTGAGCAGGAAGCTGATCCCCAGGGAACAGAATCTGTCCTCTATACAGAAGGAGCGCTTGGCTATTGTCTAGGAAACTGCAACCCTACCTGTGGGGACAGGAGTTCATTCTCCTAACTGATCATGCCCCCCTGCAGTGGTTTCAGTCCCATGCAAAACACAAACTCAAAGCTACAGCAATGGGCCTTGAAACTGCAGGAATTCAATATGAAAATTGAGCACATAAAGGGAAGCCAAAATGTGATCACCGATGTTCTTTCTAGAAAAGATTGTGACTAACTATCTCCTTCTCTTTCTTTTGCATTGGTGTGTACGGGAATACACATGCTGGGGAATGGTTGGTCTGTATTACATGTTAACACACACATCTTTTTATTCTGTAATGGGAGCTGTATGAAATATTGGTACAATGGGGACTCACAGCTCTGCGAAGCTACATGTCCCAGCTTTAGAGGAAGGGGGGGGGAATGTGGCAAAATGCCTATTTCCCTACCAGAGTACCCTAGACAAACACTCTGCTACACCCTATCAACCCCCTCCCCCCCTGGCCTGGACAAATGCAAGGTCACAGGACAAGTGTTCTGGGCATGCTCCAAAAGCCAAGGACAGGGATCAGTATCTCAAGGTGAGCGCCATGATGTCTCACCTAAGTGACATCACAGGTCAGAGGGCTCAGGCAGTTCACCTGGATTGGAGAAACCCCTACCTGGGGGCGATTCCCAAAGTGGAGGAGGGGTCGAGCTTAAAAAGCCAGGACACACCCCTTCCGGGCTCTCTCTGACTTTCTCTTTCAAAACTGCAACACACTGCTCGCAAGGAGCCAGCTAGGACATGTGCCTCACCTGTTTCTACCTGCACAGGTGATGAGAAGGGGCCTGTAAGTACCAGCAACTGTCTTTCTACCCTCAGTCCTAGGAGACCCGATCCCCAAGATTTGAGACTCTTATTTTAAGTTTGCTTCCCTCTTTATCCGAAGCCTTTTATCTTGGCCTTGTTGCCAAACCTGTTTCTCTGCTTTTGGCCAATAAAGTATCTCTTTTGTTTTGTAAAACGGGTGTATCTGTGCCTGAGTGAAAAAACCAGTGGCTGGAAAGAAAAAGCCTCTGGTAACTTTAAAGGTTGGAAGGATTTGTACCCACGAAGTCCTTGCAAGACACACAGTTTTTTGCAGCTCTGCCCACAGAGAGCAACCCTAGGGCAACTGACCTCAACAAGAGGGGTGCCAGGGGAGCTGTGGGCAAAGAGACAGAGTTGTGTTGGGGGTTCACTTATCCGGGAAGGTGTGAATCCCTCTAATTTCCTGGTGGTGGCAGCAATTTTTAGACATAACCCAGTAAGGTGGGTGGCTTCGCTGTATAGCGCCCCATGCTGCGTTTCATCACGGTGTGTTTGAGAGAACGGAGCAATGTGTGTGTGTGAGGGGGGGGGGTGCTCCGTATAACTGATGAGAGAGTAGCCCTGTGGAGCCCAGGTTTGCTCCATGCAGGCCCCCCTCACACAGTCCTCACTCACATGGCTCAACAGATGAACCCAACAACAGGGAGGTGCCTCACACCACCCACCCTCCTCATGACTCACAGCTGTGGTGAATTCTAGGTCCAGGAAGCTTCCCTACTGGTTTTCCATTTTCCTTCCCTCTCTCCCCCCAACTTTTTGAAGCATCTTTTTTGGAGGTATCCAAAAGACAAAATAAACAGTCAAAGTGCCAGAGAGAGCGTTTGCCCCTCAAACTGCTCCAGGCTCTGCACCTGAGACTCCATGGTTCGGGCAGACCTGCATGCAGCCAGAGGCTGCGCGGACCCCAATAGATGAGAAGTGGCTCCATGGGCACACATTAGCCAAGATTAGCCAGCATTCGCCCACACGACAAGCTCCATATTCTCTGAGACAACATCATGAGTGGGAGCTGGGTGGCAGTCACGTGTCTGGTGGTGGCGAACATCTGACAAATACCTAATAAACAGTGTGGTCTAATGTCAGCTAACGAGGGCCATTACATTGTTTGTTTTCACCTGCTGAAAGAGGTCACTGACCGTTTGTGCAATTGTGGGTGGGTGCATGAGGGGCTGCTCTTTGTGTGTGTGATGGGTGAAAGAAGGGCTGTTTATGTAGGTGTGAGAAGGGAGGCTGGTGTGTGAGCACGCTTACTCTAATACCTCACACCCTGTCTATCTCCAGGCAAACTCTCTCCCTCATGTGCTGAGACAAGGGATCAGGCTGTTCATTTGCTCTCTGTCTCAGGCCATTCCCAGGTGAGAAAGTGAGCTTTTAACTTAGCAGGTTGTCATTTAGAACCAGTGTTCACGTAGGGGTGTGTATGTCATTTTCATTATTACAATAATGATAACAAAAATTGTCGTTTTCATTATTGCAACAACGAAAATAACAACTGAGAATAACAATAATGAAAATGACAATGTCATTATCGTTGTCATTATTAGTGCTGTGGCAGTTGAGTTTTGTCGGGAAAATTTGGAGATGGAAGGAGGGAGAAGACATCTCGGAGCCCTAAACAGGGTTGAACTCTTGAACTCTGCCTGTGTTAGAAGGGGTGAGCACCTCAACAGTATCTGATGTGATGGATGTATCGCTGACCAATGAGCAACGCAAGCAGGCCCCAGAAGTTTCATGGCACTCTGTGATTGCTCAATTCCTGCTGCCTCCCACAACCAATCAGGGGGGCTCTGGGGAAGGCAAACCCTTTATAATGGGAGGACCAGGCTTTTTCTCTCTGTTCTGTGAGAACTCTGCTTGTCAGGTTGCATTTACAGAACTGTGGTGCTTGCACAGAAAAAATCCTCCCTAGTCCTCATTGTCTTACCAATACCTTTCCTTCCTCATACCCTACATTTTACCTTCTCCCTTTCCCTGCCCTTCTCCCCCCTGTACATTATATAGGTAGTATAGATTGGATATAGATATAGAGACATATAGACATATAGGTTAGAATAGTTATATAGATTAGATATAGAAATACATTATAGATATATAAATTAGTTATATAGATAATTGATTAGATAATAGATAGTTTTCCTTTCCCCTTCCCCTGTCTCCCTTAGATTTATATAGATATTTGTTGTGCATGGGAATCGATACCTATAACGATACAGATACCAAAAATAAAATCTTCATTTGAAACGGTACCAATAATGATAACAATGCCGATAGCGATACCACAATGACAACAACAATGATAACGACAACAATATTGTCATTAATAATAACAAAACCAACATTTTTAAATAACGAAAACAAAAATGAAAATAAAAACAAAAATGACATGGAGGGCTGGTGCACACCTCTAGTGGTGATGGGACTTTAAACGTGGTTTTCTAAACTGACTCCACTGCAGAATTGGCAATTCACCCACATTATCCCAATCAAATCCTGCCCCTTTAATTGTTCCTGTTCCTCCCACTGCTGTGTTGAACAGCAGTGGGAGCTACTGAGGTCTCAAGGCCTTATGGCGGCAAGTGATTAGGTCATGACAGGGCAGTGAAGCAGCACAGCAGGTCCACCAAAGTGCTCTATGGATGAGCAAGTCCTGCCCTTTTCACCTATAGAGCTTTCTGACTGCCCTGCTTCCTTGTTCCAACACAGTCTAGCTACCAACTCCTAAGACCAGGAGGCCCCAGGAGCTCCTGCTGCCAATGAACACAGCTCTCCAGGGTCCCAGTGGTGGCACTGCCATTATCCATCCCTTAGTCCCAGGTGGCTGCTGTGCTGCCCTGCCCCTTGGAAGAGATAGGTGAGTGGGGGCGACTGGCAAGCCACCAGTGGCCACAGAGGACGAAGGTTCCCCTCACAAACATCTCCACTCAGTAGATTGTTTGCATCACATTGACTGATTGCTGTTCTCATCTGTTTGGTTACAGGGTTCATATGCTGTAATTGCAATTTCCCATCATTGCTGTGTTAATGATTTATGTAGTTGTAACTCCACTCACCTCACGCTTTTTGCCTCCTCGCCAGGAGGAGAGCTATGGGTCCTCCTTTCTGATATCTAAGGCTGTTCAAACCATCATGGTGGTGTTCCCAGAGAGGGACCACATTGCCTGCCTCAGCACCCCGGGCAGGGCCACCATGCATAGCAGCGAGGCCCACTGCCACACCACCGGCACATTGCCAGTTGCTAGGTGGGCGCTGGACTTGCAGAGTAAATTGTAGCGCACCTCCAACTTCACCACCCATGCCGAGCAGACAGCATGGAGCTGCTGGATGGCTCAGTGGCTAGACTCGATGTTGCTGATGAAAGCCTCCAGAAGCAGCATCCCACGTTCAGTGTCCATGGCTCCCCGTTTGCCTTCCATGCAACTCTTTAATAAACCCTGCATGGTGGGGCTGGGATTGGCATTGCAGGGCCTCTGAGCGCCCCCTAGTCGCTGGTTAGGCATGTGATATCAACTGACTGACAGGCACAAGGATATTGGTTGGGATGGTCTGTGCACTTGTCTGGGTCTGTGACTTGTCCTGAGATGGGACCATGTTGGTACCCCCACCTAGTAAACAACATGCAGCTGTGTGTGGCCAGATCCCTGGATTTCCCTGGGGGCTGCCATGCCTCAGGGCCTTATGGGGGTGCTGCCACTGCCAGAGGACTGGTGGCCCTGAGCAAGGTGTGGAGTGGCCTCTGCTTGCAGGTCTCCTGACGGGCAGGTATGTGCTCAATTCCCCCTCTGGGGCTAGGGGGCGGGAGTGATGGGGTTCTGGGATCACGTGTTTGCGCGAGGACCATGTGTGTGGGTGGGGGTTCCTCAGCCTACATTGGGCGGGGCTCTGTATGGTGTGTTTGCTGCTTCCTGCCTGCACCTTGGGGTCTGCTGCCTGCAGGGACAGTGGCTCCCACCAGCTCCCACTCTGAAATGCCTGTTCTGTGGGCCTTTTGGCCATGCCACCTCTCTTCCCATTTCCTTGTTCATTCTGGCCCCTTAATAAAGTCTGTCTTTTGCTCCCACTCATGGGCATTGTGTAGGTGTCACGGGGTCCACAGGGCTGGACATGTGCTGGTGGTTGTTGGCCTCTCTCTGCCACTCTGAGGGCGTGCCTGCTCCTGCCGGCTATGTGCTGCCACATCCCATTGCCATGGGGCCCGGGACTGGGCAGCACATGGGGTTGAGAGTGGGACAGGCTGGGCTGGGAGGTTGGCCCACCTGTCCATGTGTTGCTGAGCTGGGACTTTCCTGGGGCAGAGGGAAAGCGTGTTTGCTGCCTGCACGCTTGGTTCCCCCACCTGCTGGCCTGTCTGTGTAAATGCAGCCAGAAGATGTCTAATGAATGGATGTGTGGCGCTCTGGTTTGGGCCACCTATGTGCCTGCTCTGNGCTTGGTTCCCCCACCTGCTGGCCTGTCTGTCTGACAAACCCGGGGGTGTATGCAGCTCCAGTATGGGTCACCCATGCTCCTGCTCCGGGGCTCTGGCCTGCTTTTTGTCCACCTAAAAACACCCATAGTAACAGTTGCATAATGCAGCCCATTACGTTCACCTTCATTTTATCTCTAAGAAATTTTTGACAGTACTAAAACAGCACATCTCAAAAGCCATTAAAAGTCCCATACATCTGAAGAAGGGGAGCTCTTTTCTCCACAAACTGCTACCTTCTAAAAGAATTTTTATTCCAATTATTCAGACACCTGCTGGTGTCCCAGCAGCACCCCTGGCAGCAGCTAAACCTCCAGGCTGAGCAACAGAAGGAAACAAACCACAGAACAGTGCTGTATGGGAGAGAGAGTGCAGACACCAAAAAAGGCTGATAGCACAGCAGCAAATGTGCTATTAGTCTGACAACACAAGGGTCTGCTTGTTTGTTTGCTTTCTCCTTTTATATCCCGATGCTCTCGCTTGTGTGCCACATGTTGAATGTTTTTCTTGATTAAGTTGAGAGTTTTATCATGCTTGTATCCCCAGCAGAATAAAGGAAGGGTGAAAAGAAACACAAGTGCATATGGCAATGGAAATACTATATGGATGCTGGAATCTTAGAGCGGAGATGACAAGCAGCTCAAACAGAGCTCTTTTGTATATGTGGAATCCGTGTCACATGAAAATATATTTGTTTAAAGCTGTCAACGAAGAAGAAAGGAAAGAGGTTTGGTTAGAAGTTGTGTCTTCTTTTGTGTTTGTCCAGCATCAGACACAACAAGGCCCCGATCCTGAACACAGCCTCTACATACTACCAGGAGAGGTTGCCTCCAAACTTTAGAGCGATCTCTCCCCAAGAGAGATCCCATTCAGGGTTTTGTTTTGTTTTTTAGGGGGCGGGGTTAAGGGCTTGCCACGACTCAGCCCCAGCAATTAAATTAAAAGGGTGGGGCTGAGCCTTGAAAAATGTTCCCAGTAGTTGTGTACACTCTAAAATGTAAAAGGCCAATAATGGCCATTTCAGAGTTGGAAGTGAAAGGCAGGGGAAAAAACTGAATGGTTTCTGATTTTTTGTTCCAGCCTCTGTGTGCTTGCCATTGAACAGATTAAATCACAAGGACTCCTGTTTTATATACAACTGCAGAGAGGCAGATTAGTCCAGTGGTTGGGTTGTTAGCTGGAGAATACAATAGAGTTCATTGCCCTGCTCTGACCCAGGGGGCATGGCTTTTGGGGCAAGCATGAGCCCCAGTAATTAATTTTTTACAAATTAAACATTGAACTCATCCCAGTTTTATCTTGAACCCAGTACAAAAGACAAATTTTGAGGGCAACAGACCAAGCTCAGAGGAGCAAAAGTAGGTATTGACCATGTCTGGACCCAATTCTGCCTTTTGATCCTGTGCTGCGCCAGATCCAGGAAAGCTGTAGCCCTGTGTGAAATGACGGCATGGGCCCTCCTGCAAGCTTCAGAATGTTTGACAATTGGCATTGTTAAAGGAAATGGGATACAATATGCTTTTCTGTTACAGTGGAACTGCCCTGTCTCTGCTAATTGGCCACAAGGCCCTGGCAGTCATCGCACAGAGCTAATATACCTGCCTCACCATGTTGACCCCTGGAGCTGCCATGCCTTGCTTGCACTGGAACATGGCACATATGGCCACTCCAAGGATGAAGAGGGCCACGTCTGCATCAGGTACCATTTGTGCACCCTGCGGCAGGGCAGCTACCATTCAGGCCTGTATCCAATACTACTTCATCTCTCATCACAGGGAGAAGCCCTACCTACAGGGCAGGGTTGCAACTTCCCTCATCTGTGCAACAGACACACATCCTGCAACTGTTTATTACACACTTTTAACCCTTGCACCTATGGCAAGAAGGGCTAGGTTACCTTTAGAATCAGAGAATCTTAGAGTTGGAAGGGATCTCAGAGGTCATCTAGTCCAACCCCTGCTCAGTGCAGGAAATCCACAGCTCCAGCATCCTGACCCTGACAGACAGCCATCCAGCTTCTGTTTGAAAACCTCCAGCAAAGGAGACCCCACTACCTTTTCTAGGGGTTTGGTACAATTAAACGCTCTGGTTCAAGCTCCCACTCAGAGACCTGGGACACTAATTTCTCCTGGGCAGCCTGTTATCAATTTGATTCAGTTTTATTTTTATTATGGCTGGCTTTCGCCTTTGCCACCAAAAAAATATATTTACATATAAATAAAACATCAAATACCATAATTAACATCACATTCATTCTATCCATTTTATATACTCCGATTACTTCACTTCAACTTTTGGCAAATGGCATCAGTCGATCTTTCATTTGGTCCTCTAGTTATTAAATTAGCCCAATTTGCTAAGTTAGAATTAAGGAAAGGTTACTGTCTATGGTTATCTGTATTTTATACCAAATGTTCTCTCTTCATAACCAGTAAAGCAAAGGATGCCAGAGCCCTTATTGCCTCTTCCTGGGAGAGTGTGAGCAGATATAAATAAGCCCTGTCATCATCTAGAGAGAATCTATCTTTCATCAAGGGGACCAACCAAGCTGCATGTAAATCCTCGAAAAGAGGGCACCTCAACATCAAATGCTCAATGTCCCCAATTTCCCCCATAGAGCACTCGCACACCCTCTGAGCAAAGGGTATACGTTGTAATCTACCCTTGGTAACTGCTGTTGGCACTAACTGAAAGCGCAAGTAGCTGTAAGCTCGCCGCAAGCTTGGATGTATAAGCAGGTCTA
>QEPC01004965.1:1217255-1228423 GCA_003113815.1 Sphenodon punctatus
GGATGGGGATTCCTATAACTTTCATCTCCCCCTTGAGTACCAAACAGGTCTTCGTTAACTCCCTTGAGGCCTGGAGTGTCCAATTGGACATTCCAATCACCTATCAAGATTATGATTGCCTGTGGATATAGCTCTTCTAATCTCAGGACCTCCTCTTCTAAGTATCCCCAAATGTCCAAATTATAATATGGAGAGGCCACAGGGTGTATGTATACATTAATCAAAACATACTGACTATGGGCCAACATATCAGATTTAAGCCAGAATGAATGGAATTCTAGCCTCTCTGATATTAAAGGCAAAATATCTTGGGATCTTGACTTTTTAATTAACAAAGCCAAACCCCCTGCGATATGGCCTCGGCTCCCTTTCTTAACACCCCCATGTAAGTAAACATCAAATCCCTTGAGGTCAAAAGAGGTCTCCTTCTCTAACCATGTTTTTTGGAGGCATACAAGATCAAATCTGTCTATAAATTCCAGCCAATCTTTATCTTTAATCTTAGATCTAAGTCCCGCTATATTCCAAGAAATTACAGATATCAATTTTCTGAAGGTAATCAGCTCCAGTTCCTTCCTAGTTGGAGCAGTCCTAGAATCAGAGAGTGGAATCTCCAGCCTCTCCATCTCCTTAGGTCAAGCATCTAATTCGTTACTTTCAATCAAATCAAATTGATTTAGCTCTAGCACAACCACATTACTAACCTTAACCTGTTCTTCTGCCCGCTCTTCACATACCTCATTAGTTACATTTCTCCCATTTAATTCCGTTTCCCCTTCCAATTTTAAGAGGGGGGGTGAGGCCAACTCTGCCAGATCTAACTCACGCGCGGCCATCCATGAATTATCATCCTGTATACACAGAATAGACTTTCTTCCTCCCATCAATTGAGGGGCGTTGTATTCAATGTCTGCTTTCCTAACAAACTCTCCCAGCCTCCCCAACCTAGTTAAAAGACTGTCTTGTTCACAGCCTGTTATCTTCCTCAGTTGCAAGCATACCAGCTAGGTTATGAACAAATAAGCTTTATTAAAAGGTAAGAACCAATGAGCATCTGGTGCTAACAAACCTTCCCACACGCAAATTCCACTCTCAGCGCAAGAGTCTGGTGTCCCAGACAGAGTCACAGTTTTGGATACCCAAGCCCCTTCACCCCACTTACAGTTCCTTCCTTGGGGGAGATGTTCAGCCCTCAGAGCCCTGGTTGTCTCTTCCTTGGCCTCAACCAGTTCCAGGGAGGCTATCCCCCCCAAAGGTTGCTGCTTTCTGTCACTGGTATTCCCAGGAACACCTCACCAGACTTTGTCTCAACTTAGCCCAGCGAGGCCATCCCTCAAAGACTGCTGCTGTTGCCCTGCACCTGTTGTCAGGTCCTCAGGAGTCCCTAATCCAGCAAGTGACAAGGTACATGAGGATTACCAAATTCAGTTAACCCACCTTAACTGCTTTCTCTAGCACTATGCTCAGTAGACTCTGAGAGTTCATCTCCTGATCAAGGAAGTGACACTAACAAGGAAACTGGATCAGAAAAACTCCCTCAATATTAACTAATCTGATAGTCTGTACTCTCAACACCCCAGGAATCTTCTGATACAGGCAAAGACACTCCAGAATCACCACCAAAACACACAAACTTTTTCTCTTTGTTCACCTTTATCAGTACAGTAGGCAGAGTGGGCCCACTTCCAGCAGCTTTCCAGGGTATGGTGACACACACACACAAACACACACACACCCTCAAACCCACCCCAGTGTCTTGCTAGGACAAGTGTCTTGCTTTGTTGTTGTTGGGGCCACTGTTGCACCCAATGAATTAAATTCCTAGTATCCAGGGGGGTGTAGATCATGCTCCACTTGTTCCCCAGTCATCTCCCATTATGTATCTGACACATGCATGCAAATTAGACCCCTGGCCAGAATTCTCTTCCTCTGGCCTTACTGCCTGCTGTTTGAGGTCAGGAAAAAGATGTTGTAGGAGTCACTGTGGTATCACCTATTATTCTCCTCTGCAGGGGGAATCCTCAAGCAAACCCATAAGACCTTGTGAGAAGCAAACCCATAAGACCTCAAGCAAACCCATAAGACCTTGTGAGAAGCAACCACAGGATAAGGATATGATTGTAAAGTTTAATCAGTGCTGCTGAGTGGATATTTGTAGAGTACAGTTATTTTAAGACCATAAGAACTACCGTTCTGAGTCAGACCTGACCCCACCCTTCTAGCACAGCATCCTGTCTTTGGCAGTAGCCAGTACTGAAGGCAAAAGAGAGCACATATGGAGTGATCCATCTCCATCATTCACTACTAGCCTCTTGCAGTTAAGAGGCTTATCTCCTGGCCATCTCTCTTTACATAGCACTAGCAATGTGCCTACTGTTGAACAGTCATTTCTGATTACAGACAGGTCCCTACCCTGAGGGGCTAACACTCCTGGTAGGAAAAGGGAGGGGAGACAAGAGGGAAGAGAATATAGGGAGACACAGGGAAACAGTCATCAAACAAAGAAGCTACAGGTGCACATATGCCTAGCTTCGTTAGAAGGGGTGTTGGGAGACCCTGAAGAATAAGAATAAGACAGTATAAAAAGAAGCATCAGCTAGCAGTCTGTGAGGGTGAGGAGCTTGAGCTAAGAAAAGTCTAATGGAAGAGGTAGGTTTTAAGAGGGATCTGAAGGGAAGAAGGGAGGGAGCGAGCAAACCAAACCAAACCAAACGTGTTCAGCGAGAGAGTTCCGAGTTTAGGGGGCAGATTATAGTTAACAGCTCTTGATTAACCTATTTTCCATGATTTTATTAGTAGCATTTATTTATTTACCACCAGCTATATACCTGGTGCTGTACATCAGTAATTATAAACAGGTCCCTACCCTTACAATCGAGAAAAGAAGGGAGAGGGGGACAGAGGGGAAGACAAGGATACCTTTCTGAAGTAGACAAGGCACAGATGCACATGGTTAACTTCGTTACAGGGAAAAGAAGGATCTATCTAATCCTCTGTTGACCCCAGTAATTGGCCTTCACAACATCCTATGCCAATGAGTTCCACAGTTTAATTGTTCATTGTGTGAACAAGTACTTCATTTTTTTAGTTTAAATCCTGATGCCAGATAACTCTAATCAATCAATCAATCAATCAATCAATTCCATCATCAATACAAGCATAGCTATGTACCTATCAAATCTCAGTGACTTGACATGCGGTGCTCACACTAATCTAGGACAAAAACATTAATTTATTTAATAGAGTGACTAAAAGGAAAAATGAAAGGGGGGAACCATGTACTACAAGTAACTGAATGCAAACAACTACATTTGGTTAACTTTATTTAGGTCACTAAATTACACACTTGAAAGCTGGGAAATGGCAGATTTGCAGATATTTGTGTAATCCTTAATTTGGATTGAATCTACGTGTCCAACCTATGCAATGAATAAGGCAGGAGCCCTAGAGTGGGGGTGGGAGAGAGAATAGTGTGGGATCATGTAATTAAAGACTATCTCATAAGGCATATGTACAAGGGGATAACATTAAGATTGCACAAAGGATGAGTTTGGTTTGGTTTGGTTCAAGATATCCTGTTTGGAAGTGCTGGAAGAAGGGACTTTTAGGCAAACTAAAAATAAATATACACTGGGATTTTACAACATAATTTGCTTGTGAATGGCACTGAATTTGATTAGATGTAGTTGCTACATTGTGAACGTCCCCTAAACAGTAACTCGGCGCATGAAGAATTATGTTCATTCGTGCATCAGCATTTTTGAGTTAAGATACCTCTTATTCCTGAGATTGTTGATTAGGCTCCTTTCAAACTCAGTACCCACTGTATACACTTAACATGAATCACATTCAGCACAGGGCATGCTGAATCTCTGTCACAAACAACCTGGGAATAAAAGATTGGAGTTGCAGTTTATTTTTTCCTGAATCTTGTTAAAAACTGTACCAGGAATTTTGAAAAACCTAATGCATAAATACATATTTTGTCTGATTCAGTAACATATCCAATTCAAATAACACCATATTAGAAAATCAAAGGGCTGCCATTATTCACCTCTGTTTTAAATATAGGCAATTTATTTCTCTGCCTTTTAGATTATTTTTTTTCAGCAAGTCAAAAGCTGGCTTCAGCCTAATAGCGTACAAATATCTTCACAGCACCCCTCCTCCATACGACAACCAGAACTGACTCACCTAACAGACATTTTTTTGTTTCTTTTATATTATGATTGCCACCTCTTTTAAGCAGACAGACTGACATTGGATTAGTATTAGCAATCTGAGCCCTTGTTTTAGGAAAACATGAAGCTTGCACTTCTTAATTGATGTGTTTAATTAGTGGTAGCAGTGATTAGGTCCTCATCTGTGGTTTTGCTTCCAGTGTGTACATTGCATTCTGCCTCTGATGTATGTTGTTTGGCACAAGTAGTTAACTGTTGAAAGTTACACACAGAGTGACTCTTCTTTTTTATTTTTTATTTTTTTATGTGACTTTTACCAAAGGATATACATTGTTTCTGCAAGGTACTCAAATGGTAACCCAAACTCTATCATGCACAAGAGAGAGATAGCTAGGACAGCACCACTGCAACCTTCCCCACTATCAGAAGACCCTTCTCTGAAGGAACCTTTCTAGATTAGTTAATGGTTTCCAATATGGACTAGAGTGAGACCCCTTTCAGTAACTATCATCAGCCTGAGGCTGCTTTTAGATGAACAGGTCGCAGTCCGGTAACCCGCTTGCAAGGTTTTTCAAAATCCCGCAAAGCGGAATTAGATGTGACGAGGGACGCGATCACGCGTATTCAAGGCGGTCGCACATTGTTTACGGACCACAAACTAAATACCTCAATATGTGAGGTATTTAGTTCGCGGTCGGTAAACAATGCGCGACCGCCTTGAATGCGCGTGATCGCATCCCTCATCACGTCTAATCCTGCCTCATGGGATTCTGAAAAATCGTGCGAGGGGGTTGCAAAACTGTAACCTGCTTGTCTAAAAGCAGTATTTTATATTTGAACAGCTGGTCCACAGGTGAAAAGAGTTGGTTGGGAAATTTCCAGTGAAACATTTCTTCAATGGAAAATGCTGCTTCAGAAGCAAATTTTTTCTGCCCAAATTTTTCCTCAAGAAAAATATTCAATTGACTGAAAAATGTTCAATTCTCTCATTTTTCAGACCAAAATGCCAATCTCTTTTTGGATGCATTGATCATGCACAAATGCAGTTTGTCATAAAATATGTATTTTATGGTGCACCATGTCTCTCATCACTGTACACTATGAAATTTTTAAATGAAAATTTGAAAACACTGATTTGACTCCAAAAAAGCTGAAAGGAACATTTTTTGTCAACCAATTTTTTAAAATTTCTGTCAACTGCAAGTTTTTGAAACTTGGACTTTTTTTCCCCAGTTCGACATGATAAAAGCAGCTGAAATTCAGATATTTTTCAGAAGTTCAATATTCTAGTTCCCAGCCAGCCCCAATGTGTGCATCATTAAGTGTCCCCCTTGCCACCCTTTATTATCAATACAATTGGCTGCTGTTACACTAGAAAATACTTCGTGTTGACCTTTTTCTCTGACTTTGGCCTGAATATTTTCAAGTTAGAATTGCAAGGACATTTTCCCCTAAGTTTTGAACGTTTGATAACCAAGATCACTCGCAAATCATACATCTAAACATAAAAATGACAACTAGTTATAGCTTAAAACACAGAGGCCAGTCTTCAGTTGCTATAAATCTCATTGCATCTCCACTGAATTGGAGTTCTGCAGATTTACACTAGCAAAAAATCTGGCCCTCAGGGTTAAGAATAAAGATCTCCTTTATTTACCTGCCAAGACCTAAATTTGCAGCTCTGTTACTTTTGCCCTTTCAACAGTTGATGGCATTTCTTAACCTAAGGATATGCAGAAGATAACATTTGTTTTAGGTACTATTAATATCTTGGGCCACAATCTTCAAACCACTGCCTCTGGGGGAAGCCCACTGAAGCCTTGGAGACAGCAATTTGAGGATTGCAGCCTTAGACTCTGGAAACATGCAAAACCCTGAACTCAGCTTTTAGCAGCCTCTCCATTCTTCTTTAGGGAAACAGTTGGACACCAACCAGTGTGTGCAAATGAATCCAATTTTTCTTTCTTTCTGACCAACACTTTATATATTTCTCATATTTTTTCTTTGAGGTTGGCCTCTGATTTCTCCCAGGTGCACTTGTGCTTCCTAAGGCAATGAACTGAAAAAACAACATCTGGAGTTAACTGTACCTCTGCCAAACAGAATGAACACCTCTGCAGAGGGTGGGCCCTCAAGAGGAAAGCAATGCATTGCTTAGGTGAATTCCTAATGCAGAAGACTAAATACACCAGCAAAAAATCATGCATTTGACCTCTTCTTAAATACCTTCTATCAACATTCCTAAATCACCTGACTAGGTTATGGAAGTGGTTATGGAAGCTAGCGTTTTCCTGTTTGCAAGGCTTGCATGTGGCTTGTGCATTGCATGTTCTGGTTGAGCAGCTAACGCCTGGCCAATGCGTGGCTATTCTGTTGTGTGTTTGGTTTGTGTGGCTACTGTATGGCTACTCTGCAGCCAGTGTGTAGTTGGTGTGGTGCTAATGTGTTGTGTCTCCTTTGCTCAGTTAGTGTGGTGTAGTGCATGGCTGAAGAGTTGTGTTTGTGTAACTAGTGAGCTATGTGCTCCATTTGTATGGCTTAGTGTGTTGTATGTTCTGTGTATGTGGCTAATGTGTTCTTAGCTCCAATAACAAAACAAAACCAGGAAAATCACAAGATCCCCTCTGTCTCAACTGTTTGGGTTTATTTCTGCAGGATTTGATGTGTTTACTAATGAGTAAGATGTTTCAATTTCTTGCTAGGTGGGAAGGGTAGAGGTGAAATGGGTACCCTCCAAAATGAGTATGCCCATTGAAAAGCAGTACCTAACTCACCATTCATAGGTTGGGTAATAGGCACTACTTGCTTAGGATCTGATAAGTATCTGTTTTGGATTTAAAGTTTTGTGTGTGTAGATGTGAAGGCTCACTAATTTTATAAACCAGCTGATAGAGAGGGGCTTGGGCAAGTGGGGGCCAGTATAGAGCCTAGGACTTTTGGCACAGCTATCCCAAAGCAGAGCTGCTGAGTCACACTAGCAGGGTCCTTTCATGGCACTTACTATAAACTCTTTATATAACCAAGATGCAGCGCCTGTCCTCATAATCAATTTAGGAGATGCTGGCAGTGCCTTTGGTAGCTCTGCTCTTAAAGTTTTCATGGAAAGGAAGTAGAAAGGTTGGTGGCTCAAGGCTCCTATGAGCAAATAAACAGTATGTAAACTTTAAAGAATCCATCAGCCAAAGGGAGTGGAGGGAAGCCCCTCTGTCTTTTGTTTCTAATAAAGGGGCAGCTCCTAATTTCACAGCTCAGGTTGCACCTACATCTAGTAGGGTCAATGGGTGCTGAGACTTTATTTTGTTAAAAGAGGAAGGAAACACAATGCAGAACCAACTATGACCCCAGGCAAAACAACCACAAAGTTTAGCTACCCAGTCACTCCACAGTTGCACCTGTAGCACCCTTACACGCTCCCTTTTCCCTCCTCCTTCCTTCCCTTTCCACCCCCTCTCTTTTTTATAGGAACATACCATCTTGTATAAGGGTCTAACTTGGTGTATTACTTGTTGCCCCTAGTCCAAAAGGATATATTCACAGTTTGCGAATTGTCCTGGGAAGAGATGGTAGAGCGAATTCATATGCAAGAATACGGCATGAAAGTGCAGAATCACAGAATGTATATTTATTTATTTATTTCACAAATTTATATCCCTCTCTCTCCCACCACAGGCGGCCCAGAGCGGCTAACAACATATATATAAATATAATATAAAAACAATTCAATGCTCTAAAATATAATCAATCATACAAATGCCAGGCGGAACAGCCAAGTCTTGCAATTCCTATGGACGGACGGGAGGTCTGGGGCTAAATGTGCCCCCACCGGGAGGGAATTCCAGAGGCGCGGCGTGGCCACCGAGAACGCTCTGCTCTGTGTGGCCCCTGTCTCTTATACACATCTAGATGTGTATAAGAGACAGGAGTGAGGCAGTCTCTCAGATAAGCAGGGCCCAGACTCTGTACGGCTTTATAGGTTAACACCAACACTTTGAATCGAGCCCGGAAAACTATTGGCAGCCAGTGCAGAAATCGGAGCACTGGTGTAATGTGCTCCTGGCGGCCCAACCCCACCAAGAGCCAGGCCGCTGCATTCTGCACTAGTGGTGAGGCTGCATATATGAACAGTAAGTAATATGTGGGGGTGAATTTGGGAAATAAGTTTTTACATACGGCAATAACAATTGTTTTTGTCCACAGACAGCATCAATTAATATTATTTTTGTTCATGCATGGTTGCAAATTAGTATTGTTGTATAATTTTATATTACCCTTTGAGAAAGGGGGTTAGGATACCCCCGAAACGCGTTTGGGGAGTTTTTTTATCATCTTTATGCATGCTATTTTTATGTTAGAGGGAGACTAGCTGACTCGTGGTCTGTATATGTATTTTTTAACATGACCAATAGGTGCTAGCGGTCTCCATCTATTATTTATTAAGGCTGTTATCCACGATATGTGGGATCCTTAATAAAATCAATTGAGTTGGGTGTAGCACCCTATATATTTTTCCCCCTCCTCTTCTTTTTTTTTTTTTCTATCCAGCCACTCCACAGCTGCACCTGTAGCACCCTTACAAACAGCTATCTAGCTTGCTGAGCACTGTATGACGTGCTTCCCCCGCTGGCTTGCTGAAACATTCCAACTAGCTGTTTCTCTTATAGTTCTGCTGGTAGAAGTGGGCACAAGAAACTGACAGGTCAAAGGTTCAAATACGGACTGTGTGGTAAACTGAAGGTGTGATTTCTTATATCTGTAAGTTTACTTTGGTAAACAATAATATAGGTTTTTACTCCTGCATGACAGATTCTCTGATGTTTACTATTTCTTGAGTTGATACAGCCTTGAACACAGGACTTTCCAATATCCTTTACTTAGCCCAACCACCAGAGCTAACTTAGCAACTATTAGCTGTCTTTTGGTTTTTATTTTTATTTATTTATTTATATTAAAATGTTAATGCAGTCATGGAGATTGGCATAACGCTCACATAAATGTGTGGTTTCTTCTGTGCACTTACTTTGTAAAACATTAACAGAGGGGCTAATTTGGACTAATGTTTTTTTGCTATAGAGGAAGTAGGGTAGCAATGCTAAAATGTAAAGATTTTTTTTCCAAAAACATTCTAGAAGGATTTAAAAAATTAAGCCCTGATTCTCCTTACCAATGGTAGGTGGATTTATAAAGAATTATATTGACATGGCAGCCTAAGAACTGCATTTTAGGTCCTCCTATCCTCCCACTGCTCAAGAGGTTCCTGCAGTGCAGTTATAAAAAGCTGAGCCCATGCATTAGTAATAAGAAAACTGGGTTACTTCTGAGGTTAGAGACAGCAGAACAACCTAAAGAAGAAAGCAAGTATGTTTGTTAATATACAAAAAGGCAAGACCTGCAATAGGGAAGTATTTGTGTCTGTTCTCTTCTCTTTTGGTCATTAAGGTTGCCTTGGCTGTCTGCCAAGGGCATAGCTATAACAAGAACAGGTGGAGCAGCTGCACCTGGCCCTATGAGCCCAGGGATCCCACACTTCTTGCTGTAACTGTGTCCCCTGCTACCGAGAAAGAGGGACTGCATTCTACCTTCTGCACCGGGGAGCTTCCACCCCTGCTGTCTGCAGTTAAAAAAAATGAGCCAAAACTGAAGTAAGTGACACATCCACATATAGTGACAAAACATGTAATACATTGCGGGAAACGTTAGGCCACCATAAGAGTTTTTTAATACAAAAGGTCTGCCCATATGAGCGTTGAAAAAATGGACTCAGAAAATGAGCTCCAATAACAAAACAAGACCAGGAAATTCACAAAGATCTTGGTGTCCCAACTGTTGGGATTTACGTAATACCATAGGGGTATGTGTTGACTAATAAGCAAGGTGTTTCAATTTTTTGCTTGGCAAGAAGGCGACGGCATACATCAGAGATATAGAGAAAATTAAAGCATCCCTGCACTACAAAGTGCAGGAGTTAACAATCTATTGCAGCCTGACTTTACCGAGCTTCTGACATAAACCACAGGTATATCAACCCTAGTGCCATCTGACTCATCCTGTCTTTATTAAATCCTGTTACTGTGGGAATGATATCCCTTAAGGAGACATGCTTATTTATCATCTCCGTCTAGCACTGAAGACTTGATACACTTAGCCCACAAGCTAAGTCACTTAGCCTTAAAGCAATAGGACAACAGAAATGGGGTAAATGAAAGTAAAGGTGAGGAAGAGGATTGGAGGGGAAAGAACAAGAGGGAGATAGAGGAGAAAGGAGGAGAACAGTTTCTCTCATCTCTTCAGCCCTTTTCACACAAGACATCCCCCTCGCCCCCCATGCCCACGCAGATCCGCTGCATGGGCATGGGGGAGGGGTACCTGTGTGACATGGGTGATTCACGAGGGGGGCTCAGGAGGCTTTAGCCCCCCCCCCTTTCATTTTGGCTTTCATTTTCATTGGTTTTAATGGAAAACACATTTTTGGATGTAACTTTGTTGTTTTTCAATATATGTGGCTGAAACAGGGACTGCGTATACCTCCAATGGAAGGCATTAAGTGTACCAAATTTCACAAGGATTGAGTAAAGTAATCCAATTTTAGAAGCAATTGAATTATTTTATTTTGCAAAATTCTTCATATACATTCATATACAGTCTTAGCTGTAACTTCTTTGCCTCATATCTAATGTAGATGACACTTGGCAGGTTTACACCCCTTCCCATATTTACTATCTTTGCCAGCTTTCAGAAGTAGTGGATAAAAGGTCCTGGTGGCATAAGCAATTAACATATAAATGTATATCTGACTAACATCTTTGTAGTCCAACCAGTGTACATGAAATTTGGCAGGGCTGTATATAACACTTTCATTATCATTTCATTATCATCTCTGCCACATATCAGAAAGCTGTGATAAAGGGTCCCAATTTTATATGCCTGCACAGCATATGCAGAGAAGGAGCCTATGCCAGGGATTCTCTTACATCACTGTGGTATAAGATC
>QEPC01004965.1:1230061-1241778 GCA_003113815.1 Sphenodon punctatus
CCCCCCCCCCCCCATCCACATCACTTCTGGATCCGCCCCTGGACTGCCACAGCTGGTGGGTAGGGGTGCATGTGTGCTCCCATGCTCCACCCATCTCCATCTACCTCCACCCATCACCCATGCTCCACCCATCTCCATCTACCTCCACCCATCACCCACGCACAGAGCAACCGGTGACAACAGCAGTTGCTCCATGGGTGGAGATGGGTGTGCATCTGTGTATCCTCCTTAAGGGGGGACGCTGGCGAGGCAGGGCACAACAGTGGAGTAGATATGCGGGGAAGACTTCCCCAAGAGCCCGGGGTAGGAAGAAACCAGGGAGGGTTCCTGGCACTGGGGTGGGGGGTTCAGACAGGGGCCAGTGACAGCGAGGAGAAGCAGGGAGTCACGATGGGGCAAGCCCCGCCCCCAACGCACGCACGCAGCGCGTGTCAGAGGGGAAACCCAGAGCCGGGAGGAGTCCCGAATGATGCCTTGCAGGGAACCTCAGGGTGCATGCGCCTGACCTCGGTAGCACCAGGGAACACCGCTTCAGGTGTGACCCTGCCCAGGCCCTCAGAGCACCTGTGCCAGCATGCAGCAGATCCTTAAAGAGGGGCTTTAACAGTCCCTCGTTGCTGGTGATCAGAGCTTAGTCTGAGAGACCGGCCCATTGCTGAATCCGTGCTTGTATTTTGGAAACCTTGTAGAAGAGTGCGTGCGTGCGTGCGTGCGTGCGTGTGTGGAGCGGGTGATTGATAGTGTAAGGTTAATTGTGTGTATTTGGAATGCCTCCTTCTCCTTCCTGGGTCCTGTCGTGAGTGTGTGTCCCGATCCCCTCTCCGTCCTTGAACCCCTTTCCTGGGCCCTGACCCTCCTTCCCCCACTCACCCTCACACAGTCCCTTTCCCTTCCCCCGACCCTGGTTGTGCATTTGGGGCAGTGCCGAGGAGGTTGCTCACCACGCTATCCCGGTGATGATCTTTGGCACGGAGTTTTACTCCAATGCCTACATAAGATCCTCAGGAAGATTTTTCAGGAGCACTCCACCCCCAACCCAACTTTAGGGTTCCCTGTTTCCCCAGCCTCCCGGTGGGGGGTCATTCCCAACCCCCGCCTCGCCCTCACACCATGTAATGACCGCCCACCACCACACACACACTGCAGTGTCCACCCATCCCCCCGGGCATGTTTGAAAAGGCCTTCCTCTTACTCTCCTCACTTCTCATCAAAAGGTCTTCTTCTCATCCTTATCCTGTTGTCCTGAAATCCTAACCCTGTTGAAGTCACTGGGTATTTGCTGCTGGCTTCAGTGGAGGCAGAATTTACCTTTTGCTTCCTTCTTTCCTTGTTCTTGTCCTTCTTTCTCTTCCCAGTGTGATACTCTGAGCCAGAGTATGACCATGTTTCCTTCTAGTGGGGTGTCACAGCAAAAGCCAGAGGTAGCCCTAGCCTGAGGGCACCTGGGGCAGTGCCCTGCCCCCGCTCTCCCGCATCCCCGGTGCCACTGACAGTAGCGCTCACTGAACGCTACTGTCAGTGGCACCGGGGATGGGGGAGAGTGGGGGCAGGGCACGCCGCTCTGACTGAGCGCTCCCTGCCTCTGTCTCTGCTGAAACTGTCTGGTGGCTGAAACTGACATTGGAGCGCCGCGCTGCTGCTGCTTGGCTTGCAGTCAGAACAGCGCAGCGCTCAGAAGTCAATTTCAGCCGCCGGCAGAGACAGAGGCAGAGAGCGCTCAGTCAGTGAGGGCTAGCTGCCTGGACTCCTTCTGGAACTCCAGAGTCTAGAGTCCCAGAAGGGACAAACGTGGTCTGTTTGTGATAAAATTGAGGTTTTGAAATTGTGAGATTTAACTGTTAGTCTGGTGATCTGCCTGCTTTTAAACCTGGCAGAGGAGGTGAATATAACCTGCCTAAGTGAAATTTCTGGATTAAGTAATGTAATGTCCATCCAATGTTAACCCTGGGAACTCCTTGCTGCTGGATGTGTTATGCCCTGGCTCCGCCCTAGGCTAGGCTCCGCCCCTAGGCCCATCGGCCTTACTACCCCAGTGCCCCTCCAACAGCAAAACCCACCAGTCGCCCCTGGCAAAAGTACATCCCAATGCTTCCCAAGCACATCCCAATTTCTTCAGCTCATCTGGTAGATGCCTATGTTAACGATCCTGAATTCAGTTCAGACTGGAAACCATAGCATCCACGTGTGGTAACATGAGGAGCACAGGTAGGTGACTGGAAAGTCTATACTCTTCATGTAAATATTTCACTTTGTGAGCATGGTCACTATATTGATCCCCAAAGGAGAGAGAATAGAGACAAAGTGGTTAAGCAGATGACTTTTATCGAACCTAGCCTCTTTGGATCCAGCTCAGGTTCATTTTTGACCTTCATAGTCCTGCCTGAAGAAGAACTCTATGTAACTTAAAAGCTTGCACACACCCGCCAACCAAAGTTGGTCCAATACCGTGACCCTTTTTACATGGGCCGCGAGGAGCCATAGTGCGGGGGAGGATGAGTGTGCGCCACAGTTCATGGGTGGCATGTGGGCGGCCAGTCACATGGATGCACACCCATCTCCACCGATCTACACACACACACAGAGGCATCTCTGGTTTTTGTCCGATGCCTCTGTGCATAGGAGATCAGTGGAGATGGGTGGATCGTGGGAGCACACACACACGCACACACACACACACACACACACGCACCTGCACCAGCGGTCACATGGACGCCCACCCATGCCCACCCAGTCACCTCACCCACGTGGACAAGGGGAGGAGATGTCTCATGTGAAAAGGGCCTTTGACATGAGGAAGAAATGTTTGAAAAACCAACAGTTTTTTTAAAAACAGCTTTCAGCAGAGAAGCAGATTCTTTGCCATTTTAAAAATAATGTCTTTTTCCTTCTTGTTCTTTTTGGATGTGTGTGTTTAAATTGTCCACTGAGCTACATTCTAACTCTGTGACAGTAAGCAGAGCTTCCCTTCCTCTTCTTGAGAAGCAGTACCTGGCTGCTGTATACACAGAGTTTGTTCATCATCAATCATTCAGGATTCTGCACTCATGCATGTCTAGCGTATCATCTCTAGCAGTAACCATAAATGTATGATCTCTCAGGCCCACAATAGCATTCCCTAAATGGATAGCCAGACAAGTGGATATTAATTAAATGTAAAGTTCTATTTACTTCAGAACTCCTGGGAATTAAACAGACAGCAAGCCACAGTAAGTACTGTAGAATGTTCTCTTTGCTTTAATTACTGTTCTATAGTTAGTCCATCAAATTGATGTATAATCAACAGTGCTGTACTTGCTGCATATACCAAGTTCAGAGTACGAGTGCTCAGAAGAAGCAAACTTATTTCATGGCTGCCCTGGCAGCAGCAAATGTATAAAGAAGCAGCAGGAAACTAGAAGACACTGAGGTGGCCACTTGTAGTTATCCCAAATATCGGTCATCTGGGTGAGAGATGCAAATCACTCTGCACTTCAGTTCATCCTGACTGTCTCAAATTTCACTGGTACGGTGGCCATTGAAATGGCTGGGCAACGTGTTTTGTATTTCCCTAATATTTATGAGCCCATAGCACTGAAAGCATATTCATGTAGAAAATCTTGTAATTACTGGAGTAATTGGTATAGCCACGCATTAAATTGCAGGCAATTTTTAAACCTCTGTGTCAGGTGTTTGCAAAATTGTTTTCTTTTTCTTTTTCTTTTTTTGCAGGTTACATTTGGAAAGGAGCATGAATTTAAAGTGAGTTTGGTATCTCACTTAAAGAACCATGCAAGGAACATTTGCTCCATCCTGCTAGGTGTTGTGCGCTCCTTGTGAGCTTTGGAGAACTCTTGGCGCTCACAGAAGCTGTCCAGTCTGTCCCATTACCTCATTGAACTAAGGGCAAGTATGGCCACTGATATTAATGTGAGCAAAGCTAGATCCATTAGGTCACTCAGCATCACTCTACATGCTCTTCATAATGAAGGACTGAACCTCATGTAAATTACCTCATGTAAATTTTTCTATATTTTAAAAAATCCAAAAGCAAAAAAAAGGCCAAATAAAAAAATAAGCTACTAATTATCAGGCTCATTTAGCGTGCCTGTGAGCACGAAAACTTCTGATCTATGTCTTGCTGATTAATCTAGTTCTTTTCGTGTTCCTGTTTTACCTCTAGCTGTGCCGTAACAAAGTACTCAGCCTCCTTTATACCAGAACATTACTGATCATTCCCACAACAAGATTCAAAATCTTCTTCACTGTTCAGAAAATCCCATTGAACTCCTCTAGTCTATAACAGGTCATGCTAGCCATCCTGGCCATATCATATACATTTCCATGAGAAAGCGGGAATATCTTTCATTTCTTCTGACCAAATTCAGAGTGGCGTGTTCAGGATGGTGCAAGCAAGGGGAGGATCCAATTCATGGATTATCCTCAAGTACAAGCCCTCATCTCTGTTCTCTTCCACCTGAGCATGTTCTTTCATTACTTGAGAATAAAGGGAAGTTTTTATGGGCCATATCTAGGAACTGGGAAGGGGCCCAAATAAAAACCAGCCACAGGCCAGATTTGGCCCATGGGCCAGATGTCAGTCCCACAACTCTGTTTTACAAGCAACCAACATAGTACAGTCTCTTTCAATGACCACATAATCATTTTGTTACATACAAAGATTTGTGTTTCCTGCATTTTCCCCATTGGCAGCAATGGGGGAAATGCAGTGAACACAGGTCCCTGATTATATACCACATCTCCTTCTAAATCCACAAAGGGTGCTTTCAGACCTGAGGGTGGCCCTCTTTACTCCACTTTGGCCTGGTTTAACCCGTGGGTCACCATCATGTCCGTTCCCAGCTGCCAGATATTGGTATGGGATAGATCCCAGCTGTGGTGGCGGCTAGCCCAGGCTGTGACTCAGGGAAAGTCTCCGAGTCACAGCCTGCACAAGCCGCCAATATGAGCAGGATCCAGCTGCCCGACCAGGAGTAAAATGGGCTGTCACATTTTAAAGTCTGCTTTTCCTGGCTGGAGCAGAGCAGCTGCCCATTGGGGGGGGCGGGGGCACTGTGAGCACAGCAAGGGGTTGGGACTGGGTGGTCCCACATCCACCTGTCTCCCCACCCTCCCCAGAGGCCCAGCCTCCATCACATCATTAGGGGACAGGACCAGACCCGGCTCCTGACCGAGTAACTCCGTGACCGTGATGGCAGCTTGCCACCATCACACGTAAAAACACCCCTAGTCTTTGGAAAAATACAGAGCCCCTGATTCAAAACTGCATCTTTCAGGAGGCACCAACTAGGAGGCTGTGAGAAATAAATGTTGTCATCTCTATACACCTGAAATTATGGGGCTAATGGAGACCTGTTTGGCCCACAGCATAAGCTAGAGAAAACCTAAGGGCTCACAGTCCAGTATAGCTAATGGAAAGAGTGCTTGGTCCACCAGGCTTCTTTCCATTTTGGCATGCCCACCACACACAGGTCTGTGAGAAGAGAGAGTACACAGCATTAGTAGCATTGTACCAGATCTCTGCTACCTTGGAAACACAGAAGAATTTCCATGGAGGTAGAGTCAACTACTCTCCATTCCCTTTATACACAAAAGCAGCAGAAAATGGCTGGAACTAGGGCTAGAGCCTCAAATTCTCTGCTTTACCCAATAATTCTCTGTTGTATGTTTCCAAATTTCTTCAACAGACAAAAACAAACCAAAAGGAAGAATCTGCTGATGAGCATAAACACACTGCCCTCTCATACGCATACGTAACAGTAACTCCATGCAAAATCACTGTGTGCTGAAATTGATGACGTCATCCAGTATCCATAGCTGGCTGTAGCTGTGTTTATGCCGTTGTGTGGTTTCCTGGCTCCCCAATAGTCTCCTCCCACCAACTGTTTGCCAGAAGCTATCCCTGGATTTAGAACTGCAGCCTCAGTGCCAGCTTCTACCCATCTCAGAAGCTCAAGGAGTGGAATGATTACAATTACACGTAGTTTATTTTGGCGTTACTTTGGGGTTGGAGTAAATGTTGAGGATTTCTCTTCCACTGGGCTGGAAGGAAGTAGGGTGGCATGCATCTCTACTTGTAACAGCACCTACATGCTGTCCACAACCATGTTTTCCAGGATCACAAACTGGGATAAGCAAGCAGACATAATGGATGACTGTGTGTTTAATGCTGAATTGAGTAGCTAGCCAAGTAGCATTCTCTCCACAACTTGAAAGCCTTATTGACTTCATTTTAAAAAAAATATTTAAAACTATTGAGTAGGGTTGTAAAAATTCTGTTGGTTTCACCCCAGAGGGGTGAATCTCAGCGTTCATTGCTGAGTGCCACATACACTTTGCAAAGCACTAAGAGCCTGTGGAATGAGCAGTGCCATGCAAACATAGAATTATTGCTGATTTATAGTCTTTATAGCCCATGAACCAGTGCATTTAAATATCAATAAGTGGTTCTTTTATTTCTGGATTTGCCCGAGACCAGGACTCTATGATAATGATATTTAAAGAAGCACTTTCTTTGGTTTGTGTAAAACCCTTTTTTTTTTTCTTTTCTTTTTTTTACACCCGCTTCAAACAAGCTATGGGTGGGTGGGTTGAGTGACACATTAGTGAGGAAGCTTCCTCCCCTTTCAGAGCTACATGAGGAAGTCAGGGAGGCATCGTTTGAAAAAGTGACAGGCAGATCATGTTGGACCATTGCTGATGAAAAGGGGTTTAAATCTGTCAGAATCCCAAATGCAGAACTGCACTGCCACAGAGAACGGGGGTGAACTGAACTTCACTAACCTCTCTAAATATTATCTTTCTTTTCATTCCAGCTTTTGCACTTGAAGAAGCTTTTCAAAATGCACACTCCCCTCTTTCAACTTCTGGTATCCAATCAAATTAGATCTAACAACAAGGAGCTGAGGAAGTATGTGGTTCATCTCCATTTAGCCTTGAAAATTTCCCCCCTTCCTCCTCCTCCCTCTGTACTGGCTCTGAAGGTCTTCCAATTATCTCCTTTACCTGCCGCATTAAAAAGTAAAGTATATGAGTTGCTAGAGATACAGAGTCTGAGGACATGCCACTGTGGCACAGTCATGACATTAGAACAGATGGAAAACTTCTCAGGAACAAAATGTGCACAAAAAATGGGTTCCGGCTTTGAAGTGTATATTCACGGTGGGTGCTTTCATGTCTTTTGAAAAGCCCTAGCTCAAATCTGACCTACTTAGACAACATTCTTATTTATGTCTCAGACTAAGGGAGCTGTATATTTAGCAAATGAGAGGAAATCATCCCCCTGTCATGTTTATAGATTGGAGCAAACTTTACTGTTTAATTCTTCAACAGATTTGTCTCCATAAAAGTGGATAAAATTTAAACATTCTTAAAAAGTAAATGAAATCCAGGAAACTGGGATAAATGGAATTGTAAATTTCACATATCTATATGTACAAACATATATGCACGGAGAAAGAAAACTGCAGTTAGAAATCACACATAATTTAACCTATTCTGCAAGGATAGGCGCTGTTGTGCAAAGGAAGAGGAAGAAATAATGAGGATCTACTGCTTTCACTTGGCGTTAATAACCGACTGGCCGCAGTCTTGAAACAACTTGCTCATGAGTAGTCCCACTGGCTTCAACGGGACTAAGTGGCTTCAGGATTGTGGCTTGTATCATTTGAGGGGTGTGTACGGGGGAATTCTTACTTCAGAGGCTGTGCAGGCTCATGACCATTAACAGATGAATTTCAAGAGATGTGGTAGTGTGGTTCAAGTCACTCAGTATTCAAAGTTTAGGTGACTTCTGAACTACTTTGGTCTACAAAAGCCTTATCTTCTAGTTTCTTCAGTGCCTTGTGAGGTACTGAGCTCTCGACACTCCCAGTGAACTGAGGGTGCTTGGCATCTCTTTGAGGTTTGAAATTAGACAAAAATAACCTTCCTCTTATAAGGGTTCTGGTTCTTACTGGTTGAAGCTAAACTAACAAGACCACAAGAGCAGCCTTTATTGTGATACAGTAGAAATCCCCTTAGCTGGACCTCTCTAAGCCAGATCCTCCTCCCCTATTTACTCTGGAGTCTGGGCATGTTATGACTTTCCACAACTCTCCAATAGACTATATTACTGTTATAGTAGAACTCCCCTCCCTTCTTATGCAGACATCTTTCTAAGGAGAGATTTCAGAGGAAAGCAACAAAGATGAAAAAGGAATGAAAAGAAAGAACTATAAGGAGAGAGATTTTTAAAAGTGGGAATGTTTAGCCTAGAAAAAAAATTAAGGGGGGGACTTGATCACACTTTTCAAAATGCAGCAAAGGCTACTATAAGCAAAATGGTGCTCTGTTGTTCTCCCTGGCCACCAAGAATTAGGACTAGAAGTTGTGGACTTAAATTAAAGGAGGAAAGATTGAGACTAAATATGAGACGGAATTTTCTACCTTCTGAGACAGCTAGGCAGTGAAATAATTTGGCAATAGTGGTTGAAGAGGCTCCATCAATGTAGACCCTTTAAAAATAGGTTTGAGAAGCATCTCTCAGGGATGGTGAAGATCTACTGTGGGTCCTTTTTAATGGCAGGACGCTAGACCTGTGGTTCCTTCCAGTTCTAGGAATCTACTGTCCTGAAAACAAGAGGAGCCCCTTTTATGCAACATAGAACCTTTCCACACAGACACTCTAACACTGATAAAATGGGTGTTACATTTTATTATACATGTTGCAGGGCTGCAGGTGTTCTCTATGAGTACCCTGCAACATGTATAATAAAATGTAACACCCATTTTATTAGTGTTAGAGTGTCTGTGTTAAAAGGGCCATTGCCAGCAGCCAATTATCAACACTCAACATGAGCTGAGTTCAGGTTCTGAATATGGATTCCCAATCACCATTTCCTGCATCCCACAATTTGGCCTGCCCTGTGTTCTTCAAAACATTGTGGGGGAGAGGTCAGGAGTTCTTATTATGATCATAAAATTGCATGTTTAAAACAAGTTTAACTTGCACCTGCCACTCCACTGTCTAGAAACAAAACAAAGCTATTGTATCTGTAGCTTTGAGCTCCCCCCTGCAGTTAAGTAACAAATATTGCTTCCCAGAGCAGTTTCTATGCTTTCCAAATATCATCAGTGACAATGAGGCAAAGAGGCAAAAGGAACAAAAATTCAAATGTGTTGACTTGTATTCCATTAGAGAAAGTAGAAAGTAATATGAAACAAATGTAAATAAAAATATTAATCAATAGGGAAAGCAATTTTATTTTCAGCCTCAGGCTAAATATACCGTGCTGTAACAGCCAAAGCAAGGGTTCCAGAAGGGACAGGACAGGTCTAGTAACAGACAAAGGGGTTAGGAGCAATGGAAGCTCAGCTGCTTCTCCAAGCTCAGGGAGAACAAAGCTCATCATAGAGGTCAAATAAGGGGAAAGGAACCTGATAACTGGAGTACAGAACCTAGGGATCAGGGTAACTGAGGAACAGGGTCAAGGGTGACTGAGCAGGGGTGAAGCAAAAGGAATGAGCAGGGCACAGCAGAGCCAGAGTCTGGGAATCAGGGACCAAGGAGTCCCTGGGAGTCCGAGTGGAGCAGAGCCAAACCAGGGTCAGGGACCAAGGATCCAAGGTCTGGGAGTCAGAGCAGAGCCAGGACACAGGGTATCTTTAGACAGACATCTGCTCCACCTCTGCCCTGTTTCATCCCCATGTGACCTGTCTGTGTAAAGGCAGGACACCCAGGAGTGAGGCAGAGCATGTGTTGCCTGCTCCAGGCCCACTCCATTTGTGGTGCTCCAGAACATCCAGGAGCACTGTAAACGGAGCAGGATGTCCAAACCCAGAGCCCCAGCTGGGGGCGGAGCAGTGGCCCATCTAAAGGCCGGATAGCCGCTGCAGCTCCGCTCCCGGTTGCAGGTTGCCCCAGCAACCGCCATAGAGCTGTGGGCGGCAGCTGATCTACCCGCAGCTCTATGATGCAATGGGGGGGCACACGGGTGGGGGGGGGGCATGGAGGCTGCCTCCGTGTAAACCAACTGCAGTCAGAGCAGACCCAAGGGTGGCCACCCGGGTCCATCAAAAAACACTCCGTGTCTAGGAGCCAAAGACCAGGGACAGGGTCTAGGAGTCAGAGCAGAGGGAGAGCAGAACAGGGGCGAAGCAGGGTAGAATCTGGTGATCAGGGAAACAAGGAGCCAGCATCTATGAGACTAGAAACAAAGTCAGGAGAGAGAGGAATTGTTCCACCCAGCTTCCTGTTGCTACCAGCATGCTTTGTACTGCTGGCAGCCAACCAGGAAGCTGGGAGGCAGGGCAACAGAAGTGATGGACAGGAAGGAAGGCAAGGGTCAGGGTGAGCAACAGCAGGTAGGAGGCAGGCCTAGGCAGTGGTGCCATGCCAACAATCAGCAACCACTCCAGGAGGCCAGAGGTTCAAGGGCATGGCCTTACAATTACAAATAATAGTGAGTAAAAATGTTAATTGATTGCTATAACACATTTTTTACAAGCTCAAACGTTCTCCAAAGGATTAGAGATTACATCCATCTAAAGATCACTTACTGCCAACATGCAGCTATTTCTGGCGTGGAATGCAGCAGCTGCTAAAACATGTCCGCCAATACTACACAATAGCATTAAGACACAAATACTTTTACCCTTAGAAGCATCAAGGGAATTTTAATATGCAGAATGCAAATAACCATAGCAAAATGTGGCCAGAGCACCAGGTTTGTAGCACCATTATCCTTCCAAAAAGATTTATGGACCTGTTTAGGCTAAAGCCGGCACATTATCTGAATTTCAGTTTCATCCAGCAAGTGAGTCTAATACAATTGTAGGGTACTACAATTGTATTAGACGTTTTCTGAACAACATTTCCGGAATTGGCAATACCACTTTCTGCAGCACCTACCATAGTTGTTGCCTTCTAAGTCTCCCCTCTAGGTAGCAAGATCAGTGCTGGCCCTGCTTAAAATGTAACGTCAAAGCCTGTGGAGATGAGTTATATGAGTTATATATCTGGATTTCTTTCCCACTCTATCCCAAGCCATGGACTCAGGGCAAGTTACATATAACATACTTTTAAAAAGAAAACGAACAAAGCTAATTAAAATATACACCACCGGCGCCTAGTCTCCTACCCATCCCCAGGCATCAATAGTGGAGCCACACGAGATACCTACTGCGTCTTGAGCATCCTTACCCTGCTCAGGACAGCCTTATCATATGATGCAGTGCACTGAATTTGAATTAATCAGAGTGTGACTTTCATAATGAAATTCTGTCCTGGCTACCCAGGGACCAGAATGGGATGAAGTCAGAAGGGAACAGTGGTATAACAGTATCACAATGCCACTTTTTGACTGAAACCAAGAAATGAAAAATACTGAAACCACTCATTAAATGGACATGCAGTTCCTTCCTCAGTTTTTCTCTGGCCTGCAACCATAAACAGCTTGGCTCCAATATGCCTTAGGGTCTGCCTCATCCCCTATGTCCCATTGCAGTCAGTGGCCGGCAGATGTTCCCCCTGCCATGGGTGGGCAGCTGGTTGCTACGTGCTGCATCCTTAGAAAAAGGCCGAGGATACAGAGTGTAAAAGCCTTACCCAACATGCAATGCAGCTGCCCAAGGTGCAGCAGCTCATCTTCCCAGTCACTGTCTCCCCACCCCCACCACACGAGGTCCACTGCAGGGTTTTGAGTGACAGCCAGTCGCTCCAGTCCCACACGGCCACATCA
>QEPC01004965.1:1262138-1277946 GCA_003113815.1 Sphenodon punctatus
GGGGGAGGGGGGAGGTATTGGGTTTTTTCCCCATTGATTTCAATGGGGACAGTTCCCCATTGAAATCAATGGAATAAATCCGGTACCAGTAAACCGGTTTTAATCCGGTAAACTGGTTTTTTGGAAACCGGTAACCGGTTTTTTGTCAGATGTCCCACCCCTACTAAATACCTCAAGGTATGCATACATATACATAGTGCATCCATTTTGCTTTGTTAGGCTGGAAATCAAAAAGAGGACAGATTTTTATCAAACTTATTTCTCAACAGCTCTTTTTATGAACTATTATGAAGTTGCAATTCCCTGTTGATTTCTGTGTGTCTGTACAGCATCTAGCACACTGCAGGTCCAATCCTCAACCATTAAAGTCAATGGTCGTGTGATGCCATGCCCTGTGGATTGCATGCGCATGTGCGCACGGTTTCTGCAAGGCACAATGTGTCCGCAATGCAGATCCATGCGGTTTGAGCACAACTACACACACAGTCAACGGGGCACGGAATTGAGCCCAATGACAAAACTCATGTTCACTTTAAAGGCAGAGGATTGTCCAGTCAGGTATCAGTCAGAGTATGGGGCTTCTAGACACTGTTGAACCAGAATCTATGAGAATGGCTGCCATTTTTTATTTATTATTTTCTTTAATGAAGAGTAGGGATTTGAATTGGTGATTTGGACCAAGCTGTGGCACTGACAAGAGAGAACGTCACAGATCAGTGTTGGATCAGAGCTTTAGGGAGGAGTAAAAAAAAAAAAATCACTTTCTTGAATATAACCTATGCTAGCAGTTCCTGGGTGAGAATTTCAAACAGTTCTCTGCCAAGAGAGAGAGGTTTGTTGCCGTGTTGGTACAAAACGAAGCAAAACGTCTCCAAGATATAGACAAAATAGTTCAGATGATATCCTTTATTGAGAGTATGCAAGCTTTCACAACACACAGGGCTTTTAGTTACAACTTCTGGCATGCCTGAGGAAAAGCCCTATGTGGCCCCAAAACTGGCATACCCTCACTATCTGAAGATGGTCCAATAAAGGAGATCAACTCAAGTACTTTGGGTGCTTTTACACGGATTGCCCCCACGCCTCTTCTCCGCCTTATATCAGGGTGGGCTGGACCATCTGTTTAAAGACAGCCTGCCTGATGTGTAGGTGGAGCTTCAGCCCCACTTACAATGCTCTAGGAAATCCCAGAGCACCGCTAGCAGCAGAGAAGGACACCAGCAGGAGGTGGAACAGCAGTCTGTCCATTCGGTGGACAGTCACTGCAACTCCACTCCTGGCCAGGGATTGCCCCAGGTAATGCCATAGAGGTGCTGGTGGCATAGTGCAGTGACTGATCCACCTACAACTCTATGGTGTGGGGGAGGGGGCACCGCACAGGCAGACCATAGACCACAGCAGCACCAGGTCCATTTAATACAGACCCAGGCGCTGCTATAAGCGGGCAGACACAGTGATACACCCCTAGACTTGCTCTAGGGTTGAGCTCCGCCATGTCTATCTGAAGACACCTTTTGTCTTTAAACAGTTCTAAGTAATTGGGAACCTATGAGAGTCCCTAGCTGAAAAATGTTTACACTACTACTTGTCCTTGCTCTAGTATCAAATTCCCTGGCACCTGTCATGTTCAAAGTAGAGGCTCATGTTAGGGATCATGCCATTTCAACAAACCTTCCAGCACTAGTGCTCGAAACCCTTTGGTTGAAATAAATAGCACACAGGATTGGTGTGGACTGTGGGGAAACCGTACTAAAGGTTCTATGCCAGTTGTTGGATCTCTTTCCTGTGTGTCCATTTTTAGAGCACATCTTTCTTTCTCTAGGGACTGGCACTCAAAATGATGTTAAAAAAAAAAAAGTTTGATTTTTACTACCCTGAGAAGTTTGCTGGGGGAGGAGTTTGTCTACTGTGGTTCTTATAGGTGAAATTTTCTCCCTGGTTCCTCCAGGTGGAGAGTCTGCATAATAATTATATTTTAGCCTCTGGATCCCATCCATCACCAAAGGGGAAATTTCACCTTCTTCCTCCCTACAGAGAGGTTTAGAAAGAAGTAGGTACACAATGATGGGAGCCCAGGACTTGGTCACCCTTCCAAGAGCCCTTGATGGCTCAAACAATCACAGCAAGTGCTCTTTTCAGAAACTCAGGAGGAAAAAGAAGTTATGATAAATTTAGTTTTCATTTGAAGTTAATAACCTCCTACAAAGGCTTTTTTGTAAAACACAGACACCTTAACATTTTTTTTTTTCCTTTCAAACACCCTCTCTTTTTCCTCAGATGGTAAAATCTGAGGAAATCTGACTCTTCAGAAGTTGCTGCTTTGTTAAAATGACGACAGCAGATCACGAGGTTATCACTGGTAAGCTGGCACCCTGAGGGGGGGTGAAATGAGAGCTCTTATCATCCTTATTGCTTCCCTTCTCTCCTATGCTCAGTGTCTTTTATAATATGCAAAGCAAAGGAAATGTTTTGCTCACTCTGATTTTTATTTATTTATTTATTACATTTTATGCTCCTGTGACAGAAAAGAAAACACATATGACTGATGTCTCCTGTCTCCAGAGTCTCTGCTACTGCTGCTTCGTGTAGCTGTTTTGTCCCTTGTTCAAAAGGGAAACCACCTAAAAATGCTAGTGAAACAGCATTCTTTCTGATGCATACCAAGCCATCTCCCACTCTCAAAAGAGAAGTATTTGTAAGCCACTTCAAGCCCCAAAGATGTGTGGCCTACATCCATCCCCAACATCCTGTGATGCAGGACTCCCAAAACATGGCTAAAGTTAACTTTTATCACCCCATTCTGGAAGAACAAAGGCACTACCTTGATGACTTCAAACCCTTGTTCGAAAAAGCTTCCTTGTAGGTTCACAATGATGCTCCCTTGTGATAGCTCCCTTTTGTGAGAAGCTTCTATAAAATCAGGATGTTCCAGGATCAGAAGCCAATCCATGTCTGTGGTAGTGCGATGGAAGAAGTAACAAAAGGATAAGAAGACTTCCTTCTACACACATGGGATTTCCTCTAAATAAAGACAATATTTCTAGGGTTAAAGCTGATCAAACCCAATTTTAATCTTTGAAATGGAAACTAGGGAATGGAGATTTCTTTGGGGAGCGCTGGTTTTTAAATATTTTTTTAATTGATTGATTGATTTGCATGATTTGCTTGTTGCCTCTGACTAGGTCTAGGGCTTCATAGACCAGTGCTGGGGGGGTGGGGTGTCTGTCAGGCTGGGAGGATAACATATCACTTTATCCAGCCTCATGAATGTAACAATCATGAATTGTGAGGACTAAAGGCCAAAAACAATATCCAAGAGTGTGCTTTTTTGCAGGAGAGATGGAAGGATATGACCTAGGGATGGCTTGGCTCAGGTGTTTATTGTGACCTGTTCAGAAAGTCACAGCATCAACACTGTTATTTGTGGTGGATAGTGCACAGGGGACAAAGTGAAGATCATTAGGGCCCTGCAACACTTAGAATCTAAAATAAGGGATGTACAAAGCCTAGAGCACAAAGAGGAAACATCGCTTATACTATTTTATGTACCTATACTCATCTACATTTTTGAAAACTATATTAAAAAGTCCCCCATCTGTCCCTCAATCTAGCCCCTTGTAGTAACAGAGACTCCCAGTTTTGACACAGCACTTGTTCAAAAATGATGCTAGCTTCCATAATAGGTGTCATGCTACTACCAAGTAGAATTGGAGCGTGCAGATATGAGGAGCAGTACTAGATGGGAATTATGGATTCAGATTAATCCAAAACTGTCCAAAAATGGCAGTTACGAATTAGTCTGAAAATGCTGCGCCTATTATGGATTCGTATTACAGATCCATATTAAAAATAATAAAAATATATTTTTTAATTCATTACACATGCAAAAAATGGCCGCTGCACTGCCCTTAACCAAAATGGCAGCAATAGCATCGCCACCCTTTTGATAAAGGGTGGCTGACCATAGCCTGGCAATTATTTTGCACATGCACAATGAATTTTTGAATATTTTTACAAAAAATAATAAAAAATTTTAAAATTGTACATGCAAAAAATGACCACCGCCCTTAACCAAAATGCTGCCATTTAGTTAATGGCAGCATGATGGCCATTTTGCACATGCACAATAAATTTTGATATTTTTATTGCTTTTAATATGGATTTGTAATACAAATCTGTTAAAAAAAAAAAAAAGATCCGAATCTGGAACAGATTCAAATCCGGAAATTCATCCAAAGTTCTCCCATGCGATTGAAATGGGCCACTGTTGGAGACTGGGCTTGATGGACCATTGATCTGACTCAGTATTTCACTTCTTACGTTCTTAACTGAGGTACAGGAAGCAATAGCTCTAATCTACTTGTCATTGTTAAGCTTTGGATGGAGTAGCGTGTGCAGTTTTGGGCACGGCGTTTTAAGGATGATGCGGACAAGTTGGAGAAGATTTAGAACAGAGCAACAACTTTGATAAGCATTTAGAGAAGAAGCCATATTAGTGAGGGTTGAAGGAACTGGGTATATTTAACCTAGGGGTAAGACGACTAAATGGGTGCATGTGCATTATTTTCAGACGTTTAAAATGCTGCCACAAATAGTCATATTATTAGTGAAAAACCCTTGCAGGAAAATCTTCAAATTCCCTAAGCTACTTGTTCGTTACCCAATGCTTTTTATAAACCTATTGCCTCTTGCTCTACTCTCAGTGGCAATGTAGAGCAACTGTTTTCCATTGCCACTGGGCCTGGATATGAATTTACCGAAAGCAGAGTGTCCAGAACACAATTTTCTGTGAGTAGTAGGAACAAGCTGGAATAATTGTGTTTAGGATCTGAGGTATGTAGAGAGATTTTTATTTTCCAAATGTAAGATCGAACCTACACTCCTATAGCACCTTATATGTCATGCATCCCAAGGCACTTCCTAAAGAAGCGAGAACAGCTCCAGTGTTTCGGACTAAGGCTGGTGAAAAACATGCATCTTGAGCCAAGAAGATTTAAAAGCTGAAAATACACCAGCATCACAGACTGATGGGGGGAACATGAATTCCTGATCTGAGGAGCAGGAGAAGAGCCCCGAAATTAGAATCAGCAGTTTGCAAGCCTCAGTGGACCTTAGAGCATGGCAGAGTACAGCCAGGCCACAGCAGGTGTTTCCTGATAGGAAAGAAAATTGATCCAAACGGATAAAAGACCTGAAGTCAGATACATTCCTGCACTGAGGTGAATTGGGCTCACGTTGGCAGGCACTAAGGGCTAGCGCCAGCACTAACCATCTTAAAGATCATTCTGTTTGAACTGGTACCCTTTCTCTCTCTCTACCCCCATACACACACACTAATGCCTTTCCCTGAAACAGGTTCCTTTGTATCAAGGTAAGGGGCCAGAATTCTCCCAGGTGCAGAAACTGCAGAATTGCTGTGAATCTTTCCCTGATGGCTGTGTGCAGGCTCACCCTTTCCAAGGTAAATTTCATCTCTGCTAATCCCATCAGTTAATATTGAAATCAAATAGGACATGATATTTGATATGGCAGCTCCTCTTTTTTATAAAGTCAGCTACGTATTTTCATATTTACATATGATTTAATTACATTTTCAGTCCGACTCTTCTCAGAGTCACTTGGTTATGTGTGGAAGAATACACTATATCTGAGAGCAACAGAACTTGTGGGGAAATGTTATAATGCCAGGAATAATGTGAAGTGAGAAAGAGGAAGAGCAAAAGGATTATATAACACACACACACACACAGAGGAGTGGTACATACATACAAAATGAGTGTGGGGTAAGGTTTTACTGCAGTATGTTAGAATTAGGAATTGGAAAAGTAGAAATAAAAAACCCATAAAGTATATGTGCTTGTTCATGGACATAGGGTAACATATCTTGCCAGTCTTTAATGGGAAGACATTCAAAAAGATGGAGCTTTGCAAGTGAAGGAGACTTTAACAGGCAGGCTGCCCATAAAGAATGGTAATGGAAAGCAAGACAATTTTATCCCTTTATTCATTATGTTTTAAATTGTAACAAACAACAAATGATTGAATTGCAAGCTTGGTCAGCATTTGGTGAATGGCTTTGAAGGACCTAAGCTTCCTGTATTTTGAAAATGTTAAAGGGAATCCCAAGTCCAAATTCCCCATTGGACAGGGAATCTTAACTTTAGTAACACAACATATAGTAAGATAAACCTACAAGATGAGCTCCTAAGTGTCTGCCCTTGAACCATTTCTTTTTATTCATGCCAAATGACAAAGATGACTTGAAGTCAATGCTCCACTGCACATAGCTTTTAATTTTAATGTGTTACATTTACAGTTGGTGCTAAATGAATTTTCTCAGATGCTGGAATCATCAACTTATAGAAATTGAAAGAGGGTCTCTTCTGGATTGCCTATTGCTGTGTAGCACATTAAGGCTATTTTTACACAGACACTAAGGGTAATTTCAGACGTTACAGGATCACAGTCAACCACCCTGAATCACAGTGGATTCAGGGTGGTGGCCATGATCCCATGAATGTCTGTTTGAACCACGCTAGATGTTCACCACGGTGAATTCCTGGCGGGGTTCAAAGTGAACCATGGTTCTTGAGGTGAGGCCGGCCCCATCTCCAGAACCATGGTTAGGCTGGCCACGATCCAGGACAGGGCTGGCAATGGCCACGATGCAGGTCTACTTGCCAGCCCCATCCCGGAATCAGGCCCCAACCATGGGATGGGGTCAGGCGCAGCGGCCTCACTGACCGCTATGGCCGCCCATCTCCCCATGGGCAGGCAGCCGAGGGAGCACGGGGGGTGGGGCTAAGCGGCCGCACGTCGCACCACGCAGCCCCGCCCCCTCCCCGCACAGCCCCACCCCCTCCCCGATCCCCCTCAGAGATCAGACCGGCATGTCTAAAGAACGGTCAGTCTGATCACGGACCGGGATCCAAGATGGATCCCAGTCCAGGGTTCAGCGGGCTGAGCCGAAAGGCCCGTCACATCTGAAATTACCCTAACCCACATTTAAAATCCCGGATTCTTAATCCTGGGTTCCTGTTTACATGGACATTTGCAATTCAGAGTAAATCATTAATCTGGAATCACAGTGTTCATGGTCAATACGGGTTTAGACTAACATGAATGACTGGAAAATCCCATGGTGCTTCATTGTGGAATTTCATCGCCTTCTTCTGCTATGATTTTTGTCCCCCTTTATAGATATCTTTGAACAATCCCACGGCTAATCTATACACCAGGTTTGGGGGAAGAGAAATCAAAATGCTGATTTCCTGGCCAGAGCCCCAGAAAGTGCTGACAACTATAAAGACGTTCTTGGGTAGAGAGGATGTTTGCTCTATCTACTAACCTCTATGCTCAATTTGGATTTACAGTTTACATGGACATTAACCCTGGTTTCTTTGATCCCGGGTTAAATAAATCCTTGGAAATGAGGATTAAATAAATCTGGGTTCCACCATTAAAACTAGGATTCGGTGTTTACACAGACATCTAAACTAGGATTAGGTATTTACACAGACATTTAAACCCGGTTTGAGAGATGTTATTTCAGATTTAGCATCCGTGTAAAAACAGCCTAAGACTAAACAAATGACCATTGTCAAGCTGGTAAGATCAGCACAATAAGTTGGTTGGGACCAAAACTGGCTCCTAAGGAGATGTGAAAGACAGATTTTTTTAATAGCTAAATCTTTTGGGAGTAATCAATAGTTTTTGGTCCATGTTTTTCAATACTCAATCTATCTTGCTTCCTACACTTATTCTGAGCATTTGACATTCCTGTTCCAGTATTTTAACTTCCAGTCCTTATGGAAGCAATAACGTTGAACTTCTTTATACTTATGGAGATTTCACCTGAAAAATTAATTGAGTGATGAAAGAAAAGTACATGTGTAAAAAACATTGCTAATGCCATGTAATTCACAAATATGTCGATTTTTCCAAACCATGACTTAAAGGCAAGAGAAATATTGATTTAAGTGGCAAATGAAGAGACTGCACAGCACATTCATTCAGATTACTTTTTAGATCTTAAACTTTTTCACATAGCATTGTTTAAAATACTGTACCAACATTATCCCTCACCACAGCATCATATAGTATATATTATTATCCCTGTTTACCATAGAGGGTACTGTAGCAGGATGAGGTTTAATATGCTCAATGCCCCTGCACCTGGTCAATTCACTACCTGCTGAAGAAAATTTTAGCCTGTAAAAGAGAAGCTAGTTGTGGGCAGCTAAGAGGTCAGATGATCTCAGAACAGTTGCAGAAAACAGGCCCCCAAGGAACTAGGGGAAGATGGGAGACATCATGCCTTCTCTCCCCAGGAAAAGAGATGCACCAGACAGGAAGTTCTGAGTGAGAATGTGACAGGGTCACAGTGACTCTGCTTAACAGTCCAAGGACTATGGCAAAGACCACATTCACACCTGCAGTGGTGCGCAGATTTTGGCCCCCACAAGTCAAAATCTGTGCAGAGTTCAGAAGCTGTGAAAGGCCCCACGCGTGGCTTTGCTGAAGATCACCTGGAAGAGTACAGAGTAGGGAAATCAAGCTCTGTACTCTTCCGGGTGATCTCTGTCAAAGGCACCTTGGGGGAGCGCTTTCACACCGGCTGCCTCCCACAACTCCAAATCTACATGGAGTTTGACCGGTGTGAAAGCCGCCCTCCCCCCCACCCCACCCCACCCCCGGCCGCCTGCGCAGCTTTGCCGAAGATCACCTGGAAGAGTACAGAGCAGGGAAATCCAGCTCTGCACTCTTCCAGGTGACCTCCAGTAAAGCCACGTGGGGTGGCTTTCACACCAGCCAAACTCTGCACAGATTTTGGCTCTCATAGTTTCTCCCAGAGCCAAAATCTGTGCGGGGTCAGCTGCCACCACAGGTGTGAATGTGGTCTAAGTGAGAGCAGAGTACTGATGATCTCAGCAGATCTGGGGCTTTGGCCAAATCCTGGCCCTTTAAGAACTCAAACAAGACAGACTGAAATGAGGTCAGCCAAAGTGCTACAGCTGTGAAGAAGTATCAGCTGTCTATAAGGAGAATGAAAGTTCTCAGAACAAGGGGGGAACTGGAGAGCAGAGTTTACAGTGCAGAAGACTGAGAGAAGGGGCCTGCTCTGAGCTCTCAGTAAGGCAGGATCAGTAATGTCTGCCTAAGCTGGGCTGGGTGAGAAGCCCGGTCCTGAGAGCTGAAGGGAAGCCATGTAGAGAAAAGTCCTTAGAAGACTATACAGGCTAACCCAGAGGTGGGAGTTAACTGTATTATACAAAGTAGGGCATGAACTATATGGACTTTAGGGACCCACGCTTGATGGGAGAAGCCCAAACTGGAGGACTGGGCTGGCTAAGTGGGAGGATGGAGGGCAGACTAAATAAATCTTTATTAGAGTAAACTAACCTGTAACAAACGGTCTTCTACATAAGGTGGTGTGGTAGCCGGAGAGAGCTACATTGCCCTCAATAGTGAGCTGGAAGTATTCCTCCAGGAGAAGGAAGGAGCCCGCTACTACACAAGGGGTGGAGAATGTGGGCAGTGCATCTCATTAAGGCGATGATCCTCCTTTAGGGCTGAAGCTTCTGTACAGAGAAGCAATACTCCTGGGAAGAGTGTAGCTGCTGGCTACTGTTTACATTTAGAGTTTAGAGAGACTTCTAGGTACCCTAAGGAAGAAAGTCTTTTGAGAAGAACTAAAACTTGCAGTTGGAAATACAGGGTTGTTCCTCATAGCACTTGTACTATATTATGTGAAGATTGTAGTCAGTTACATCTGAGAGTGAACCAGGAAGTGAAGAGAGCAGTAATCTGGTCAGACAGATAACTTGGGAGCATATTTGATCACTGGTACAATGGTATGACAGCCATGGAGATAGGAAGAGCTCCAAGGACAACCAGAGAAGCAGGGCCCTGTAGGGCTCTGCCTCATAGCTGGCTACCTGGCTGAATGAGGGACTGTGCCTCGACAGGGAGGCCCCATATAAAGATCCCATATGGGTCTGGGTCTTTGGGGGCTGGATCCTGATAATACTCACCCCTCAGGTACCCTACTCTGTTACAGAGCCCCAATCAGAGGCAAGGACTGGGAATATCTGGTTACTGTAGGATGGGAGTGCCTTGCATGGCATCACTTGTGGCAAAGGTCTTGAAGGACTCATGAAGTCCATGAGGAATTTATATACCAGAAAAACAATTTCCAAAATATAATTGAGAACTGTGCTTGCTGTAAGATGGGAACATGAGCCAGTGCTGCAAAAAATAAAAAAGCATGAAGGAAGGGTGATAAAACATCTTTTTTTTTTTTCAAGTGATAAGCACATGGTAACTGGGTTAGATTAATGGTCCATCGAACCCAGCACCTGTCTCTGACAGTGGCCAATCTCAGTCGCTTGGAAGAAGAATCCAACAGGTCACAATGGGGTGATCCATTCCCTCTTGTTCACTCCCAACTCCCAACAGTGAGGTTACATTCCCCAAACCTACCTGGCTAATAGCAGGTAATGGACCTATCCTCCAGAAACTTGTCCAACCCTTTCTTAAACCCAGCTACAGTACTCGTCTTGAACGCATCTTCTGGCAACAAATTCCACAACTTAATTGTGCATTGAGTGAAAAAAAACTTTCTTTTATTGTTTTAAATCTGCTACCCATTCGTTTCATGGAGTGTCCCCTAGTTCTAGTACTATTTGAGAGGGTAAATAACCATTTCCTATTAACTTGTTCCACGCCACTCATGATTTTATAAACTTCTATCATATCCCCTCACAGTTATCTCTTCTCCAAGCTGAAGAGCCCAACCTGTCCATAAGGGAGATGCTCCATACCCCTTATCATTTGTTGCCCTTCTCTGTACTTTTTCTATTTCTACTATATCTTTTTTGAGATTTATATAGTGGCATTGGTTTAACCACAGATTTTTTTATATGAACATTTTACCACACAGATTTACTTGGTAGTCATCTCTGAAAATATCAGAACTCAGCCATTGATTTACCATGTTGGACATAGCGCGTGTGTGAGCACCTTTCCACAGATATGCTAATTGTATATGTTGATTTCATAGAATCGTAGAGTTCCCGCTTGAAAATGGGATGATCAGTAGAAATAAAGGTGACTTATTTAAGTCTTCAAAAAGAGTGAGTGGGAAAGCAAAGATGAAAACGCCTAAGTTTTCAACTCTGTTGTATGCATTTGGCCACACTGACTCCATTTAAACACATTTAAATAGTCTTATTAGCATACACCAGGCAGCTGAATTCCCCAAATAAAAGAAAATCAGAAGGGCAGAGTCTTCTCTAAAACTTTCTGCCACACTGGATGTTTTTAGATGGACACGGGGTCAGCCTGACCCCGGAGCTGCTCCAAGGTGCACCCCCACATCCACCTGCTCCCAGCCAGACCTAGTAGGTTCCCCTGGCCATGGAACCACACTCACACACACAATAGAGTTGCAGGCGATTGCCCAATGCTCTAATCTGGTGCCTACAACTCTATGATGTTTCCAGGGCAAAGGCCGGCCAGGACTAGAGTTACAGCATGGGTCTGCTGAGCAGCCAGACAGCAGCTCCGCTCCAGGCCAGTGCCCCAGGTTTAGATAGCCCTCTCTGCTGGTGGTGCTCCAGAATGTTCCAGAGCACCGCAAGCGGGGCTACCCTGGAACAGGCACGGCCCTGCTCTGCTTCAACATCCGTAGGGCCACCTTCAGACAGACCAGTGCAACTGCTGTCCATCTGTTTGCACCCACTGAACAGGGGTGATTATTATAATACATCTCTCTGACCCTTCCCCTCCCCATCCCATAACATCCCATGATATTTCCCCTATTTGTCAGCATAAGATTGGTAGAACCTGTGTAATTCAATCATCGAGCTATAAAACTGCCCCTCCCTCCACCTGAGTTAAACAGAAGTAGAGTCTTAAAACTGAATGCATCTTGCAGCCTGTTGGGACCAAAATAAAAGTCATTCCTGCTGGCTGGGGTGTAATAATGAAGCCTGAAAATGCTCAGTGATAAAAATGGTAGCTAGAAGGAGGCTGAATGCTTCAGCCAATGGAAACTACACTGTGTGCAAAATCCTATTCCCCAGGTTCAGATGGGAATGTTGCTGACTCTTGCATGGAAAACAGAGAGAAAGAGTATAATTCATGCATTCTAATTGAAATTGTGGAAGCATTACATGCTAATGCTGCCATGTCTGCTTTCCAAAGCTAACCCTAATGAGCAACAGTTCTACTGTCTTGACAGTATTTCCAAAGTAACTAATGGCTATGGGTTAGCCACACTGGAATACACACTCACTCTCGCTCCCTCCATGCATAGTTCACAAAGGACTGCTTTGCAAGACTATGGACATGTTATTTATTCATTGTGAAAGACTGAGGAGTCCTATATAAAGCACTTACTAATAGGCACTCTTGCCAGAAAATCCACTTCTGTGTAGTATCAAGCCACTCTTGACTGACTGTCAGCTCACTTAAGCCATCTTATGAAGAGGGTCTTGATTTTTTCCTTTGCTATTAAGAATTGATTCAACAGGTTTAGAAAAGATAAGAACCAATCCAAACCTTCATCCAGAAACGCAGATTTTCAAAAATTGGAAGAATGCTTTTGTTTTCAGAGTCCAAGACCCCTTCATCTCCTGGTTTTAGAAAGGTGTAAAGATCTCATCTTATGTCTATTGCCAACTGAAATCAGTAATGATGATAATAGGAACCCCCAAGACTTTGTTCTCAAGGCACTTTTATCTAAATTTGCAGACCAAAGATGTTCAACAAATATTGGACAAGCATCCAAACTTTATGATCATTATTCTAAACTCACCCTTCAAATTTTTGGAGGTTTGCCCATCCTTATTCACTGGTACCAAAAGAAACCACCAGAACCACTTTGCACTACAAAGTCCCCTGGGTATTGGGGGGCGGTGGGGGGAGGGGGCTATGGAGAGGGCATTCTCAGTGGCTCCACCAGGCCTTTGGAAAGGGAGATGGGTGAGGGTGGGTTTTTATTTTTATAGGGGGTGGTAAGGGTGGGGTATTTATTTCCTCCCTCCTCTTTTACCGGGGGGATGTTTTCTCCCTTTTTTTCTCCTCTTCTCCCCCCTTTCAAGATGTTTTATGTTTATGCTGTTTGCGTATTTTTTATATGTGTATTTTTATTTTTGTATACATTGTAAGCCACCCCAAGCTGCCTTTGGCAGGAGGGGTGGGATATCAAATGTTTTAATAAATAAATAAATAAAATGGCTATTGTCCAGTCTCTGCTTAAGAAACCATCTTTGGACGCCAACTCCCCTGCCAGCTATTGGCCTGTCTCTATTCTTGCAATACAGCCTACGTGGGGATGCCCTTGAAGACTGTTCGGAAGCTGCAGCTAGTGCAGAACGCGGCAGCCTAGATGCTTACAGGGACAGGTCACTGGGAGCACATAACACCGGTGCTCCAAAATCTGCACTGGTTGCCTATTGTCTTCCAGACACAACACAAGCTGCTGGTTTTGACCTTTAAAGCCCTAAATGGCTTGGGACCCACTTATCTGGCAGATTGCCTGGCCTACCATGTCCCATCACGACCGCTGCAGTCAGCTGGGGATGCCCGTCTGGAAGTACCAGTTTTTAACTCGACTTCCACAATGAGGAGGGCATTCTCGGCAGCCACCCCACCACTGTGGAACTCCATCCCCCGGGAAGTTCATTTATGCCCGGGCTTGAGCAGGCAGTGTAAAACAGTCCTCTGCACAAGGGTGTTTGGCCGTGGGGGCTAGGTAGGTTGGGGGAAATAATATAATATAATAATATACGGAGTTGTTGGGGGAAAGGGCGAGTCGGGAGGTAGGAGGGTTGGGGTGGACGAGGGTTGGGGAAGATAGTGTGGAGTTTTGGGTTGATTTATGTTTTTTGCATTTACAGTCTATGTTTTATATGTATTTTTTATTATTATTTTAATGTTGTAAGCCACCCTGAGCGGTCTTTGGCAAGAAGGTTGAGGTAAGAAATTAAAATAAAATAAAAATAAATAAAATAGCACATTGTTCCATTCAGCAAGCACTAATACCGCACAGCTCTTTGTACATGTGTATAGCAGTACCACAGTTTCACCAGTGGCATACATGGCAATAGTTATCACTAGGAGGAAATCATTCTAGTTCTTTACCACTTGTCTTCCTATTCTGTAATAATCACTAGGGCTGATATTCACTTCTTGGATTCTCGCTTTTCTCAAAGAGAATCCGAGTTCTTAGCTCGTTCTTGCAAATGGGAATGAGCCAAGAATTGCCCTGCCTCTCACCGAGAATCTCGCCCTCCCCTCACATTTATGTATTTGTTTGTTTATTTTTAAATTATACTCGTCAAGTTGCTTCTCTCCATGTCTGGGGCTACTCCAGCACTCCTCTCGTCCCTCTTCACGTCTCTGCGGGGGCAGGTGAGGAGGCAAATTAAATTCGCTGAGGAGGTGGCCGCCTCACAGCAACAACAAAAAGCAAAACATGTACATGTGCAAGTGGCTGCCGGGGCCATTCTGTACATGCACAGCCCTTTTCCAAAATGGTGCCGGCAACATCGGCGCCATTTTGGAAAAGAGTAGCTGGCCTGCACATGTGCAAAGCACTGTGCATATACACAACAGCCTGGTGGCCATTTTGTACATGCATAGACCATTTTTTGAATTTGCTGAAATGTCTCACAAGATCTCAGAACTTTACCAAGATCTTTTGTCAAAATCTCAGTAATGTTTCTCGATTCCCATGAGAATCTCACAAGATGTTTGGTTCTCGATCCAGCCCTAGCAATCACCAGTGACATACATATTTCTACTGTTTTTTACCAACCTGCATCGGTGGCGTAGCAAGGCTGTGGTGGGCCTGGGCTTATGCCCCAATTATGGGCCACTCTAAAGGCAAAGGGATGGGGCCTCCAGCATACAGGACAGGACTTACCAACAAAGAAAGCACCACCCCCACTCTTGCCCCGAGTGGCAACAGCCCCACTAGGAAAACTTCCTTATTGGCAGGGCCCTTTACAAGCAGCCTGAGTGCCACTAGGAAATTTCCAGAGTGGACAAGGGCAGTGTGCTTGCCCTGCTACCTCTCTCACTGAAAACGTCCTAGCAGTGCTCAGGCCATTTGTAAAGGGACCCCTACGAGTCCAGAGCCCAGGCTCAATGGAGCCCTCTCACTGCATGAGAGCTATGCCCTAGATTTCCGGTCCTCTAAGCAATCATGGAGAATTGGATAGAACAGTTTGGTTTGGGGGTTTTCACTTCCTTCTCTATGCTCTCTTTGGAACGTACCCAGAAACGCCTTCCACCCCTTGCCAAATGTAAAATACCTGCCCATGATTTTGTATTTCCTCTCCTGTTCAGTGTAATCACTGGTAAGTGACCTCAAGCAGTTGCTAGCTATACTTGCTGCCAGTGCTCATGAATCCCCTTTTGCCAGCCATGGAGTAAAGAGAACCATCCCACCACCTCCAACCTTACTGGAAGAGACCAGAACACTCATCCAAACCTAAAGAGCTGAGGATGAAAGCTGCATCAGGTACTAAAATTAGTACCTGCCAGGAATGCCCGCATTTTCAGGCACCCCATCAGGTGTCTGATGGGCTACCTGAGGACTAATCAGGTGCCCAATGCCCAAAAACGCAATCATTACCCAGAGAAACTGACAAGCCCTGGCCAGGAGTACCACAGAGTCTGGTTCTGCAGCGCTCCAGCTAGGACACATCAGTTTCAATGGCAGGTGGGGGTTTCCCCCACACAGCGCTCTGATAGGCTCTGTGGCCAGGAAGCCGCTTTTGAAACTGACAAACCCCAT
>QEPC01004965.1:1295819-1307887 GCA_003113815.1 Sphenodon punctatus
GGCCGGGGAGGGAGAGGAGGTGACGAGCTGCAGCGCTGCTTCCTAGCCTGGCCGGGGAGGGAGAGGAGGCAAGCTGCAGCGCTGCACTGCTTTCCCTCCCCAAGGGCCAGGACCCGGCTCGCCTCGCCAAGCTGCAGGGGGAGGGAAGCAGCAGACAGCAACTGCAAGGGTGGGTGGCTGGCGGCAGTCGGTGGGGCCCCTCACAGCGGGGCCATGATGCTCCAGCCGGCTGTGGGCCCCCACAGGCATGGGCACGGGTGCAACCGAGTCCCCCCGCACCACGGTAGCTACGTCCCTGACCAGGTGTCTCCTTAGGGCTGGAGGTAAGTTTAGCCAGTTTCTCTACCTGTCTCAAGACTTTCCCCCCTTTTTCTAACTCTTTCATTACTTCTCCACTCTTTCCTTCTAGAGCCTTCACAGTCATCTCTGTTTGCACCTTTTTATCATACTTGTCAGGGAAATCCTCAGCCCTCTTATTCACTATATTTTCCCAAGATTTCTAATGTTAATCCTGTCTGTATTTTTTTATCTTCCTTCTTACCCCTGTCCTGCCTTTGTCTCTCTTTCTTTCTGTCTGGGCAACTTCTTTTCAAGTGTTCTTCCTTTCTACAGACCAAAAAACCCTTTCCTTTTCCTGGCCTGTTCATCTGCCTCTCTTTCTCCCACCCTGTTGAGTCACAGATGATCACATTACTTTCCTTTTCCGTTCTTTTAATCTCCTGGACCCCTTTTTCTATCTTTTTGCCCCTTCCTTCAGGGCAGTTTCTCTTCAGGTGTTGTGAGCTACTTCAGGCCCAACAAAGCCTTCTCTTAGTCCCAGAGGGGCAATACTTCTTAACGTGTCCCTCTTGCCCACAGGTAAAGCAAAGTCTCAGGGGCTTCTCTCTTAAATAACTCCCCTTTGTTATCCTGGGGGCCCCGTTGTACAAGTGTCCCCCCTGTCCACAAGCATAACATTTCTTCAGGGGCCCCCAACAGGGAACACCCTGATACCTGGCTTCCCATGCCATCTGTCTGTGGGATCCTGGTGGTCTACTTGGTGGTGGGTATGCTCCTCTCAGCGGCAGACCTTCTGCTGCCACCATTCCACTCGGATGTCTCAACTCTGGCTCCACCCAGTTCCAGAGCATCACTGTTTGCCTCTGTCTGGGGCTCAGACCTCCCACTCCCATCGGACTCTGTATAGAGATCCCTGTCACACCTTTGGGTTGGGGCAAATATCCTGGCTCCAGCCCTGCTTGAATCCTGAGTCCTTATGCTTTAGTGTTTGGCTGAGCTGCTACTTGGCACAATCCGCTCTCTAGGCACACTCCTCCACAACTCTTCCCTGCTCCAAGATCTTATTGCCTTGGGGAATCACTGGCTTTGTGGCCAGCAAGGCGTGCCCACATTCTCCACCACTTTGTAGCAGGTCCCACCTTCACCATGGGTAAGTGCATGCAGAATCAGGTCCTGAGAAGAGTTTCACTCACTGTGTTCCATGACATCACTGTTTATTCATATCTTGGTCCATAGGCCAGGCACCAAGCCTCTGGCCAGTCACAGTCCATATGCTAGAACCTAGCCTAACCAAAGTCCCAGGCCAGCTCTTTGGGCAACTCACTTTCTTTATTTCTCACATCAGGCTTCTTACTTCACAACCTTCTGTGTCAGCATCCATCCAGACCACTTCTGGCAGAGACGTACGCTCTACAACAGTCAGGAGCAGACTGTCCCTTCTCTCAGACTGGCCTCTCTTTTATTTTTCAGCCCACGCCCATCCACTTCTGCTTCCTTTCTAGTGGTCATCTTATGTGGCCCATATGGCAGGCACCATTTTGTGGCACAGCCCTGACACAATAATGCTTTTCATTAAAATGATTTTTTTTTCCCCTTGGCAAAAAGTAGCAGAAACAAGATCAGGAGTAGATGTGGTATGGCTTGCCCCTAGACTAGATTTTCAAAACTCTTACATGTGTGGAAAAATAAGATACAATTGCAAACCTAATTTGTGCTTAGTACTATCAGCATAGTCGAACTACACACACACACACGAATAACCATAAATGTATTTATTTCCTTAGATTTATAGGCCACCCCCTCCTACTACTGCAGCTCAAGGGTGGCTCACAACATATTAAAAGCATAAATATAAACATTAAAAAGAAAAATGCAAACAACAGTCAAAATACAGTAAAATACCCACATGGCGGAGAGAAAAACCCTTCCTCCCCCCTTCCCCACCCCCCACCCATCACCCTCACACAAAGCCCAGAGGAACAGCCAGGTCTTACATTGTCTACGGAAAGAGGGATGGTCAGGGGCCAAGCAGACCTCCATCAGGAGGGAGCTCCACAGCTTCAGTGCAGCCACCGAGAACACCCTCATCATCATCCCCACCCAAGATACTCGGGGGACCCCAAGGAGGGCACTGCCACTGACCGTAGGGGCCAATCCAGGACACAGTGGGGTAAGGTGATCCCGCAGATTGGTGGGGCCCAGACCATATATGGCTTTATAGGTCAAAACAAACACCTTGAATTAAGCCTGGAAGACTATAGGCATCCAGTGCAGAAATCAGAACACTGATGTAATGTGCTCATGGCAACCTGTCCCTGTAAGAAGGCAGGCCACTGCATTCTGCACCAACTGCAGTCTCTAGACTGTCACCAAGGGTAGCCCCACATAAAACATGTTGTAGTGGTCCAGTCTTGAGGTGATGAAAGCATGGATGATGGTGGCTTGGCCAGAGTCTGAGACATATGGCTGAAGCCATCGTACCATATGTAATTGGCGAAATGCTCCCCCCACCACAGCCGCCACCTGGGCATCCAGGCAGAGCTGTGAGTCCTCCAAACCTGAAGGACCAATGGAGGGCAGACCCTATCAGTGATGGGTGTTACCACTCCCTCAGCCCTTCCCACCAGTATCACCTCCATCTTGTTGGGATTCAACTTCAGACGGCTCACCCTCATCCAATCCCCCACAGCCATCAAACACCAGGTAAGCACCAAGACTGACAGGCCCGAGTCAGCTAAAAAAGAGAGGTAAAGGTGCATGTCATCAGCATACTGATGACACCACTAGGAATGGGCGAACAGATCGCGGTTCGGCTGTTCAGTTCGGGTTTGACCGGTCAGGAAATGTTTTGTTATGGGGAGGGTTTGTTTGTTTTTTATATGGTTTGGGGTTTTTTTATTTGGTTTTTTGGTTTTTTATTTGGTTTTTTTGGTTTTTATATGGGGTTTTTTATTTAATTTTTTTATCTAATATTATATCTATCTATCTACACTAAATCTAACTGCTATTAACTATTCTAAATGCTATGAATTAAATGAATTATCTAATAAGTACACAGGCCTACTCCTACAAACACTAAAACTAAATCAGTAAAATCACTAACGCTATCTCTATCACAAAGCTAACTCCTACAACTGTCTACTATCTCTAACCTATCTATCTCTATCTCTCTATATATGGGATGGGGGGGGAAATCACAAACACCACAAGGTTTCAGTTTAAGATTTAAGTTTCATTTCAGTACAAAACTGAAATGAAACTTAAAGCAATCTAATAATCCTACTCTAAATGAAAAAACAGGGGAAGGGAAGGGAATCTGGGATGGAATATATGGGAGAGGGAAAGGATTCAATGGAGGGGGGAGGGAGGAAGGAAGATTGAACACAGGGAACACAGGGAGGGGTAAAAACAAAAAATAACCACTAAATCTATCTAAGCTAAGCTAAATAAATGAATGAGAATATGGGGGTAGATGGGTTGGATGGGTGAAATGGGAAGAGAATTGCAATGGATTGGGGAGCTGGGAAATGCTGGGAGAGGTAGCCTTCTGAAACACCTGCTGTTCAGGAACAGTGACTAGCTCAGAAGGTGTTAGGATGGGAAGGGGGGAGGCCGATAGTTTCGTTTCTTGCAACCCTCTCCACCCCGGTGCCTGGAAGTCTGCTCCTCAGCTGACTACCCTTCCCTGTCACGTTTGACCTTCCAGTGACCCTTTTTTTGCCATCCAAACTCACCCAAACGCGATCCGAACTGACCGAACTGTTCGGTCATTTCAACGTTCGGAATTGAGTTCGGTTCGGTCAGTTCGGGTTCGGTCATCCGAACAGGTCAAGTTCGGGCCGAACTCCGAACTTCCAAACCGCATTCGCCCATTCCTAGACACCACACACCAAACCCTCTGATGACCTCGCTCAAAGGCTGCATGTATACGTTGAACAGGAGAGGGGACAAAATACAACCTTGTGAGACTCCATACATGAGGTCCCGGGGAGATGAACAATCACTCAGTACCATTCATTGAATTCTCCTGGCCAGGAAGGAATGAAACCATTCAAGAACAGTCCCACCCATCCCAGCTCGGTCCCACAAGTGAGCCACCAACATCTCGTAAGTGTTGGTGTAATTATTGGTGTAGGTTGAATGTGTTTTTATGCACACAATTTTAAATCTAAATTTTAAAAAAGTCTGGCTATAGAACTTTAAAACACAAAAAATTGAGAGGGAAGAAAAAGACATCCCAGGAAGTCTGCTCAGTATGAGAAGTGGGGTAAAAAGCAGAAAATGGGACAGAAGGAATTAAACATTATGGACATGGCTTGAATACCTTGGACTCACTTGAGTGATATACAAGCAGATATTCAGGGGGTGGGACAGACGGGGAGGCTTAATTGATGACAATAGGTGTTTTTACACACACATTTATCCTGCATGTTTGCTGTTACATCCTGAACTTTGTGTGTCTAAATCAATCACTCACCCAGATCTTAAACATCTGACTCTTTGAACTTCTGCATAGAACTTCTCCCAGAACTTCTGTGTGTAAAAAGTTTTCCTAGTAATCTGCTTTGCTCCAAGCAGCTGTGGTCACTTGGTTTCCATGGCAGCCCCTCACGTCTACAGCTGTGGCTACTTTAGGCTGCCTCAGGGCAGTGTTATGTGTCTGAAGAATGCATCCGGAACTTACTTGGGGCCTTGTAAACCCAGAAGATTGAAAGACCAACACTTTAAGTTGTGTGTAAAAATGCCCAATGAGGTAGCAGGCAGCAGCATGTGGCCTAGCAGGGAACGGTTCAGACTTGTTGCAGCCCAAGCCAGCTGCCCCAGGCACATATGTCAGCCTCCAGGAGCTTCTATCATAGGAGGTCTGCATATGTACACAGGCCATCAGAAGCAAACTGAAAGTCAGACCAAACTTCTGGTTAGTTTCTGGGGAATGGTGTGCATGCACATGAAAAATAAATCCTTTATTTTCTCTACTTCAATAAAGACTAAGGAAACTTATAAACAAACCTTGCACACAGTCAGAGAAAGCCAATGCCCAAAACACACTAGCATTCAAGACAATGTAGAGAAAGTAAGGTTGCTGTGTTGGTCCCAAATACATGCAATAGAGACAAAGTAGTATAGTGATATCTTTTATGGAACCAACTAGATGGTAGAGTTATACAAGCTTTTGGACCTCACAAGGCCCTTCGTCAGGAAAGTCAGGAGTATGACTGAAATGAGATTTTGCCCTTCTCAAAAATCTCATCAAGAATAGGCTTCTCGATGAGATTTTCTCATCTTGAGAATCTCACAAGAATCGATTCTCATGAGATTCTCACAAGATTCTTGCGAACCTCAAAACAACAAAAAACATGGTCTACATATGAGCAAAAATGGCCACCAGAGTCATTCTGCACGTGTGGCCATTTTGCACACACTCAGACCATTTTTGGGGTAGTCTTGAGATTCTCATGAGATCTCACCAGGGTTGCAAAATTCTCGCAAGAATTAATTTAATTCTCATTTCAGCCCTAGTCAGGAGTCAGAACTGTAAACAGAGCAAAGTGGTGAGGTATATACAGTGATTGGAAACAATAGCGAGGGGAGGAGAAGGTGAGAACCAAGATCCAGGTAGTAGGTCTGCAGTTCAAAAGAGTAGAATTCAACAAGATGGGAAGAGCAACTGATAGTAAGTAACCTTAACGTGTCCTGTAGCTGTAGACAGTCATTAGACTTACAAATTTCTGTAACGACTTATGAAACTCAGGTCCAAACTGAGTCCATTGTTCGTTGTATCTAGTAATGCTATGAAGTTTTGTTCCCAGGCTCACCTTTTAAAGGTGTTGCATAGGTTTAAATAAACATTCAAAATAATATCACAGTTAAGGCAAAAAATCACTCAGTGAAAGATACAAGCCCTGCTCTACATCACCCACCCTTACATCACCAATTCCATAACAACAGCCAGGTAATACTGCTTGTGGCCCAGGCAAGCTCCACATCCATGGATGGCTTCACATGTTACATTATCCATATATCTGTATGTCCAAATGCACATGGTTTTTAGCATAGGAACCAATGGAGTCAGTGGGACTCCCACTAGCACTTAAGTCTAGCACTAGTGCTAAAAAGACAGAAGTTGACCAAATAATGCAGGCTGAAATTCAGTGTATTAAAGTTTGCTGTTAGAGTTACTATTCAGTGGTGGTTCTGACCACTTTGGTGGCCAAAGGTGGTGGTTTTACACCACCTACTGTAAAATACAGCCATCCTTCTCCAAAACAAGTTCATTTTCTTCTGGCAAGGGGAAATGTAGCAGATCATTCAGATCAGGCAGAAATGCACAGGGGTCTCTGAATATTTTTCAAGGGATTTAGCTTTGCTAAACTAGTTGTCTTGTAGATAAGAAAGAATGCAAAGCAGGCTATTTCAAACAGAAAACAAACTAAGTAGTGCTGTTTTCTGAGAGAAATGATTGTTTGATTATGGAGTACAAGCCCAAGAAAACTTTTTATATTCTGAAATATGATTTTATACATGGTATTTTGTATTGTTTATGGGTATGTCTGGGATAAACACTTAAAGGGACATAGTGTTTAAAAATTGAACTGTTTTAGATCTCTGCCAGGCTATTCTTTCATGAAAACATGTACTTGAGAAAGACAACAAAACAGTTAGGACGAAGCCTCCAGCGACTAAGATTTTTAATATGTCACTGAAAAAATGTTACTGGAATTTCTTGTTTTAAGTAGATATGTGTAATGGAAACAGGGGCATGCAAGCACAAACTGGCTGGTGGGTATCTCTTAAGTTTATTGCCCAGGACACTGGCCAGGGGCTCTGGGGGAAAGGGTTTTGTTCCCAGATCCCTTCTTTGCCTCCTGGGTGACCTTGAACAATGCACTTCACCTCTGAGTCTCAGAGTCATCTGTAACATGGGAATAAAATGGTTACCTCCTTGGGAAAGCCCTTTGATATCAGTGGCTGAAACATACCATGTCTATCTATTTTAGATATGTATACGGTCTCCATAAATTTAATATCTGCATCCCTCACATTCTATTAACATAATTATCCTCACAACACCTGATGAAATCGGGACATGATCCTATTATCCCCATTCAGCACCAGTGCAAGGATTTTTGCCACACTAGGTGGCTCCAGTTCCCCACTCTTCTCCTGCCCCCGATCCCACTGTGCAGCTTACTGGTGGCAGCTGCCGTGTTTGCTGCCCCCTTCAACTTGCTGCCCTAGTCAGGCCTGTGCCACCTCTCTGGTAGCACTGGCTCTGTCCCCATTTCACAGATGGAGAACCAAGCACAGAGGGATGAGACTCCTATCCTCCAAGCACAGACACTGCCAGAAGCTCCAGTGAAATGAAGGGAGTCTGTGCCATCAGAGCACTTTGGGGAACGAAAAAACAAAAAACACCTTGTATGACTGACCCAAAGTCATAAGTAGTCTGTGGTGGAGTCAAAAGTTGAGAGCAGAGCTTTGCCTTTCTCATCTAGAAACCATGGCTACAATCTTATCCCCTTTGAGATCAATGCAAGTTTTGCTATTGACATCTATGGTGCCAGGATTTTACCCCATCAATATTTCTAGTGACCCCTTCCTACTTATGGTATTTTCTTTGCTCACTTTCTCCTTCACACACATACTTATTCTAAGACCATGGTTGACATTTGAGCATCTTATAAAATGAAATCAACCACATGTTAACCTCCCTTTCCATGGCATTTTAGCATACACCCAACACTGGTTAGTATTTCTGAATTTGTACAAGGTAAAGGCAGTAGAGAGGGGCAGTTATGTTTATAGTGTCAACACCACATTTAAGATATTGCCCTATCATTTCTGGCATTGATCAGATTCTTCTTTGCTCTTATGGAACTGGATTGCACAGCCTACCACAAAAAAATCATTACACTTCCCTATGGTACAAAAATATCTTTCTATCTTGAATATTGGGGGAGGGGGGGATGCTGCCCATTGCAATATAAAGGTATAGCTTATTTCTGGATGGCTGGAAAATTAATGTGGTCCGTCTCACATACATTAATTGCCAGGATAGATCAGTAAAAAAATATTGATATGAAGTCTAGACATATAGTACTAACAATAAATATCCTCAAACCTTTTGGCCTCAGACATATGATTAAACGGTACCTGCTGCTCTTGATCTTTTATTTCAGCCATAGCTAAAGTGGTGCGATGGGATTATATTTAAATAAGTCATTCTTTTACTTTTCATCACCTCATGGACTTTGGGACATGAAACTCTTCTCTAAACAGAGTATCAGTCGTTATATGTCCTTGTGACCCATTCCCTTCTCCAACACTTAGGATTCAGACGGTCTTCTGTAAGAGAATATTACTGTTCTTTTTTCTTTCCAGACATTTCGTACCTGGTATAACCTACTGATAATTATTCAGGCTCCCTGTAATCAAGAAAGGGTATTTTACAATCTTCACCTTCAATTATTGGTGTCATCTGTAATAAACTCCTTTGTTTTAATTGCAGTATTTGCCTCAGTTGTATTTAAGTCATAATAAAACTCAATAAAAAGTAAATTAACAAAGTAAAAGAAACTAATGTTCAGAGAATTAACAAAACACTCAAAAACTAAGGGGACCTTTTCAATTTTGCCTGATTTGATGAAGCGAATCTTTTGAGCAAACAATTAGGCTCATAAAATCTGATACACTAAGGACTTAACACATAAACATGCACCACTACTAATATATTTGTAAAAGAACAGCACACTTAACTGGATTACATTATGGCAAGTTATTCATTATTAAAAGAAAAGTGACACAATTAGATGCTCAGTCACAGGCGGATCGGTACCTACATGAGATTATTTGGCATGATTGAAAGTTTTGTTCCTAACTAATGTCCCTCAGTGTGTGGACTGCATGGGTGCTGAGAATCCTGGAATCTCTGTCTGTCATTCACTCACTTCACTCTCTCATCCTGAACAAGTCTTTTAAGGTAAAAATTTTTGATGTGGCTTCTGCTCAAGCTCCTTTAGGCCAGAAACTCCAAAACTATAGGATGGGCCACAAGTGGGGTCTTGCCATCTGCAGGAGGGGTTGCAATCCCAACTGATATTTGATAAATTTTGCTATCTGAGGTCACAGAAATATACAACACCCAGCAGGCAAAAAAAACCTGGTGTGATGGGTCTTCTCCAGTGGGATAGGTAGCTGCATGAGCAGGCCCATTAACAATGCACTCCAAGTCCATTAGCATGCAAATACAGCATTTCATGACTCTTCCAAAACAAAACCACAACATCCAGCTTAGGTAGAACAGCAAATACAAAACTGCACAAGAGCTTCCAGCCCCAGGGTTACAAGAACCCCTCCCGAGTCATTCTACTGCCTGAGATTTATCCAGCTTCAAATCAAACTCCCACCACAGAGCTCTTTAAGCCTGGTTTTTTTTCTGGATCTTCAGGTCTTTGTACTGCTGTGCTTCCCCGGCAGCACCTGAAGAGAGCGCCACCTTGACTCCCAGCCACAGCATCCCCAATACTGGCACCCCTCTCTAGCTGGCTTGCCAGCAGGCTAGCTCAAAAATACAGTTGCCACCTCTCCCGTTTCACCCAGAGACTCCCGTAGGCCAAAATGAGAGCCTTGGGGTTCAACCATGAGAATTGGCAGCCCTAGTCAGGAGCCCTCTTCCTCGAAGACCTTCCTCCTCCAGCATCTTTTATGCACATGCACACACTCCTCCCAGGGCCTTCAGTGCTGCTAATTAACCCCCACTCAGACAGGGAGGCAGCACCTGCATTAACACTTTGGATGTTGCTTCAGCATGAGACATGCAAACCCTGCGACCCCTAGAAGCCACTGCCTTAGTCCTGTCTTCCAAAGCTGCCCAGCACCTGCAATGTCTATTGACCTAATCAGGAACTGCATATCCTCAGTCTTTCCGGAAATCAGGACTAGTGTTCCAGGTTCAGCAGCCAAAAATTGAGGCAACCAAAATCAGCGGGTACTTGAAAAATTTCGCTTTAGCTTCTTTGCACCTTATTTTCTATACCTGTAAAATGGCAATCGTTGCAGAACATCTCACAGGGGCATTCTGATATTAGCTAATGTTTGTAACATTCTTTAAAAATCCTGGCATTACAAGTAGGATAGCAGTGTGATAATTAACTGCTACTCCAAAGTGTTTTTTCTGTCTTCGTGTTGGTACTCTGCTGCCAAAAATCCTGTAGCACAGTGCCATGCACCATATTTTGTGAGGATGTACTGCACTCATGATCAGTTTTCTCACACTTGCTGCAAGTCCCAGTTTGAATAAGGATATAGGAACTGCTACATGAGTCAGACCAATGGTCCACCTTAGCCCAATATTGTCACAACCTGACAAGGGAGCAGGGTTTCAAATCCAGCTCTCCAGGATCCCTGGAAGAGGCCTCACCCAGGTGTGCTACCCGAGACCCTCCAGGATCCCCAGCAGAGGCCTCACCCAGGTGTGCTACCCAAGACTCTCCAGGATCCCTGGAAGAGGCCTCACCCAGGTGTGCTACCCGAGACTCTCGAGGATCCCTGGAAGAGGCCTCACCCAGGCGTGCTACCCGAGACCCTCCAGGATCCGCGGCAGAGGCCTCATCCAGGTGTGCTACCAGAGATGCCAAGGACTAAACTCAAGACCCTACATACAAAGCATGCATTCTACTACCCGAGTCACAGCTCAGCCACAAATGGGAGAGTCCTGACTGGAACACCTACCTGTACTAGGATCCTATGCTTCAATCAATGCCCTGGAACTGTTGGAAGGTACAGTCTGCACTGTGCACTCCCTGTAACCTCCCTGCTTCTTATAAAGACCAGGCTGCTCTGTTCCCTGTCACCTTCCCCACCATCCCTTTTGGAAACAACAATCAGTATACATCCAGTGGGGAGCTACTTCCTGTTTTACAAGAGGTCAGGAACAGAATCCCAGCTACTCCCCAGCTCCCAGTGTCTGGGTTTTCAACTACTCTCCAGGCAACAAACTACTTCTCACCCTCCAGGAAAAGATCTAGGGCTTCACATGTTTTAGAAAGGAGTGCAATACCCTAGGATAAGGGAGCTGTAGAGTATTGTACCTCACTGCATTGCTGAGTGCATGCAAGCCTAGTTTGTGAGTAGCTACCAAACACTGTCTTTCTGCAGAACCATTACCCTACTTGAGGGGTAATTCAGAGTAATTATTCTTCACTGATACACTAACATGATGTGTGAATGCTCCTAAGGGATAATGGTCCTGCAGGTACAGAGTAAGTGGTTGTATAACTCTTCCTGAGTTCAAATTTGTGGGACTTATATTAAAAACAATCCCAGAGACAAGCTTCACACAAATTGCAATAGGCTTATAAGCTTATTAACCAAAACAAAAAACTTAACAGTTTAAAAAAACCTTAAATGCACAAGTTTTCTTAAAAAAAAAAAAAAAAAAACACAAACTCAGTACAATTACAGTTCAAAAAACCTTCCACTCTATACATTGCAACAAAACATAAATGCCAAAAAACATAGAAATTATTTCAAAATTTGAGCAATATTTAATATTTTAGGACATCAACATACATGTAATATATGAACTTAATTGCTTACCATACATACTTTTATTCATTTTAATCAATAACTAAACTTTCACATTTTCCCATTATTAAACTTTAATTTATTATCATAATTTGACAAGGAACAATTTTTTCAGAGTGCATTAAGTCTGTTTCTACAGAACTTCATTCTGTAGAATGAATTGTATAATGTTGTCTACACTCACATTCTTAACTTCATTGTAT
>QEPC01004965.1:1329137-1351208 GCA_003113815.1 Sphenodon punctatus
TAATTGCGGTGTGTGTTCCCCATCCTTGTTCCCTTCCTGTTGTAGCAAGTAGAGTGTGTGTTCTCCCATCCTGAGTTATTTGTGTATACGTGTATTCCTCTGCCCCTTGCCCCAGGTCATTTGAGAGAGTGAGTGAGAGCCTGCGGGCTCGCACGGTTGGGCCTTTCCCTCTTCCCTGGGACCATCCCTTCCCTGCCTCTTGAGAGTGTGTAAGCCCCGTGAACCCTAACTGTGGACCTTGGGACCCCCTCCCCTGTGGACCTGGCACTTCCCTCACAAACCTTCCTTGCCAATTCCCTGACGAGTGCAAGTGGTGAAGCTGGACCCCCTTCCTTGTTCCCCAGCTCTGTGCCCTATGATGATAGGGGTCAAGATTCAGAGTGCGTAAGCACACGAACAGACCCAAACACTATCCTGACGGGCCTCCTTTCCTCGCATTACGCTAACAGAGCTCCCTCGTGTGCGAACGGTGTGAGTGGGTGGCGCTTCCCCCCTTCCTACCCCCTCCCACCTGACAGGGTGCCCAGCCACCTCTCCCCACAGCCTGCCAACTATCCCCGCCTCGGTCATGATGTGACCGCATGGGAATGGTGATAGCGCCCACTGTTCAAAGCCCCATGGTGGACCTCACCATGGGGGAAGAGCAGACAAGGACCAGGCCCATGAGCAGCAGCTTGCTACCATGATTTGGGCAGTCTTACCCCACTTTGGGTAAGGCAACTATGTGCCGCATCCCATCCTTTTTCTAAGGACCCAGGGCATAGCAGCCAGCTGTCCACCTCATCCCAGGGCAGGGTGAACATCTGGTGGCAGCCAGGCATATGAGCCACTGTAGCATGTAGCAATGGTGCCTGAATCGAGGTAAGGCTGTCCAAATCACAGTACCATCTCATGTGGTTGCACCCTATGATTCCAAGTCAATCCTCTGCATTAAGGCAAGATTAACTAGACCAAAACCATCCCCATAGAAAGCTATAGCTCCTTTCCCTGTCTCAGTTTGGGCTAGCTGAAGCTTTAAACCTAGAAGCCCTCCCAGTCAAAACAATGCCCCTAGACCAACAAGCCACAATTAAGGAAAATTCAAGGCCTTGCTAAAAGGAATTTGAGGCCTACTGTCGCTGTTAACAGTGTGTTCTCTCTAAGCCAATTTTGTAGTTCTTATTGTTATTTGTATAGTGCCAGCAATGTGTCTGGCACTGAACAATCAAATGAATTCAGCACCTTATCCACTAGCCTAGCATGGGCTCTCTCTTATTCAGCTAAACACTTGTTTGGCAAAGATCCCACTGAAGTAAAGGAAGAACTCAGAACTTCAGGATTTGACTTTAAAGAGACAAGTAGTGACTGAATAGCATGTGATTAGATTCCTGTGAGGCGGTGCATTGTTGAGCAATCTCTAAAGCAATGAATTACATGGCTGAAGTGGAGTAAACTGCATGCAAGCAAATACAGTACCCATTATGCGCTCAGCAACTTCCCCCACACAACCATGAACATTTGCATTAGTGCCAATTAATCTGAGGTGGTAGGAACTCACCGAAGCATGGGATTTGCTCTTTGGTGTGAAGGAGGAAGGGAGGGGAGAAAAATATCCTTTTGCCTTCAGAGAGGAAACATCTGTAGGAGTTTTCAATGGCTTGGCAACTTTGTTTATCTCTGAGCGGGGGAGGGTGCGCATTTAACTACTTTGATCTCGCCAGCAGGTGCCACTGCAGCAAGTGGGAGACGCTATAAAAAGGTTGAGGCATTACAGGGAGAAGTCACATAACCAAGAAGTAAACGTGCTCAGTATGTGTGACTCACACTGGCTGATGAGCCTACAGCATGTGCTGCTCCATGGGGCCTTGACTCCTTGTTCTACCGAATTCCTTCCATTTCCCCTCATGCTACCTTGTCCCCACCAATGTATAGTCAAAGAGCAGGGTCAGGAAGAAAGCAAAAGCCTTAGCCTCCCTTGCTGGAGAGAGATCATCTGACAAAGGCTACATCAGGGGAAACTGTTTCAACAACTCTACTTCCAGCAGGGAAACTATTTCCTTCAGCATCAGGAGGAAAGAAAAAAAAAAATGTATATCAAGTGGGGCTTGTCATGCACTGAATGTGGGCTGAAGCTGTGACAGATCTGAATTTCAGCCAGAATCACAGCTCCAAAAGTGATAGCATCTGTGGCACAGGTTTTTTCTCTGCAATATTTATCTTTTTTATTCCCCTGAGTCTGAAAGGATTAAATCAATTGGAACTCATGAGTTTATAACTAAGGGTCAGATCCTCATTCCTGCTATACTAGAGCTAGGGCTTGTACAGGAATAGCTGGAGCAGTGGCAGCTTTCACCCCCAGCGGTTCAAAAGGTGGCCATTTCAAACCTTGTGGGACTAGCAAAAACAGAGTATTATAGGGGTCATTCCAGTGTGCTCCAGGGCTGAGCCCTGGAACCTCTTCCAAACTCTGTCACTTCTGCTTCTAAGTTGTCTGTAAGACCTTACCTACAGCTAGATGCAGAAGCCCCAGCCTTAGCCCCAGTTGCTCCTCTGGAAGAGTTGGGGCTGATCATTGGCACCAAATAACTGTTCGGTGGCAGTGCCAACCCCCACCTCATCAAACCTAATCCATCCTTGAGCAAGGACTGGCAAAGCAAGGATGAGATATGGGACTGGGGCTTGGAAGGGAATTCCACCAACCCCTCATGCTTCAGAGGTGAAGGGGTGGGACTTCTGATGCAAACTTGGTCCTTGGCACTTCTTTTTCTACCAATTAAGCACTGGGGCATATGGTTGCATAGGTCACTCCCACCACCTCAGAATTCCAGTAGCATTGGGCCCTCTTGTGAGGGAGAAGGGGCTGGAAAGTGCAGTTGTAGGATTGTCAATGCCAGGTGTTCAAAAATCCCAAGTCATGCTCTTCCCACCAAACTCACAAAACTGGCTTGAAAATCATGAGAATATTTTTAAAGTAATTCCCAAGGCTGGGGCAGGAGACTTGGGATACATTTGTACATCTTACAATAATATCACAAGAGCTGGCAATTGCGCACTGGATGTACATGATCCTACAGAAATAGCACAGCACTCTACAGCATAGTTGTGGTGCAGTAGGCAATGGCATAGTTCACAATTCAGGTCTCTGGCTTCAAGGCTATTTCTCAGGCTGAGGCCTACATTTGTCATATACATCAACACAACAACTGTAAAGAAGATACATTGCAGGAACAAATTCCCTCAAAGGATGAAATTATAATTGTCCCATAAGATTTCTGCATAAACTATTCTACTCAAGCAGCAGAAAGAGGCAAGGTTCTGAAGAGACCTTAAACTATTATAGCCTGAACTTACTGTAGAGCATAGTCATAGACGAGGAGTAGGCTTGCAAAAGAGCTGCATACCAAAACTTTCATATTGCTTTGCTGGGAGCCACAAGACACAATACATTGATTGTGGCTTCCCCCAATCCCAGGGGCAAGACTAGGGTTGCCACCTTCTGCAGTTTGACCCTGAGATTCCCATAGGCCAAATGGGAGTCTCAGGGTCAAACTGCAAAAGGTGGCAACCCTACGTAAGACAGCGTGTGTAACAGGGTGGCGTTTGTTAGTCATAAGTATATGCAGGATCAGAGCCCAAATAATCTACTGTCTCTGGAGTAATTACCTCAAGTGTCAGTTTATTCTGTTCCAACTCCACCACCAACCTTTAACACACCAGCAATGTCTCTATACAAGGGCCCAGTGTCTGCGTTTCCCAGTACAGGTTTACTAAAGTCCACCAACCCCTGGTTAGCACAGCAGAGCCATACCCTTTGGTCCAGCTTCACAGCTTCCTTCCCTCTGGCTGCCACAATCTTCCCAACCAGACTTCCATCTCTGGCTGCCCCAAAATCCTTTCTGCTAGTTCCCTGACTAGCCCTTCACAGGAGCTCACAGTCTAGCACCTTCCTTGTCCTCAACCTCTCTCTAGCTGAGCTGCTCCTCGGCTTTATCCCAGGCTGACTACAGCCCCGCCCAGTCACAGGTGCTCTGTTAAATACAATATCTCAGAGTCTTTTAAAGGGCTTGCAGCCCATTATGACTCCACTCTGCCGCAGTGTGGTTCCAACTCCCACTACCCCCACATCAAAGCTCAATCTCCAAGATGGTCTGGTAGGTTCAGGCAGCAGCAATAACACCACATGGGGATGCTCCCTGTGCTCCCACAGTTTCCTCTCACTCCTGAAGAAGCAACATGGACACTCTCTCACCCAGCCACTTCTGGCAAGAGCCATGGTACAGGTACCCAAGAGCCGTATTTGGCTCCCAAGTCTCCATTTGCCCACCTCTGGTATAGGCAAAAGAAGGAAACTATTTGAAAGGGTTGAAGAAAACTTGGAATCTAGTCAATATTTTTAAAAAACAATTTAAAATTGTTATAATTACTCCACCTGCCTATTTTTGTTGTTTCATGACCACCTTTTCTCAGCTCTTTAAAGATGGCAGAGTAGAGTATGTAATTGTATGGTAGTTGCATACAAACAGAAGACAGTTGACCTCAGTGGGGAAACTGAACTGACTTCTTTGGAAAGTGGTGCAAACAAAGTGAAAAGCAGAACTTCTCTTTTTAATCTTTTTGAGTGACAGCCATGTTAGAAGTTACCTTCCCCAACACAGATATTGTGAAGATAAATAAAAGATTGCAAGACTTTCATACTACAGTAATGGGGACCGTTAATGGATAATCGCAGAAGCCACACTCCTGAAACCACTTACTGTGGAATAATCTGAGGATGCTTACCCATGTTACCTGAACAGGGGAAACTTATGTTTTGTAAACTCATGGCAGGGAAACAAATGTGTAGCTCTGATCATCAGCGCACGGTTAAAAGTGTCATCAGCCACATCTTACGTTGTATTCAATCACAGATGACAGGGTTGAAAACAACACGAGACAAAGCTGATGACACTTTTAACCCTGCACCCACGTTCAGAGCTACACATTTGTTTCCTCACCGTAAGTTTACAAAACGTACGTCTCCCCCACTCGGGTAATGTGAGCAAGACCCAAAGTGGCTTCAGGGTTGGTGCCTGAGTGTCTCTTGGAGGCAATGTGAAATAATGAATTATGAGAGAAATTCCAACAACTACTGAATGATAGATATAGATATAGATAAGGGAACATATCACATCATCTGACTTTTCACCCCATGGTCACAGTTCTCAGATCTCTTATTCCAGAGTTATCCCATTGACTTTAATGTGACTACTCCAGGTTAAGCAGCATGAGGACTGATACATATATGTGTCCCAGGCCCATTTTAGAAGGTATTCGGGTAACTTTTCTCCCTTTTGTGTCAGAAGTCACTGTGCAACAAGACTGGGGTCCATGAATAAACTCAAAATGACAGCATAAGTATGAGAAGTACTGGCATAAAATACAGGCCCACAGAGCCTCGAGACGTGGGGAGTCCTGCCCATGGTGGTTTAGGAGAGGTCTCCCAACAGCTGAGGCTCACCAGAAAACTAGAAATATCATATGCATCACTTACAGGGCCTCAGGGCCTGTCGTGCCCTGCCCCTGAAGGGGAAGTTACATTTAACTGAACAAACATAATTATGGTAGTATTTATTTTTTCTAATTGGTGAGGATGTTTAATAGGGCACACACTATGGGTAAAAAAAGATGTGACAGTGGCCCACTTAGGCCCGTTGTGGCCGAGGAGCCACCGTCACGTCTGTTTAGGTGCTGCCAAATGTTAGCCTGGGACTGCCCTAGGGCGGGTAGGTGGCTAGCCCGGGCTGTGTCCTTGGAAAATCTCTGAGTCACAGCCCAGGCTAAGGGCCACTCACTAGCCACAGCAGGCCAGCCCATCTGTTCTGCCCCACCTTACCTGCCACTGGTCAGGGGCCGCCATGACCGGCTGCCATGACAGCCCATCATTGGCTGCCATGACTGTCCATCTTGGCCGGGGGCAGGGCACTGGGAGCAGGCAGGGGTGGAACCGGCCAAACATTTGTTGACCTCCTGGTCCTACCCAGACCATGTAGGCAATGAGATGACTTTCCAGCTTCAGGCATGTTTGTCCAGTGCCCGGATACAGCCTGGGCCAGGTCAGCTGTGGTTTCCCGCCCCAGACCAGGGAGCTGCCACACCAGTCACCCTTCTTTTTTTACCCTTTGTTAGGTGGGTGCCTACCCTACCATTTCATATGAAGCTTCCCTAGACCTGGCACTGGGCAACCAAATGTAGCATATGAACCAAGTACTATTTCTAAATCAAGATGCAGTAGAAATTCCTTTGGGATTGCTGCTTTCTTTGTCAAAGAGATGGATTCAATATAATATCCAGCCTCGTTGTTTTATCTCACGGTATCATCTCACACGATGAATAATTTTACATACTTTAGACATGGTTCTTGCATGCGGTACAGGTACCAAGTGGAGTTTCTATTGGAGTCAGTGCTAAGCCATGTACACTAGCATGTAAGTCATGTGTCAATACATAGGGTTGAGGTTTTTTTTACCAAGTAAACCCTGTAAAAAGGCCCCGCATTATGTGTGCCCCATTGTCACCGATAATTGCGTGACTTACTTACAAGTACTGATTACCCACAAGGAAAAAAAATAAAGCAATTGCAACCATCTGTGTTTGTTTTCCCGCATGTTCCCATTAAAATGTTCTCAGCATACATTACACTCATAAGTTGTAATCTTTAAAGGGCGTTAGGAAACTATTCTTCAGGGCAGCACTGTGCCACTCTGTGTGTTGTCAAACTGTGCTGCTGATGCTGCCAAATTTTTTTGAGTATCTTGAGATTCTTGAACTATAGCAAAGGGGTAAGGGAAAAAAGGAAATCAGTTCCTTTGCTGAAGAGAAAAATCTAATCCCTCACCACAGTCCTTTATGTTGCAACAAAAGCAACTAATACATTTCCCTGTTATCTGTTCTCTTGCTCTGCACTTCAGTGAAGCTAGTTTAGAGCAATTAGCAACTTTCCAGCACTGTTTGAAAGGGTAGGCGCTTTGTAGTCTCTCTCAGCTTACTTACCAGTAATATTTTTTATATATAAATTGGTTCAGAATAACTGCACAACAGTCTACAGACACAATGTTTTCAATATGTATAGGTAAGTATATAGTCTAGTAGATAATGTGTTGGACTCAGGCCGTTTTTAAATTAGCAGGTGTGGCAGAGCTGGGGCCATGCATGCTTGGTGGAGTGCACGTGCACTTCTGGTGCATGGGGGAGGGTTTAGACAGAAGCAGATAGGTCCACTGGCCACCCATGCCCCCGTACAGTGTAACCCATGATTCTCCAGGTTGCTCCATGCAGGGAGATGGGGATGGATGGATGGATGGACTCTGCCAAAAAACCCGATGGGTCAGGTCAGTGATCCATATCCTCCTGGATGAGCAACACAGAGGAAACTGACTGGCTGGAGCCATTTTAGCTTCCTAAGAGTAGATATCTTAAAATGTGCAGGCACCACTGAGCCTGCTGCTCACCCTTAATTTTATATGTAAATAGGAGCTGGGTTCTTTTGAAAACTGGATCCTGAGTCAACCCCAGAATTCCTGGAGTATGTGTTATTTTAGTGAGTATATATAGGTTTATGAAATTCAGGCTTCACGCTTATTTTAGAAATCAGAGCTTTTTGTTCTTAAATTTAGAATTTAACAGAAAAGTATATCCTTCCTGTAGGTTTATGAATTAGTGTTTAGAATAAGAAGCACTGTGGATTAAAATTCAGTGAAGTGGTTTGAAAAATGCCACACAATCCAGTGGAAGGAATCTAATTTTTTCTTCAGTTCTGTAGAATTTGTCAATAAAAGTTCATTTAAACTGGATCCAAACACTTTGGGATTTTCCCTTTTCCTAAATATTTAAGAAGCAATTTTGTCTAGTAATGATAATGGGTGGAATCCTCACTCTTTTGAACTCAGTGGCAAAACTCCCATTTGCTTCAGTGGAGTGAGGATTCACACCCTTTGTCTATTAATGTGATATGGGGGAGGTTATGAAATAATTTTAATACAACAAAAGGGAATAAGAAAGCCTACAGCACCATTCACAATCACAACAAATGTCTCACTGAGGTTTACAGTACAGAAAAATGTTCAAACAGGTTTTTTTTGTTTGTTTTGTTTTTTTAATGGCAAGCTAAATAGAGTGATTAGTCCCAAATCCAATGCCCCGGATCCCCACGTGGAGCAGTGTGCACGCACAGCCACATAGAACCCATGCAGATCTACATTGCTGGCACATTGTGCCATGCATAAACTTGCAGGGATCTGTGGGACACTGGATTGGGGCCATCATGGAGGCTCTTGAAGAGGGAAGTGCAGTTCCTTATATAGCGTTTGATCCCCCCTGTGGAATTTCAGCCCATGCTAGGCAACTGAAGTAACAGCTAACATGGGCACTCTCCCCACAGAGGCTCACACTGGTACTGTAAGACAGGCCACTTTCTCATGTTACACAGGAGGAGGGGAATCTCCGGGAGGGCAATTGTGGCTGCATTCTCACAGGAATTAGCGCATGTAGGAATACGCTATTCCACTTTTATGCCAAGAGAACACCCATGATTGTAAAAGCTACATTGGCGGACCCAGTCATGCGTGAGTGTTCTCGTGGGATAAAAGCAGAATAGTGCATTCTTATGTGCGCTAATTCCCATGAGAATCCAGCTGCAAGCCCCTCATGGAAGTTCCACCCCCACCCCCAACAATGTAACGTGAAAAAGTGGCCTTATTTGGAGCATGGACCATGCCTCCTTACATGTTTCTATACCCAACTCAGACCCAATCCTGATGTGACATAAACAATAGTAATATCTAAAGCAATGTGTTTCACAAGTAAACAAGCGGGGGGGGGGGGTGTTTCATAGTGGGAATAGATGCACACTATTGCTGTGAAGTTCTTATACTGATAAGCATGTGGGAATGGAGCAGGCAAATTTGAGCAGGGAAATGAGAACACCAATGGTCAAATTTTGTCTTGTTGCCACAGTACGACTTCAGCAAAAAATATTTTTCAGTAGTGGTCTGCTATTCCAGACTCCAGACACTTAAGAAATCAGGACTCCTCCCACTCTGACTTACCACCTTTCTAGAAGTTTTGATCTGAAATAGGGTAACGCTATTTTCTTACTTACTTATTTTATTAAGCGTGGCCATAGGGCATTGCTTTAACAAACAATGCATAATACATAATACGAATCCACGAAATACAAAAATAAGCCCTACACCATGTAGGGGATAGAAATTAATAAACAACAAGATATAAAAACCTATAGAATACTAAAATCCCTATATAGCAGCCCAATAAAGTAAACTCAACATTTACTAATACCTACTACAAAGGGGCCAAGGTATATAAAGTACAAGAAAATAACATACGACATTCCCCTACTATAAAAAGATGGTTAGTACCAACAGGGCAATAGCAAACCCCAAGGGGTAGGTAAGTTAACTGATTAAGTTTCATTTCCTCAATGTGGCTATAAGCCGTTACTAAAATACAAAATACAAAGACAATACAAGTACAGTACACCAAGGTCACCACACAGAAGGGTATAATGCCAACCATAGTAACTAGGAAAAAATAAACTAAAATATATGAATTCAATGAATAAAATAATACCAAAATACAATAACAAAAATAGAATATTCAATACCTTATTAAAATTCAGACTAAATAGATACCCAAATTGAGCCAGAGCCTGCTCAGGACATAATTAACTATGAGTCAAAAGAACCCTGTAATTCAAAAGCAATAAACATAGAGCAGACCAGAGCTAGTTCATCGATGCAGAGGTCAAGCTAAGAAAATGTTATGGCAAAGGAGTGTCTTGGAGGGAACAAGGCCAGAATGCCAAAAACCTTTGGCCAAGATGAAATGCCTGCACCAGGAAAGAGGCAACCTGTGCTATAGCCTGGGAACTAGAATTGTCCAATAAATAGTCCAAAAGGGCAGCATCTGTTCTTCCAGGCAGATGATCCAACAAAGGGTTCAAAAACGTAGCTCTGGGAACGTCATATAGGTGGCAAGTCAATATAATGTGCCCTAACGCTACTCTGAAAGGGGAGGTTAGAGGTTGAAAACATTCATCACTGGAGGTTTTCAAAAAGAAGCTGGACAGCCATATGTTTGGGATATTGTATCTGTAGTTATCCTGCATCCAAGGCAGGGGTTGGACTACATGACCCTCAAGGTCCCTCTCACTCTCCATTCTCTTTCCAATGTGGCTATGCCCCCTTCAGGCAGCCATGACATCACATGGCCCTTTTTACATGAACGGCACCCACACATGAACACCCAGAAATCTGGGTGTTCATGTGTGGGTATGTCTCGTGTAAAAGCCACAGCGCGTGGGGGTGTGTGCGTGTATGCGCACTCCTGCAAACACACATGCACACCAACCTCCACCCATCACCCATGCACAGATCAACTGGCAGAAACCGCGGTTGCTCCTTGAGTGGGTGATGGGTGGAGGTGAGTGGAGATCGGTGTGGGCCAGTGTGCGCCCATCTACACACTCCTCCCACCCAGCACACATGGACCGGCGCAAACACTTATTCCCCCCCCACCCCCACGCACACATCGTGGCCTGTGTAAAAAGGGCCAATACTCCACAGAAGCAGGTCCATATCCATGTCAGAAAGAGTCCTGGTTCTGAGTTGCTGTATTGGTTTCAGGTTTTCCTTTGTCTTGCGGTATAATTTGTAAGTGTCTTTCATTCTTTCTCAAAATCTGTCCCTGATCTGTGATGATCTCATACAAGCAAGGGTGACTTTTCTTTTAACTGTTGCCTTTTGGTCCCACTTTTGTCCATTGAATAAGTGAAGTTTCTTGTGATCGCAACAGTCTTAGCTCTCTAGCTACTTGGTCATAATATCTGTTCTGTTCCATTTTAGCTTTCGTCTTATATGCATCCACATACTGTGTATTTCATTTTGTTCCCTATGCGTAATCAGGTAAGCAGGTCCTGAGTTTCCTGACACTACTGCTGGAGACAGTAGAGGAGTAGCCTGATAGTTGAACAAGGCCAAGTAAGGGTTGGTGTCGTCTTCTTTTGCTATATTCAACATTTTCTTTATTATTTTGACTCTGTTTTCAACTAACCCATTGGACTGGGGATAGACAGGACTTGAAGTGATTGTTTAAAATCATATTCTGCGGCAAAAACCCAAAACTCTTGACAGTTGAACTGCGGTCCGTTATAAGTCATAGCTACCATGTCTTGCAAAGACAGACTTCAAGTGATTTATTACATGAGTGGCTGCAGTACTGGACTGCAGAGCCATCTCCATATAATGCAAGTAAGTCCAGAACCAGCACATAATTCTTTCCATCAAGTACAAACAAATCCACCTTCACTTTAGACCATGGATATAGGGTCTCGGAGTCAGTTAATATGGGTTGTTTTCTTTGTTTATCTCTGTATTTCTGGCAGATGTCACAGTTTCTTACCATGTGGTCAATCTGTGTTGGATTGTACAACAGACACAAGTAAAAGCCCATTGCAAGCCCTGCAAGCTTAATATGGGGCTTATCCAGTAGGGGGAGGGTCAGGGGATGAAACAGGATTTTTTTTCTCCTTGTCTCCTCTCTTCTCCTCTCTCTGTCCTCCATCTTGCCCCATGCAGTCTGTACAGTATGGAAGTATGTCTTCTGAGTTCTTAGTAAAGTTCTGTTTTGAAGAAACTTCTGCTGTATGTTATTCAACAGAAAGCTAACTCTACAATAGGTTATGGGCCCAGAAAATCTTCAAGGCAATTTTGAAGACTAGAAGCAGCACAGAAGAAGTGCAGACTGTGAAAGAAAACTCCCAGACAGAGAGGCCTAATGACTGTGAGTAAGAAGGCCTAAATCCCAGAAGGGGAAAGGGAAGGAAGCAAGTATGGCAAGCAGCTTAGAACTCAGACTTTCAGTAGGAAAGCTGGACAATGTAAACTACCAATTGTGGAAGTTTAAAGTGGAAATGCTGCTGTCTAAAGATGATCTATGGGAGGTGATTATCATGAACAGACCAGCAGCAAATCACAAGAAATGGGATAAAAAGGACAGGTTAGCAAAGGCTACAATAAGTTTATTGGTAGAAGATGACCAGCTAATCCATATAAGAAGTGAGACCACAGCAAGAGGCATGTGGATTGCATTGCAAAACTTGCATGAGAGAACTAGCCTGAATAGAAAACTGTTTCTACTGAGGAAACTATACAAAATGAGGCTTGGCAAAGAAAGTGAAATGCAGGAGCATATAAATGCCATGTTGGAAGTAGTGGCACAGCTGTGAGGCATTGGAGAAGATATAAAGGACAACCATGTAGTAGCCCTACTCCTCTGCAGCCTGCCTGAATCTTACAGTGCCCTCATCAATGCCCTGGAGACAAGGTCAGAGGCTGAACTGAAGCTGGAGTTTGTTAAAGGTAGACTTGCAGATGAATTCCAGTGCAGAAAGGAGAACCTGCAGAATGATCTAAAGCGGGGTAATGAGACTGCACTGAAAACCTCAGACAAAGCTCCTAAGAGGGAAACCAGAGTATGCTTTGAGCAAGAAAGGGACGAGCGCAAAACAATGAGAGCTCTAAATCAGGACTTTGAAACTAAGGACGTGGATAACATAACGCACTACCTTGGAATACAACTTGAAAGAGATGATGGAAGCTATCTTCTCAGTCAAAGACAGGCAATAGAAGAGATGATAGAAAGTTTCGGCATGGGGAGTGCGAAGGCAGTAAATACCCTTATGGAAACCAGCTACCCAAAGGAGATCAAAGAACCAAGCTTATTGCTGCCAGACAATAAGCAATACAGAAAGGCGATAGGAAAGTTCTTGTACATTGCCACAATCACAAGGCCTGACATTGCAGTGGCAATAGGTATACTGTGTAGACAAGTCTCAGCCCCAACCTAAAGGGATTGGAACGCAGCGAAGAGGGTCTTACAGTACCTGAAAGGGACTGTGCACCTCAAGCTACGGATCCCAGCAACTTCCATATCAGACCTGATAGGGTACATGGATGCAGATTGGGCTGGAGACCATTCGGACCAAAAATCTACCAGTGGGTACCTATTTGTGCTTGGTGGAGGACCCATCAGCTGGTGCAATAGGAAGCAAGCCTCTATGACACTTTCCTCAACGAAGGTAGAGTACGTGGCAGCAGCACACACCAGTCAAGAAGTTATCTGGTTGCGACAGCATCTGAATGGTCTGGGGCAAAAATTGGACAGACCCACGCCAATCCTGGAAGACAACCAAGGATGTACAGCGCTGACGCAAACAGAAATAATCAACCCCAGAACCAAGCACATTGACGTAAAATACCATTTCCTGAAAGACTCACAGAAACAAGGACTCATAGATCTGCAATACTGTCCTACAGAGGATATGACAGCGGATGTGTTCACGAAACCACTAGCAGGGGAACGCCATTGCAAGCTATTAAGAAGAATGAACCTAGTGGGTTTGACTAGTGACTGTTGAGAAGGGGTGTTGGATTGTGCAGCAGTCACAAGTAAAAGCCCATTGCAAGTCCTGCAAGCTTAATATGAGGCTTGTCCAGTAGGGGAAGGGTCAGGGGATGAAACAGGTTTTTTTTCTCCTTGTCTCCTCTCTTCTCCTCTCTCTGTCCTCCATCTTGTCCCATGCAGTCTGTGTACAGTATGGAAGCATGTCTTCTGAGTGCTTAGTAAAGTTCTGTTTTGAAGAAACTTCTGCTGTGTGTTATTCAACAGAAAGCTACCTCGACAGTAATCTGAACGTTCATATTAGGCCAGTACACTGTGTTTCTTACTCTGCGCTTACATTTTTCTGTTCCAAGATGCCGTTCATAAATTCTCATCAGCACTTCATTCCTTAAAGCTTGAGGCACTACCATTATAGTACCTTTGAAAAGAATGCCCTCTATCAAATAGATGTCTTCTTCAAAGCTGTCATAAGGATGTGGGAGGGGTTTTAAGTTCATGTCTGCCAAAACACCTTTGATTACCTGTTGTAAGTTACCATCACTCACAGTAGCTCTGGCTACTTCAGCCCACATCCTGTCAGAAACAGAGAACATTTCTCAGATTGCATTTACATGAATTACCGTATATTCAGCATCCTGGTCTAACTCCGAGGAGTCATAGGTTCTAGAAAGAATATTTGCAATTATTAGCTGTTTACCAGGCCTGTACACTATTGTCGAATCATAAATTTGCAGCTGAAAAAATGTATGTTGCAATCTAGGAGGTATGTTGACTAACCCTCTTATAGCAATTGTTTATTTCATTAAATTTCATTAGCAAGGGTTTGTGATCTGTTTTCACTAATACTGGTCCCCATACACAAAAACATGAAATTTCTTGCAACTAAAAAAAAATCGCCAAAGCCTCTTTCTGTTTGTGCGTAATGACACTCAGACTCTGATAAGGTTCACGATGCATAAGCAACAGACCTCCAGTGATCCCCATATCGCAGAAGGAATGCTGCCCCCCTGGCCATTTTGGGAAGCATCACAAGTTATTTTTGTTTGGCATTTCCTGTAAAAATAAAAATCAGTGTTGCCCGTCTTTAAGAGCAGCTTTGAATTTTCGAATTCCCTTCAATACATATCTTCCCATGACCACTGAAAATTTCATCATAACAAGCACTGCAAGTTAGCAGTCTGTATCACTAAATTAGGCACATATTTAGCAACACAAAGGGTGTTTTTACATGAGACATCCCCCATACATGGGCACTCACCATCCGCATGGGGGATGTCTCTTTCAAATATGATGAGTGCAGGTGCGTGCTCCCATGACCCACGCACTACCCACCCAGATGAACCGAGGTGCCCACCCATGCCAGCAGACAGGTCCATGGCCAGCTGCCTCACCACAGCCCTCCCAGGAGCTCCCTGGCAAGCTCTTAAAGGACAGGTGCACAAAATACACCACCACATTGGCTCAAAGCACAACAAACCCCCCTCATGATGCACAAGAGAAGAGTCAACACCATGGAGGACACTAGCTCAGACAGCAGCTTCCTGTGTGTCTTGCCCTGTATTTATTTAGTTATTTATTTATTTGAATTTCTACCCTGCCCTTTCCCTAAGGCTCAGGGTGACTTACATAATAAAAATATACAGAAAATACAATAAATCTTGATTAAAAGAAAAAAAACCTCATTAAAACCTACTCTCACCCCTAAACCCTCCCACCTCATCCCCTAACACCACCCGCCAAACACTTTACAAAAAAGAAAGAGTTTGCACTGCCTCTGGAAAATGCTCAGGCTCATACCTGGAAGGCTATAGGTAGCCAGGGCAGACTATAGAGCACAGGTGTAATGTGCTCACGTCAATCCAACCCCAAAAGGAGTATGCACCTCTGTTGTTGTCCGAGGCCGGGACTGCCAGTAGCTCTGCTGGACATGGGTAGGAAGGGGTTACTGGCTGCTGCGGCTTCATGTTTCCATGGTGGCTGTAGCTGTGTGTCATGGCAGAGGGAGAGCAGGTGGGCAGGCCTTGGGGTGGAGGGTGTTGCCGGGCGGGGGAGAGGGAGAACATCTGCCCATATGAGTTGTTTGCATGGCCGGTCCATGGTGGCGGGAGTACATGGAGGCTGCCTGAAGTGAGCGCGGTGGTCATCCTGGGAGCTGCCCATTAGAATCACTCCCCACTCACTCCCCATGCATGGGTGCTCTGTGGCTGTGCCACTCAGTGGCCACGGACACACACACACACCCTCAACCCTTGCTCATTTAAAAATACCCAGAATGTGGTAACGGATTCTTGAATGCTAGTTTGCTGTTGAGCATTGAGGGGGCAGTGTACCCTACCACTTCTTGACCTGGAAAGAGTTAAAATCCAGGCTGGGAGAGACCAGTTGTTTATGCTGGGTGCAGAGTGAAGTAGGTGTCAGTCGTCGGGGTTGCCACCCCGCCCCCCGACGGCACTCGCTGGCTCAGAGCCCCGCCCCCTGCAATCACAGCCCGGGACGGCACATGGAGCACCACTGCTGCCGCTTGTTGCTCCAGCGGGGCCTGGCAGTTCTGATGACGTTGTGATGCCCCGCCCCCTGCAGCGTCACTCAGAGCATCTGCGGGCGTGGGCGGGGGGCGGAGCTTGTCCTTTAACTGCCGGCAGTTCTCAGAGCTCTGTGCCGTTAAACAGAGTGTGTGTGTCTGTTGGAGACTGGCCCCCTGCTTGACAGCTAAGTACCCTTGAAGCCTTGCTTGTGTTATATTGTGTTCCTTCCTTGTGCTCCCCAGTGCGTGTCTCCCTCACCCTTCCTATTGCCTTCCCTGTGTTGAGAGCCTGAGCGTGGACCCTAGTGTAAGTGTTGTGTGGAAGAAACCCTCCCCTGCCTTCCTGGTAAGAGAGGATGGATTGCAAGGGCCTGCGGGCCAGGGTGCATCTCCCCTCCCCCTCCTGGGGTAGCTTCCCTGCCTTCCTCCCCCCTCTGAGTGGAAGCCCTCGGTCCCAGCCCCTCCTGCCTATGGGTCCCGATCCCTGCTCCCCTTCACTATCCCTCACCAGTGTACCCCCCTTGTGGCAAGTGTAAGACGTTGTTGTGTGGAACCCTTTCCCTTGAGTCACTCTGAGCCCTATGATGATAGGGGCCTAAGCTCTTGCTGTGAAAGCACACTGAGCGGCCCACACACTATCCTGATGAGCAACTGGGAGCCTCGCTTGTCCACACAGAGCCCCGTGAGTGAGCCAGGTGCGTGTGGGCGAAAGAACCCTCCTCCCTTTCCTGAATTCCTCACCCCCACTGACAGATTCACTGGCCCATCACCCTCACATTCCTGGCCTATCACGATGGATGTGGCCCTCGAAATAGGCAATCTGGTCCATGCGGTGCAAACCCTGGCCATGCAAATAAAAGAATTGCAGGAGTAACATACGGAACTGGCAGCCGAGGTGGCCCAGCAACAGCCTCCTGCCCCCCAGGCTGCTATGTTGCTGGCTGCCCCCACACAGCTGGTCCCAGCAGCTGGACCCATAGAACACGCTGTGGCTGCTCCTGCAGCAGAAGCACCTCCACCCGTGGGGCTTCCCGTCCCCCGAGAACCCCGAGGGCCTCGCATAGAGACGTTTCAGGGGGATCGCAGGGGGTGTTGGGCATTCCTGGCCCTCTGCGACCTTACCTTCACGACCCAAGCGGCCACCTACTCCCAGGACACCTGGATGGGCACGGCGGCCCTAGTCCTTCAAATAGACGCATGCCTAATGGAGCAACGGAGAGAGAAATGGCAAGAGGGAAGGAGCACCCCCGTACGAGCTACCCCATTTACCTCGCCCAGCGTAGACCTACCCAGACCAGCTATCCCCGAGCCTGAACCCATGCAGCTAGGTGCTTCTTGGGCTCCCCTTACAGTGGAAGAAAGAGATCATAGGCGGTGAACCCGCGCGTGTTTCTATTGTGGGGATACGGGACACTTTATACAGGAATGCCCCATGCTGCCCTCCCCCCCGGCGGCAAGCGAGAAACGCCAGGGGTCAAGATGGGCAGGGGGGGCGGACTGAGCATGCGCACCGAGTAGCAGCACAGGGAAACAGCTCCGCTCAGCCCGATCGCTAACAAAGATTTTAAAAAGTGGATTTCCTGTCTAAAAGAAGAAAAAAAGTGTTCCCTTATGAGCGGGAGGACCCGGAGGCGCTTGCAAACAAAAAAAACCATAGTAAAAGGTACAATCCAGTCCTTTTGCAAGGCTCAGAGTAGAGCTCCATGAGGTCCCAGGGAGGAGGGGAACAAAATGGCGACTTCACCTCTAAGTGAGAGCCCTGAGAGGGAGAGAGCTGAGGAGGAGAATGCATCTTCCCAGATAGCTAACTTGGTAGAGTTGATAAAATGCCAACATGAGAGCTCCCAAATGGACAGAGACACTATAAAGGAAAGGTTAACGAAGGTGATCTCAGTTACAGAAACCCTAAACAAGAAATTTGATACCCTGGCAAAAAGGGTGACTGAACCAGAAACCAGGCTGGGTCAACAGGAAGACAGTGCTTCCAAAAGGGATGAGAAGATAAAGGGCATGGATCTGAATGTGAATATGTTGATTAATAAAATTGAGGACTTAGAGAACCGCAGCAGAAGAAGTAATATTAAAATTGTGGGGGTGTCAGAACAAAGAGACACTACAAATATCAGAACTCTAGTGCTGGAAATTCTTACAAAGGTATTCCCCCGCAACCCTGAATTGCATAATATAGAGATTGAGCGTGCACACAGGGCGCTCCGTGCAAAACCTAAAGAGGGGGAGGCCCCGCGCGCCATCATTGTCAAATGCCTTAGATATCTGGACAAGGAGGCTATCCTAACTGCTGCAAGAAAAAACAGAGAGCTTAAATTTGAAGAAAAGCGAATTCTATTCTATCCAGACCTTGCCACAGAAACATTAAACAAGAGAAAGCAATGGAAAGATCATCTTAACCTCATCTACAAGAATGGCATTAGAGCACGGCTGCTGTTCCCAGCGAAATTTTCTTTCTACTATCAAGAGAGACTTCGAGTTTTCACACGTGTCACAACTGAAGGCGTATATGGAAAAGTTCATGGCTGACCTGACCTGGACAAAAACTCTGACCTGAGCAGGAAAGTTGCTAGAGCTGGTGTATTTGGGTTGATAGAGTTCAGCAATGCGCAGACATAATTGATAAAATAGGAGGTTAATATTATATGTTCTAGATTAGGTTCACTGCCTATTGAGTTATAAGAGGGCATTAATACCTAACTGACTGCAAAGTATAACTGACAGTGGTTATATAAATGCTCAAAGTTGTATAGAGGCAGTCACAGTTGTTAAAATAAGATGCTATTATCAAATGTTTTAAACCCTGGTTATCCCTCATTTGGTCACAAGAGGGTGCTGGGACCTAAGGACGCAAAAGTTGAAAAGGCAATGATACCATGAAAGTTAAGATAAATATATTAAGGAAACCAGGAGGCCACTAATGGGACAGGAAGCCCATATTAAAATATGTTTAAGGAAAAATAGATCAGGCGGAGTGGATGCATAGTACCATACCGCACGAGATTAGTCTCTGACCACCCCACAGAGTGACAGGGACTCTGCATCAGAGCTAAAACTGTTGTTTGTTGTATGTACTATTATTATGTGTGTTAATTTTCGTAATTTCTCTCGATATACAGCGAAAAAGGTGAGGGATGAAAAGACAATAAGACTGGGACAAGGTAACGGGCTGAGAAGGACAGCCAATCAGGATGAGGTAGGATGTAGTGGGCGAGAACACCACAGAGACAAGGGGGCTGCTTATTAATATCTTGAAAGGAGAGTGAGTGGAAGACAGAGCTGCTGTTATATAGAATACAGGTACCAAATTGAACTTAAATGTACAAATGGAGGAATTTAGTTTGGGCACGTTAAATGTTAAAGGAGTCAATAATCCCATAAAAAGACGCAAATTATGGCAATTTGTGGAACAAAAGAAATTTGAAATAATGGCGGTGCAAGAAACTCACCTGCTGAGTAAAGATAACTTTAGGGTCAAAAATAAAAAATATAATAAAATCTACTTCGCTAATGCACAATGTAAAAAGGCTGGTGTCCTGATTGCATTCGCTAATACTATTAAATTCTCCTGCCATAAGAGAATAGCAGATAAAGAGGGCAGGTACCTCATCCTAGTGGGGGAGATACAGGGACAAATATACACACTGGTTTGTGTATACGCGCCCAATAAGAATACCCTGGCATATTTTAGGACACTTGTACCGATCATAAAACAAGAAAAGAAAGGTAAAATGATAATATGCGGGGACTTTAATACCCCTTTATCGACAATGGATAAATCCAACCCGACAAAGTTAAAAAAATACCAATTGAGAATAATGAGATTAATAGAAGAGGAAGGGTGGATGAGCGTCTGGCGCACCAAGCATCCAACACAAAGAGATTACTCCTTCTACTCTAATAAGCACTTAACATTCTCTCTAATCGACCACATAGTCATAGAAAAAAAAATGTACCAAGCAGACTTTCAGTGCCAGATTTTGTAGAACACATTTACAGACCACAGTGCAGTTTAGCTTAAAATGAGCCAACACCCAGTTAAAAAAAAACACACACACACACGTTGGATCTTGAACAAATCAGTTTTAATGGATCCACAAATTAAGGAGCAAATTAAGAAAGAACTAGTGGAATACTTTAGTAATAACATGCAGGGTAGTGTCTCCCCATAGGTGGTGTGGGACATGATGAAGGCAGTCATTAGGGGATCATACATCTCAGCCGCTGCACATAAATGGAGGGAAAAGAATAAAGAAATTAGGGAGTTACAATTAAAATTATCTGCCCTACAGATGATACAAAAGACAAAACCAACAAAGAAAAGAGGGAAGGAAATAGGAGAATTGAGGGGAATGATAGATGCCATAAATACAGAGCACATAATTGGCAAACTGTGATACACTAAACAATTTTATTTTGAAAGAGCAAACAAGGCAGATAAAACGCTAGCTTGGATGGTGAAAAAACGAAGGGAAAAAAATCATATCTCACACATCAGGGATAAAACAGGACACACTAACCTGACGGGGGCCAAATTAAAGGAAAGGTTTGTTCAGTTCTATGCAGACCTCTATCAATCCACCCAACCATCTGAAAAAGATATACAGGAATTCTTAGAGAAATTAAATATCCCACAATTGAAGGATGCGCAAAGGTCTTACCTGAATGCCCCAATAACACAAGAGGAAATAGCAGGTACAATAAAGAATCTACCGTCCAATAAGGCCCCAGGACCGGACGGGTATCCTACAGAATTATATCGCCCCATATCCTTACTTAATACAGACTTGAAGATCTTTACAAAAATTCTGGCGGACAGGCTACAGTTGTGCATTAAAGATCTGATCTCAACAGATCAAACAGGGTTTATAGGGGGAAGGATGGGAATTGATAACGTCAGGAAGGTTACTAATGTGCTATACAAGATAACACAAGAAAAAACACCAGCGGCAATAATCTCCCTAGATGCGGAGAAAGCTTTTGATCGTCTGGAATATTTATTTTTAACCAAAACAATGGAACACATGGGCTTTAAGGGTAATTTTCTGCAATGGGTCAAACTGTTGCATAAATGCCCCAATTCCAGGTTAATAGTGAACGGGGACTTAACAAATAAATTTGCGCTCCAGAGAGGCACGCGACAGGGCTGCCCTCTGTCTCTGCTGCTATTCAATATAGGGTTGGAACCGTTAGCTCTTGCTATAAAACAAAACCCACAGATCTCAGGTGTCCAATTTGAGGAACAAGAGGAAAAAATCTCTCTATATGCAGATGATACTATGCTGTTCTTGACTAATTTACAACAATCTACACCTGCTGTTCTGGCTACGCTGGAACAGTTTGGTAAAATGTCTGGCTATAAGGTCAATATAGCTAAATCTCTAATGTTTCTACTTAACAAGAAGGGGATTCCTAAATCAGAGTTGGAACGTATTACCCCATTCCAAATAAATAATACATCCCTAAAATACTTGGGAATCAACCTTTCAAAAAACATAGCAAATTTATACAAATATAATTACTTACCTTTGTTAGAAGAGGCCAAGAGACTCAAGGAATCATAGGTGACAGTAAACTGCTCCTGGATAGGAAAAATAAACCTGATTATAATGATATTATTACCAAAGTTACTATATACCATAATCGTGCTCCCTATCCAAGTCGCAGGAGATTTCTTTAATAAGCTTAACAAAATTATCAATAACATAATATGGAATAAGAACAAACCAAGAGTCAGACGCTCTATTATGTCAACACCAACAGAAAGGGGTGGCCTTAATGTCCCAAATTTTAAATTCTATTACTGGGCATCTGTTTTGAGGGGTGTAAAAATGTGGTATGAGGATAGAGGGGAGCCTGCCTGGGTGAAGCTGGAAAAACAAATCACTCAGATCACTTCATTTAGACCTTATTTAATGGAAGAATCCCCTCCTAAAATGAAAATATATATATATATATTGCACCCATTCATTGATACCATGACTAGAATATGGAAAATGTGCCAATACAAGGCAGACATTACCCAGGGAAAGACGCCATTCAAGCCAGTGCTCTGTGGGGCTCCCTCCCTGAGTGGTAGGGAAAGGGCAACCTTGGAGAGGTGG
>QEPC01004965.1:1351332-1372846 GCA_003113815.1 Sphenodon punctatus
GAAAGAATTGATGGGTGGCTGTACACAAAATTGCATAGCTACTTAATGCACCCAAGAAATAAGCCGGAATTTATAAGGAAACCACATCCTATAGAATCGGAGATGTTTAACAATACTCCACAAAGAAAAATCATCTCCAGGCTCTACCAGATCATTAGGAATCTATTTCATCCCCCAGACGCAGAATACATCTCTGTATGGAGCGAGGAACTAAACCTTCCGATTACAGACAAGTGTATGATTAAAATATGGACACATATGCAGAAATGTGCTGGCTCCCTGATGGTTCGAGAGCCGCAAATAAAATTAGTTCACAGATTCTACCTAACCCCGCAGAGGCTCCACCAGGGAAACAGGGGTTACAGTAATTTGTGTTGGCGGGAATGTGGGCAGATAGGTACTTATCTGCACCAATGGTGGGACTGTCCGGTAATAAATAAGTTTCGGCAAAAAATATGGGGGAAAATAGAGAATCATACTGGAATAACGATACCTTGTATGCCGCAGTTAGCATTGCTGGGGCTCTGGTCCAAGGAACTGAAAAAACACTCCAAAGCTCCCGCTGGAAGGGTGATGATCCTGGCAGCCATCCATTCAATTCTGCAAAAGTGGAAAACGCCAGGGGGCCCGACTACTCGAGACTGGATAAAAAGACTTTGGCACGTATTGACAATGGAAAGAATTTCAGCAGGGCTAAAGGATACACTGGAGAAGGTTTATGAAATATGGACTCTGACATGGAGTTTGCTTGTGGAACACATAGACATGGACAAGACGAAAACATCTATTAACCTTAAATCAATTTGAAGTCTGGATCTAATTAGCTCTAAGGATGGAAGCTGTATATGCGAGAGAAACGACATTTTATTTCTGTAGTTTTTCATTATTATTTGTATTATTGGTTAGACGAACAGGTATACGGATGGAAGAGTAACAAAGTGAAGCTATCAAGAATACTGTGTGTATTTTATATATATGTTTCTGTTCATACTTGTCTCTAATCTGTGATTGTATTTCAATTTAACAATAAAATAACTTTTTTTTTAAAAGACGGGCAGGGGATATCTCGACCCTGAACATCATCCCATCCCTCACGTCCGGTGCTGCATCTCACTTACAGGTGCCGGTCACGGTGAGCATCCCGCCCCACAAATCACTGATAGCCTGGGCCCTGGTCGATTCTGGGGCTTCAGCGAACTTTATTGATGCGACCTTGGTACGGACTTCGCAGATTCCCATCCAGACCAAAGGCAGCCCAGAAGCAGTGCAAACTATCGATGGATCCCCTTTGGTCTCAGATCCCATCACCCAACAAACCACCCCTTGTCCCTGTACAATAGGAACGCATCAAGAACTACTCTCGTTTGATGTGGTGTGTACCCCCCTGTTCCCTGTAGTTCTGGGACTCCCCTGGCTCATGCTCCACGATCCCCACATACAATGGGCTCGGCGCCAACTACACCTTACCTCTTCGTATTGCAAACAGCACTGCATGTTGTCAGCGCCTCCTTGCCCTTCCCGGGCCGCCGTTAGCCGCTTAGCCAAACCCTCGACAGGGAGCCTACCCTCTGAATATATGGACTTTGCTGATGTTTTTAGTAAGAGCCAGGTGGCGCAACTCCCACCGCGCCATCCCTATGACTGCCCCATTGACCTAATTCCCGGTGCGGAGCCCCCATTTGGGCGCATTTATGCCCTTTCCGCCCCCCGAACTAGTAGAGTTACGGGGATATCTAGATGAAGCCCTTAAAAATGAGACACATCCGTCATTCAACATCCCCCACAGGAGCCCCCATCTTTTTTGTATCTAAGAAGGATGGGGGGTCTGCGGCCTTGCATTGACTATCGGGGTCTCAATAGTGTGACCATCAAAAATCGTTACCCCTTGCCGCTTATCCCCGAGCTCTTGAATCGCCTACAAGGGGCCCGGATCTTTACAAAGTTAGATCTTCAGGGGGCCTACAATTTGCTCCGAGTAGGCCAGGGTGACGAATGGAAGACGGCTTTCCGTACGCGATATGGGCATTTCGAATACCTGGTAATGCCATTTGGTTTGGCCAATGCCCCAGCTGTTTTCCAGCACTTCATCAACGATATTTTTCAAGATATCTTGGATACCTCCATCATAGCATATTTAGATGATATTCTTATTTACTCCGCTTCCTATGCCCAGCATGTACAGCACGTAAAGCAAGTGCTCCAATGGCTACAAACGCAGAAACTTTATTGCAAGCAAGAAAAATGCGCATTCCATCTTACCACCGTCGAGTTTTGGGGGTTTGTCCTTAGGCCCGAGGGGATTCAAATGGACCCCAAAAAGGTCCTTGCCATCCAACAGTGGTCCCCGCCGAAGTCGGTTAAGGCACTACAACAGTTTCTGGGCAGCATCAATTATTATCGTCAGTATGTACCTTGCTATCAGATGTCACCAGTCCCCTCACCCAATTATTAAAAAAGAACCAGCCTTACCTCTGGACCCGGGAACAAGAACATAGTTTTCAGTTTTTGAAGGAAGCCTTCATGCAAGCGCCCCTCCTTCAACACCCGGATTTTGAGAAGCCTTTTTATGTTGAAGCCAACGCATCCAGTGTGGCTATTGGAGCAGTTTTACTCCAATCAAGCACCAAGAAGCTGTGTCTCCCCTGTGCCTATTACTCCCGACGGTTGTCCCCCGCCGAAAGGAATTGCACGGTCTTCGACCGAGAGCTCTTAGCCATTAAAGCGGCTTTTGAGACCTGGCACCACTATTTAGAAGGAGCCCAGCACTCTATAACCGTGACTACAGATCACAAAAATCTCACCTTTCTTCAAATGGCCCAGATTTCTAATCCCCGACGCCCGCTGGGTGCTCTTTTTCGCACGTTTTACGTTCACCATCCAGTACCGTCCCAGCAAAATGAATCTCTTAGCGGACACCTTATCACGATATCATGAGGGGAAGGAAGCAGATGCACGACTGAAAGGCCCTATCCTCGAACAACAAGTATTTGCTGCCACCCTTCCGCTCCTCCAACACTTGCAACAGGCCTCCGCTCGAGAAATTCCCCCCTCCGAAGGTGCCCCCTTCGCTCTGAAAGGGGGTCTCTACAAGAAAGGACAACAGATCGTGGTACCCCCCCTCCTGTCAAGCACAAGTGTTGTGGGCCCACCACGATGCCCTCTTGGCCGGACACCCCGGGGCCGAACACACGTTAGTCCTTCTTCAACGTCAATTCTGGTGGCCTACCGTGGCTATAGGCGTGCATCAATATGTTCAAGCCTGCTCCACCTTTGCCCATACTAAGGTTCTCAGGAGACGCCCCGTGGGCCTCCTTCAACTCACAACCCCACCCTCCGGGCCCTGGCAGCAAATTGGGCTTGACTTTATAGTAGAACTTCCCCCCTCATGGGGATACAGCACTGTCCTAGTAGTGGTGGACCACTTTACAAAGATGGCCCATGCCATAGCCTGCAAAGGCCTTCCCACGGCCCAACGTACGGCCCTTTTATTCATACGACATGTGATGAAACTCCATGGATGGCCCACGGAAATAATAAGTGACCGAGGAACACAGTTTGTCTCCCGCTTCTGGAGGGCTCTGCTTAAGGCCCTTCAGGTCCAACTGAAACCCACAACAACCTACCACCCCCAAGCTAATGGGCAGATGGAACAGGTCAACCAGAACTTCGAGCAATACTTGAGATGCTACGTCGACTACCTTCAAGACGACTGGTACTCTTGGATTCCTATGGCAGAGTTTGTGTACAATAACGCACCCAATGCGTCCCTGAGGAACTCTCCCTTCTTCGTATCATACGGCTACCACCCCCAGATGACTACACCAGACGTATCTTCAGTGACCGTCCCCGCAGCAGGAGCACTAGCCCAGCAGATACAACAAGTCCATGCCCTCGCTAAAACCACGTTGAAGAAAGCATGTCAGGTGTACAAACAATATGCCGACCACCATCGCCGACCGGCACCACCACTCCAACCTGGGGACTTCGTATGGTTGGACCGGCGACACTACCCCTCCAAACGACCTTCGCCCAAATTGGACCATCGATACCTCGGACCCTTCCCTATCTTGAAGCAGGTAAATGAAGTTACCTATACCCTACAACTTCCTCCTACGCTGCGCATCCACCCTACCTTCCACGTTTCCTTACTCAAACCCGCCAGTGTGTCAGAGATAGCCCCTCCTGCTGACACCAGTCCCGAACCTGGCGTGCTTGGCCCGGACCCCATGTACGAGGTTCGCGCCATCCTGCACGCCAAGCTTCACCGAGGACGACTCCAATATTTCATCGACTGGCAGGGTTTTGGACCAAGTGAACGTTCTTGGGAACCCACCGCCCATGTCTCTGCCCCTCGACTCCTCCGCCTTTTTCATCGTCGGCATCCGGAGAAACCCGGACCGGAAGGACGCCTGGGGGGGCCTCGAGGGGAAGTACTGTCAGCTGTCGGGGTTTCCGCCCCGCCCCCCGACAGTGCTCACTGGCTGAGAGCCCCGCCCCCTGCAGATCACAGCCCGGGCCGGCACATGGAGCACCGCTGCTGCCACTTGTTGCTCCAGTGGGGCCTGGCGGCACGCGGCAGAATGACGTTGAGATGCCCCGCCCCCCACAGCGTCGCTCAGAGCATCTGCGGGCACGTGCGGGGGGCGGAGCTTGTCCTTTAACTGCCGGCAGTTCTCAGAGCTCTGTGCCGGTGAACAGAGCGTGTGTGTCTGTTGGAGACTGGCCCCCCTGCTTGACAGCTAAGTACCCTTGAAGCCTTGCTTGCGTTATATTGTATTCCTTCCTTGTGCTCCCCAGTGCGTGCCTCCCTCACCCTTCCTATTGCCTTCCCTGTGTTAAGAGTCTGAGCGTGGACCCTAGTGCAAGTGTTGTGTGGAAGAAACCCTCCCCCGCCTTCCTGGTAAGAGAGGATGGATTGCAAGGACCTGCGGGCCAGGGTGCATCTCCCCTCCCCCTCCTGGGGTAGCTTCCCTGCCTTCCTCCCCCCACTGAGTGGAAGCCCTCGGTCCCAGCCCCTCCTGCCTATGGGTCCCGATCCCTGCTCTCCTTCACTATCCCTCACCAGTGTACCCCCCTTGTGGCAAGTGTAAGACGTTGTTGTGTGGAACCCTTTCCCTTGAATCGCTCTGAGCCCTATGATGATAGAGGCCTAAGCTCTTGCTGCGAAAGCACACCGAGCGGCCGACACACTATCCTGACGGGCAACTGGGAGCCTCGCCCACACAGAGCCCCGTGAGTGAGCCAGGTGCGTGTGGGCGAAAGTACCCACCTCCCTTCCCTGAATTCCTCGTCCCCACTGACAGTGGAGCTTATACAGGTGCTAGCACTAATATTACTGGAAAGTGATCCTGGGCTGCACCTCACATGAATAGATCATGAGGTAAAAGGAGAGCCAATCAGACAGAAGTGAAGAGAGCAATGAGAAGAAACGAGTTCTCTTCAGCCAGCCAGGGAAGAAGCCTGAAAGAATATAACCCCCAGAGAGGCAGGCAGGATAAAGCACTCCTCAGGGTTTGGCTGAGGCTCAGGGAGCAGCCAGCAAAGGACAAGAGAGGCAGGCCTGAGAGTTCCTGAGGCAAGGGCCCACATGGAATATTTTAAAGAAGGGATCTAATGGACTAGTGAGGCCATTACGCAGGGGTATTTGGTGAATCCTAAGAGAGGCCTGGAAAGTCTTAGAACTTAGCACACAGGTTAACTTGAGGGAAGACACCCTGAACAAGGGTCCCTATGTTCAATAGTGGGATATAACACTGAATATGTTACATTCACAGATCCTCAAAAGAGGAGTTCAGTGATCATATATAAATAAATAAATAAATAAATAAATAAATAAATAAAACGCCTGGGTGGAATTGTTTTATTTAGGGAGGTGAAGACATGGAACAGCAGACTTGCCCAAGGTGAACAAATACCCAGTAAAATATTGATGTTGTTTGCCTTTAGCCAAAAAAGTAACAAACAAACGTTAAATAAACCTGACATGAGCGGTGGAGGGACCAGACCTGGGCAGTCATTGGATCAAATCCCCATTCACCATTGCAGTACAAAGTGAAAGGAAGGGAAGAGACCCCTTGTGATATTAAAACAAGACAAAGACATTTGGACTATAACTATATGATTAAGCCTTTTTGCCATAGGGCTTGATGTGCCCCTATTTAGGAAGCATTTCTTATTTCTAAGGGAAACTCCAGTCAGCCCCATTAGAATCTCTTTCATTTTATCCCCATTGTTTCATACTTGTTTCTATTGGTCTATTGAGTAACCAGTAGTTCTAGAATCCTGTAGTCTGGAAGGCACATTATTCTGTTTCAAAGCCTAGTTGTCAAATGGAAACAGCTGAAATTTTTCAAAAGGAATTTCCAATAGGGAACAAAGTCACAGAGTTTTGCCTGACCAGAACTGTAAAATCAATCTCTTAATGAGGAGGAGTGGCTAGTGCAGCCGCTCTAGTATTACTATTATAACTGACTGCTCCATATCATATTGTCCTTACTACTGCTTATATTAATTTCCAGATGGGAGAATGCGCAGGGTACCTGCTCAGAACTCCTAAGACCATGGTACAAGCCCTGCTTTCCTGCTATGCCCTTACCAGCATGGTGCAAACCTAATGATACAGTATGTGAGGTTGGCTTATGATACCAAATCCTTCTGGCCTCTGACTGGTTGACTCCAGTTTGTGCTCTCCTCACCCACCATGGGCTATGTAAGACTGAAGCAGAAAATGTCAGCAAAGTGATGGCAACCAAACTTTTCTGAAAGATTCAAGGTGAAAATAAATGGAATGCTCAAACAGGACTATCGCCCCCGATCTGCACAACAGAACTCCAAGCAGGAAGGAGCTGAGGGGGCTCACAGTTAGTGTGCAGAGTCTTCGCCCCCCAGCTGCAAACCCCAATCATTCCCTCCTGCCGGGAAGGAGATGAGTGGGGTATTAAAGGAGAGCAAAGGCCAGGGAAGGAGCAACACACACCAACACGTGTTCGCGCCTTAGCCCAAAAAGCATTCTCTCCTCAGTCTCTAGGAAGACACTCTGAGAGGGACACAGATGAAGAACACATGTTTTCAATCCATATCCACCTAATAAATGGCCTAAAAGACACTAATTCATGGATAGCTATCATGCCCTTTATTAAAATGCTCTAACATATGTGTTCCAAGCTTCCTCCATCTCTCCTTGCTCTTGCTTTGGTTCCAATTACCTGATTCCTGGCTTGGTGCAATTACTTCATTTCCAACTCTGGCTTTAACTACCTGGTTCCTGACTGGCTACCACACTCCTGACTTTGGTTCAAACCTCCTGACTTAGGCCGTTTTCAGACGAGCGCGGCGGCGCCCGCACTTGTTTTCAAAAAAGCCGGCAGCCCGTTCCACACGAGACGCTGCCGGCTTTTTTAAGAAACAAGCGCGGGCGCCGCCGCGCTCGTCTGAAAACGGCCTTAGTTCTAATTCCCTGGTTACCAACCCGGCTCTGGCCACCTTGTTCCATGGAGCTACAGAAAACTTCTATGGGTGTTTTTAAACAAGTGGGGGAGGGGGGGTCCGTGTCTGCTGAGTGGCACAGCCATGGAGCACCCACGCACAAGGAGTGGGGAGGGATTCTAACGGGTGGCCACTGCAGCCGCCACACAGGCCAGGCAGTCTCCATGCACTCCTGTCACCATGGACCAGTCCTAGAAACAACCCATATGGGCAGCCATTACCCCTTTAAGAGCTCCCAGTAGGGTTGTGGGGTGGGATGGGATGGGGAGGCAGCAGGGCTGTGGACCTGTCTGCTGGCATGGGTGGACGCCCCAGTTCAAATGGGCCAGGGATGTGTGGGTGCCTGTCCATATGCACTGTTTTCGCTTCCCCCGCACAGGGCACTCCGGCTTTTTCTCTGGTGCCCCGTGAATGGCCATAAGCAGGTGCTGCGTGGGACATGGGGAGCGCACATCCACCCACACCACCTTCACATGAGTGGTCGGGTGGTGGCTGATGGGTGGCCATGTGTAGTTGGCATCTCGTTTAAAAACAACCGTTGTCTTGGCTGAATTGAACTGTACTTGGGAAACGTGAAACTTATGTGGTGGCCTTGGACAAGGCACTATCTCTCAGCCTCAGTTCCCCAACTATAACATGGAAATAATATTGACCTCCTTCACAGGGTTGTTCTGAAGATGAATTAGATAACAGTTGTGAGGCACTTGGAGTACTGATAGTACTATGTCAGAGAGGATGACCATAGCAGTCTTGCAAGGTCTTTAAGTTTCTTTGTACAGTTATCAAATAGATGGACATAGTCTGAAGTTTAAAATATCAAAGATTATGGTGAAATAATGCATGCTTTCTGCACTACCAGAGAACTTTATCTTGCAACCAAGTGGTCTCAATTATTTTAGTGGAACAACTTTTCTAAACACGGTCTACTCTGGCAAGAAAAGAGTGCAGCATTTGGTCCTCTTACTATTCCTGAAAACCAAAAAGGACTATTGCTTTTTCACAGTACATCATCTTCTAAATGCAAATTAGTGGCAAATAGCCATGTAAGTCAGCTGAAGATGGAAAAAATTCTTTAGACCTCACAATGTGTCAAGTGCAGTTCACACAGAGCAAAATTAATGCTGGGAAAGACAGACAAAGTTCACCTGTGAGCAACTCTCTGAGTGAGTGCTTCTTTCATTTTTCTTTTCCAAGCTTTAAGGTGCACAGATAATCTACAACCACAAAGTGACTGCAACATAGTAAAAAAAAGCTATGCCATGGCTGTGATGGCAGCAAAGAAGGCTTTCTGTGCTGCCATCGTAGTGTCTGCAAAGTCACGTCCAGCTGAGCTTTTCTGGGTGGTGAGGGGTTTGGTCAGTCCAGCCTGTATCTGCCAGGAAGGTATCCAGTGCCCGCTGTGACATTTTTATTGATTACTTCATAGATATAATTGTTCATATTCATCACAACCTCAGCACAATCATTTCTGGTGCAGAGTCAGAGCTGGGGGTTATGGAAGCCCAGTCTTGTCCTTTTCCTTGGGATTGGTTTCAGTTGTTGTCACCGACTGATGTGGAGGAGGTGCTGGGGGCTGTGCAAGCCACAAGTTGTGGATTAGATCCATGCCCATCCTGATTGGTGAGAGCCAGCTGGGAGACGTTGGGGCCATTGCTAGCTGGGGTGAACAACGGTTCCCTTCAAGAGGGCAGAGTTAAAGTGGCGATCTGCTTAAGAAGCCATCATTGGACGTTGATTCTCCTGACAGCTATCGGCCTGTCTCCAACCTTCCCTTTTTAGGGAAGGTTATTGAATGGGCAGCGGCTCGTCAGCTCCAGGCACATTGGGATGCTATCGGATTCCTGAACCCATTGCAGACAGTCAGGTTTTTGTCCTGGACATGTCACGGAGACTGCGCTTGTGGCCTTGGTCAATGACCTTCGCCTGGAGTTCGACCAGGTGAATTCTACCCTGTTTATTTTTAGATCTTTCAGCAGCTTTTGATACCATTGACCATGAGGTGTTGTTGACTCAGCTGCATACCTGGCAGGAGTGGGGGGAACTGCTCTTTAGTGGTTCCATTCTTTCTTGGCCAGGAAGTCTCAGCAGGTGGTGTTGGGCGATTGCTCATCATCTCCTCAGGATCTCCCTTGTGGGGTTCTGCAGGGTTCCATTCTGTCCCCCTCTTGTTCAACATGTATATACAGCTGCTGGATGAAGTCATTTGGCGATTTGGGGTGAGGTGCCATCAGTATGCTGAAAACACCCAGCTCTACCTCTCTTTTTCATCTGACCCAGGTCCTGCAGTCTTGGTGCTTACCCACTGCCCAGCTGTGGTGGGGGACTGGATGGGAGTGAGTCAACCTAAGCTGAATCCTGACAAGACTGCGGTGATGATGGTTGGCTGGTCTGGTGCCCTGGAGGGGATTAAGACCCCTCTTATTGATGGGGTTAAGCTCCCTCTGGTTGATCAGGTTTGCAGCCTCTGAGTGCTTCTGGATCCTTTGCTGTGCCTGGATTGCAGGTTGCAGCAGTGGCCAGGAGCACTTTTCACCAACTCCATCTAGTGAGGAGGCTGCGGCCTTTTCTTTCGGACTCAGATCTGGATACTGTCGTCCATATTTTCATCACCTCAGGGTTAGACTATTGCAATGCACTCTATGTGGGGCTGCCCTTGATGACAGTCCGGAGGCTGAAGCTAGTGTAGAATGTGGCAGCTCATTTCCTTACGGGGACAGGTCACCACAAACACATAACACTGGTGCTCCATTTGCTGCACTGGCTGCCAATAGCCTTCTGGGCCCAATTCAAGGTACTGGTGATGACCTTTAAAACCCTAAACGGCCTGGGCCCGATCTATCTGAGGGATTGCCTGGCTCTCCATGTCCCGTCACAGCCTCTGTGGGCGGCTGGGGGCGGCCTCTGGGAGACTTCATTTTTTCCCTTAGTCTCAACTATGAGGAGGGCATTCTTGGCCATCGCACCTTTGCTGTGGAACTCCCTCCCCCAGGAGGTCCGCCTGTGTTCAAGCCTGGCAGCCTTCCGGAGGCAATGTAAAACCATTTTGGCAGTAGGGATTGAATTGAGGGGGTTGTTGGGGGGTAGGGGAGGGAGGATGGGGGTCCGGATGTGGTACTGGGTGGGTCTTGTGGGTGATTGGGGTGGGGTGGATGTTCTGGGGGGGTAGTGAAATATGTTGTGTTTTATTGTTTATTTTTATATGTATTTTATATGTTTTCTATGCAATCTGCGCTGAGTCTTTTAAGGGAAGGGCAGGATAGAAATTTAAATAAATAAGTAAAATAAAATAAACCTTTTCATAAGGATGAGTGGTCTAAGAGGGCAGTTTTTCTATGTGTTCTGAGGTATGTATAATTGCAAGTGTGCTTCAGATGTTAATAATGTGCTTAGGAGCTTAAGGAAAATAGGAGTTATGCTAGGTTAGCTTTCCATGTTCACCAAGGGTTTATAACTTGTGGTGTTAACAAACATGATGGTGGCCTACTTAGGCCTGCTTGAAACTGCTTTGGCCCGTGGGCCACTGTTGCATTTGTTAAGGGTCATCCAGATATTTGGCCCAGAGTTTCCCTTAGTTGTGTTGGCAGCTAGCCCAGGTTATGACTTTGGAGACCTCTGGGGTCACAGCTCAGGCTAGCCACCAACACGCCCAGAAAATGGCCTGCCCAACTGGGCTGAAGCAAGCTATCATGTCTGGTAGCCTGCTGTTCCCATCATGGTCTGGAGTGGCCACCATGACAGCCAGCCATGGCAGCCATCATTGGCTGCCATGGCTGCCCATCATAGGGTGTGCAGGCCACTGGGTACAGCGCAGGGGGTGAGGCTGGCCAGCCACACATTTGTGTGGTTCCCCAGCCCCCCTCCTCCCCAGGCCTGGCCGCATGAACGTTTGTTCCACGGCTGGACCCAATCCCGACCAAAAAGCAAGTGGCTTCTCAGTCCGGATCAGCTTGTGGCGGCAGCACTCTGCTATCACGTATGTTATTTTACCCTTGGTTGGAAAAAAAAATCATTTTGGTTTAAACTTTGCACATATTCATGCCAGCTTGTAATATTTTTGTACCAACTTGCAAAAAGAAAAAAGGGTTCATTTTTACACACACACAAAATTAACTACTTGTTAAGGATACTTTTATTCTTTGCAATTGTGTAACTGACAAACTATTTGTTAAAAAAATATCTGGCATGTGATTAGTCTATATTGATTCTGTATTACACATGAGAACTGTTAATTGTATAGGAGACTTTTTAAACTTAATCAAAGCCTACATTACAAAACAGATTGCAAAAGCTGCAACAAGGCCATTAATAGCTTTTAAAAATGTGTAAGTGAACTTTGTGCTTACGAAAGCAAGACACTAGCAGTCTTGGCTAGACCCAGTGAAGTACAAATCTCCCTACAAAGCTCTGGTAATCATGCATTAGAGATCTGGGCTGCAGTCCTGAAATCATTTGCTCACAAGTAGTTTCATTAGGTGTTTTTAAAGGAGCAAGGCTGGAGAGGGTCCATGGGCACCGGTGGCACAGCTGTGGGGCACTCACTCAGGTGGAGCGTGTGGTTACGTGGGAAGGGATTCTAACAGGTGACTCACAGGGCGACTACTGCAGCAGCCGCCTCACGCTCCCCCTGCCAAGGACCATGGGGAAGGGGGAAGCCTGCCGGGCTAGCCTTTGAAATTGACATGTCTCACCTTGAGCACCGGGTAACCTGGGCCCCACAGCGTTCATGACCAGTTTCTGTGACATGCAAAGACCATGTCCCCCACCCACAATGACTATGTGGCAAGTCCACAGTGCCCCACACCCCCGTGCTGTGCCCAGAAGCCCACACCCCCTATGACAGGCGGCCACGAGTGGCAGACAGAGCTACTGTCATGTCTGGCCGCCCAGTTCATATGAACAGGGAATGCGTAGGCGCCCGTTGCCACAGTCCTTTTTGGTTTGCCCTGCACAGAGCACTCTGGATTTCTCAGCAGTGCGTTGTGAGTGGCCATGAGTGGTACTGAGTGGCTCATGGGACAGTGCATCCCCTCACACCATCTTCAGATGGGCAGTCAAATGAGTGGCTCCCAGGTGGCCATGCATGGTACAATCTTGCTTAAAAACACTCATTGACTAGTGGCAAGTAGATGGTTTCAAAATTGTGGCCTTGGCTTATAGTTTTTCTAGTTTTTCATTCAGTATTGCAACTGCTAAGTACAATCAATAGCCTGATGGTAGGAGGAATGATTATTAGAAGAGTTACGCTACTGACTGTAGACAAAGTCTGCTCCCTCTAATAATGATGTAAATTGGACTACCTGAATGAATATAATGAGCAGGATTTGGCCACTAATACCAGTGGGACCTCAGTTAGGATTAGGTTTTCAGAAGCGAATGGCAGTAGTATGACTACAATATTCAGGGACTCATGTTCACAGTGTTTTCACAATGGGGAAAATGCAGTGAACACAGGTCCCTGAATATATTTTATAATGCAGTTATAGGAGCAAATACTGTCTAGATCATTCTTTCAGGAAGACCTGCAAAAGCTGATTGAGTGAAGTAAGCAGAACACAACTCTAAGGATAGACTCCTGATTCCCCTGAAATCAGTGGCAAAGCTTTGACTTCGATTTCACCTGAAACTTTCAGGAATACTGACAATACCACTTGTCTTGTGTATTAGTGTGTACTGCATAAGGATAGCAAATGACCTTTACAAGTATTAACAGAGTTTGTTAGGTCTAGGCCAAAACGGCATATGAGGCTTCCTTCTTCACCCTGAGGGGCAGTCTTACTGGTCTCCAACTGAGACTGGGAGATAGAGACTTGCCCAAGGCCACCAAGTAAGTTCATGGCTAACCCACGATTTGAACCCTAGTCTCCAAGGCCCCCAAGTCCAACACCTTATCCGCTAGCTTAGCTACACTGGCTCCCCATATTTTAAATAGAATAGGAAAAGGCCCTCTCTGAGTCTCCCTCAGGTCTGAGGCCTGGAACAAACTGCCGCACCTGGCCCTTTCTGTAAGACACTGCTTGTACTTTTAGGGTGGGATAGCCACAAGAATCTCCATACTTTTGAAGCACAAAACCGCTTGAAAATGAATGTGATTTGTGCTCTTTAACAAAGTTGATTCCTACTGCTAATCAGAGCTTGGTACTTTAACAAAATAACACTACAGTCCAATTAATACTACTTGAAAACTGGCTACTGAATGCATACTTTCCTCCCAGGAGGTTCCATGATATGAAAACAACCCATCTTTCTCTGAAAGAAAGGGAAAAAAATCTCAAGTTTACCACCCCCTCAAAAGTTCCCAAATGATGAGTCAGGCTCTCAGGTGAGGTTGCACCATCGGCAGATAGGGTCATGATCCTAACCAGTATTTTATATGTGTTACATGTCTTTGTAAAGCATACCAGGGGGCATGGGATTATACCTAAGTATCATCACACAGGCAGAAATTGGGAACATCTAACCCATCTATTTGGCCATTGGAGTCAAAATGAGGCATCTTGGAACCTATCAGTTTGGCTCTTTGATCGGCCATATGCTCAATGTATTGCTCAGTAAACAAAGAACTTCCTGAATTCTTGAAAAATAGGTCTTGTATGTGATGATCCAAAGAACTAATGCGACAAGGCAGGTCACATAAAATGTTTAATAGCATAACCTTATTAACAGCGTACAGCCCGCTAGCATAATATATTAAGCAGGTCCATTAAGTCCTACGCAGTCCAAATTTAACTTTTTACGCACAGGTTTTGGCGTGATAAACGAGCTGTTCTGGTCGATCGATTAAATATTACCTGTTACAAAATTGCTTAAACACATATTTACAAGATAAACTGGAACAGCTCGGACGGAGTCATTACAGACTTTGTTGTAATTAATAGGAATGCTATGTAAATACACATTTAAGTGATTTATATAATGGGGCTCCAAATAAGCTGTTATAATCTATCATGCTGTAATGAATTAGCTTTCTTAGACCGTGCGGGTATCTGACCTCTACAAGAGTATGAAAGACCCGCTTGAGTATCCCAGTGCACTCTCCTAGCTTGACTCAGAAGAGCTATGCATTTTTATTACCACACTGAGCATAGACATTGGGTATTTTCAAATGGAGCCATCACGCTTTGATCCTGCCCATGGTCAGAGCCCTCACCACGGGCAGGATCAGGCCCGGCCTCCAAACGAAAGTAACAGCAGTCAGGGCTGGGAAGGGGGCAGGGAGAGGACAGGGAGATGTGTGGACATAGTCTGAACGGCCCCAACCCCCGCACTTCTCAGAGTGGCCTGACCCCCCCTCCTCCCTGATGAGTGGGTACGGAGGCCTATGAGGCCTCCATGCCCAACTGGAAAAGCTCCAGCCACTAACGGTCGGAGTTAGGTAGAGCAGGCCATCAGATGTGATGGACTGCTCTACCACGGTCCAGGGAAGGCTTCCCCAGACCATGACAGGGCTAACTCCAGGATGTAACCTGGAGTTAGCTCTGCCACAGTCCAGGGTGTACTCTGCTCCCAGTTAACATCGGGCAGGCGGGAGCATGCTGGAGTAAGCGTGGCCACCCATGGTAGTGTCACATTTGAAAATACCCATTGTTGAAGCAGGCTGGTGGCAAGAGGGCCACTGGGGAAGGTTGTTTCATGGGAAAGTAGAAAGTGAGTCTGTAGAGGGCACACAAGGAGAAGGTGAGACAAAGGGGGTGAGTTCTTCCATATCAGACTCTGAGGGGGTCAGGGCCAGCCCTATTTTGCTAACCTGACCCCCTCAAAAAAATGCCTGTAGCCTAAGTCCCAGCCTGGGTCTTGCAGTGTGAGCAGGGTGCTTCTGCTCCCTGTTGATCAGCAGGAGTCCTGGGGATGGGGCCACCACTGAGGGAATCTGCATGAAAGATAAATCATGTTCCCTGTTCTGATGCATCACCTGGCCCACAGAAGGAAAAACCTGGGCATATGCTAATCTGCATATATTTGCATGTGTTTTTTATGTAAATTTATGCAAGTTAAGCCTAGCATGCAGTCTAACATTAAGATTGGGCTGATAAAAATAATCTGGCCAGGTGGAAACCTTAACTGGCAAGTTCACAGAAAAAAATGGCCAGGTGGCAAGCCTATCCTCAGATGTGGTGGAACCAAATGTAATTCAGCTGCAAAGGATGGAAGAAATTTAGGACGCCTCCTCACAGCCCATGTGCCATGAAGTACAGCTCTGCATGCCTCTCTGCTCAGCAGGATTTGAGGGTCAGCTAGACCAGAAGCTGGTTAAAAATAGTTGACTACACAACTCCACCAGCCATGTCCCCTGTGGTGTGAGAGACTAGGAACAGAAGAAAGTGCTCCAGCCTTAGGCAGAGTCATTGCTAGCCATGGGCTGAGGGGTCAGGGGGCCTCCGCCTCTATGTTTGTGTACCTCCCCACAGTCAATATTTAGGAGGTATGCTTTCTCTTTGGGGTGCTGAATCCCACTCTCTCCCCTTCAGTGGGGTCAGAGTCCCTTTTTCAGGCAAGAGAGGCACAAAGACCAGTAATTCAAGCCTCCAGCATTTCTTTCCTAGTTGCCTCCAAGGAAAAGTACTTGAGAGGACAATAGGAAGATGATAGCATGACAAGAAATGAAGCAGGATGGCAAGCAGGAGAGCTTCTGTCCCTCTTTATGCACTTAAAATGTTGGGAGGTGTGTAAATTCATGAGGGCAGCAGAGTATTGGGGCAGAGCTTATTGGCTGAGAGGGCAAGACTTTTCCCTCTTCGGACACTCAAAAAGTTGGGAGGTATGTGTTTGAGGCAGAGTCTTGGACCTCTCCAGCAGTAGCATTGACAATAGCAGGAGAAGGCCAGTGGTGTTGGGGCCCATGGGTACTGACAGGGGGAGGAGGCAAGAGAGGCATTGATCTTCACAGACTTCAGCGTGGCTCCATGCCTTCTGAGTACCATGAGATCAAAACACTCAAAAAGGGACTTGACCACATGTGAAAGGAGGATGGTTATGGTTATGTCTGAAAGAGGGCATGGCAAAGAGACTTCCCACCCCTTTCTGACATGCCACTCTCCTTTGGAGCATTGTGGCATCATGACACTTCACAGGGGGTGGGGACAGAAAGTGGACAGGACAGTCCCACACCTGGGTCCAAGCCTCCTCTAGAAATCTAGTGACACCCCTGTCCTCGGGGCTTCAACTGTGGCTTCCTGAGGGGAGGGTCACTTTTTGAGTCATTTTATCTAAATGCAGCAAGCAAAGCTGCAAAGAAGCTTATAAAAGAACATTTTCCAGAAATGAAGGGAGCCAAATGACATGATGGCAAGAGGACAGCAGTAGATCAGGTTTCTATGCAGGGGAAGGGAGCTCAGAAAGAAAGTTAGGATTTCAGAGGCCCCAGGCCAATGGAGTCTGGTGTGCATGTTATAGGAATAACAGGTTCATTTCCTAGGGGAGAAGACAGAACAGTCAGCAACCCTGCATCTTTTCTGAAGCCCTCCCTGCTGGGTGAGCCAGGGACTCTAGCAGCCTGGTTTCCTAAAAAAAACCACAACTCACCTACCTTGTTCTTTGCTAGAGGTGAGGTTCAATGGCTTGACCAATAGGTCAGCTTCAGCTGGAGACTTTACCAGGGTGGAAAGAATGTTTGAGTATAAAGGGAATAGTGAAGGAGGCAGTCATTATCTGTGCAGTTTGCCCAATGTTGTCTGGATAGATAAGATCCGCACCTAAAATGTGGCAAGGAAGGCTAGCGTCCCATAGTTCTGTCTTCCACTGAAATAGCTCAAGGGACATCTCATTTGAAAAGTAGCAGATGTCATCAGAAATTTTTTGAAAGTATTGGATGTGTTTAGAAAGAGGGCTTTTTTGCTTGTGTGTTGTAAATTCTTCTGTGTGGCGAAGGAGCTCTTCTGATACTTGTTATTGCTGCATAGACTGAGAGTGTGGCTGTCATAGGGACAAGTAGCGCAGTTGCACTTTGGCCCACAAGTCTGGAAGGCCCATACTCCCTTATGCAGCTATGTCCCTCTGCTTCTGGGAGGAGGGCAGGAGGCCCCACCCCATTTTCTGTATTGTGACCCATTCCAGTCTAGTGCCTTTGACATAGCCATTGAAGTGAAAGCGTTGCTTCATTTAACTATTACAGCTTATTCCTCATCAGAAGTCACATTTCTCTTGACCATCATTTGTTGCAGGAATTTTATTGCAGGAAATTTAACTATCCCCAAAAGTGCTAAATTTCACTGGTGAAGTGTAAGCTCCTCTCTTTATTCAAAGAATCTCTACAACATATGAAACTTTTTTTTTTTTAAAGGCGCAATTTTTGTGATAACTGTGATGGTGTATGCATGGCACTGAAAATTGGACAAGACTAGCAACCTCATTCCACACAAATTATCAGTTTAGTACCAGTATAGTCCAGTAGCACCCAGTCAGCAGATGGTAAGTAAGGAAGTGATCTGACCCAATGATGTAAAAGGAGGTGGTCTTTGTGTCCATTACCAATCAACAGTCACCCAGTCTCTCCATGCCATAATCATTTTTGTGACATCACTTCCATATCCAAAGCAGCCAACTATTATGTCAGAAACAGAGGATTAATATTTCAAATGGAGAATAAACAGGGGAACTTTGAAGAAACAATCTTGTTTCCATGCAAATTTTTCTAGTCATGACAAATGAGGAAAGAAAAAAATTCTCAGAAAAATAAATGATATATTTGATATATCTGCAGAATTGGTTCTAAACAGGAGGTTTTTCAAAGCTTACCCAGAGACATCACATGTTCTTTAACGCCTGCTTTTCCACCAATTTGTATCCTGTCAATTTGCAAGATATTACAAATAACACCCTTATTTAATAAAAATGCAAAGCACAATGGGGAATTTATGTAAATGACGCCAGCAAAATATCTTTGTAGAATGTTTTTGAGAGAGTAGGGAAATGAATGAGCATTTTAACAGGCTCAGTCTAACTGGGATAGAAGCTTAGTAAAAACATTGGCTGTGTAGATAGGTACGTCCTATACACAATTCCATGACTCTTCTCTGCTTTCCATCTGCCTGCTTGTCTGTAACACGGTAACTTGGAAAGTGCAGCCATTCAACTCCAAAATTTCAGGGAATATTCTACTAATCAATCGTTGACCATTTGGGTAGGATTATACACGTGTGAGGCGTGACAGACAGGCCCTTTCACAATCATCATTCTCACAGTAAAGGCAGGGCTTCTCTTTGACTGGCACCAAATGCTGCATTCAAACCCAACTCGCTGTGGACTACTCTCCAAGGTAGCACAACAAGATCAAGCCCATATGAAGCATCTCCCCAGAAAAAATAAAGTGTGAGTCATACAAATGGGGGGGGGTGTCAAATTTCCTCACTACCCCAGAGGAGTACATTGAAAAAGAAATATCAGACATGTCAGTGGACATTTCAGAGAACCATCAGGTATCATTAGCTAGGGGAGAAAGCGCCATTAATTAGAAAGCTTGAGGACAGTTGGGCTTGTTTATGAAGATACTAGAATAAAAGTAGAGATTTGCAGTCAATTCTTGGTTCTGCCAAAGCTTTGGGGGTATTTTGCAAGCTTGAGCAACATTAGTGTACCTTGTGTAGTCTTTGGTGGCGTAACAAGGCTGTGATGGGCCTGGACTCATGTCCCAATTACGAACCCCTCTAAAGGCAAGGGGGCGGGGTCTCCAGGGTGTAGGGACAGGGCTTACCCATGAAGGCAGCTCCTCCCCAGCTGCCAGAGCCACCATTCCTGCTCCCTGGAGGGGCAGCAATCCCACCAAGAAGAAAGGTTTAAGAATAGGTTTGGATGGGACCAACATTCCACCCCCATCCACTCTGAAAAATCCCTTTTGGCAGGTCACAAGCACCGCTAAGGAAATGTTCAGAGTGGGTGAGGGTGTGTACTGGCCTTGCTCCCTCATCCTAGGGTAATTTTAGACGTGGCGGGCCCAGAGGCCCAGTCAGGAATCAGTCCATTCATCCTTCAGACATGCCGGCCTGATTCCTAGCGGGGATTGGGGAGGGGGAGGGGCTGCACGACGTGACGTGACGTGCGGCTGCACAGTCCCATCCCCCAGCACTCCCGGCACTCCAGCACTCCAATCCGGCCGCTGCGCCCAATCCAGCCGCTGCGCCCAATCCCGTTCTGTGGTCGGGACCACGATCTGGGCCACCTGAAGGTAACAGACGTTACTTTTGGCCAATCCAGGATCATGGCCACTGTGATCATGGTTGGGGCCCAATCCCACCATGATTCTGGATCTTCAGGCGACTGGAGGTCCAGAATCGTGGTCAATTTGATTTCCGCCAGTGGTTCACTGTGCTGAACATCTGGCAGGGAGAAAATAGACGTTACGGGACAAACAGCCACCACAGGGGGTTCACTGTGGTTGACCGTGGTCTTGTATTGTCTAAAATTACCCCTAGTCTGAAAATTTCCTAGTGGCACTCACTCACTCAGGCCTCTTGCAAATAGGGATGGATGGTATGGATTAGGATTAATCTGTAACTGTCCAAAAACAGCAATTATGGATAAAGTGCTGGGCCGATTACAGATTCGTAATATAGGTCTGTATTAAAATAGTTAAAATAGTAAAAAAACATTGTGAATGCACGAAATGGCCACCACACCACCCTTAAGCAAAATGGCAGCAACAGCATTGCCATCATTTTGGTTAAAGGATGGTGGCCATATTGTGCAGGCACAATGATTTTTTTAATTAAAAATGACAATTTTAAAATATTAATTTATTAATTAAATATTAATTTATTTAAAATAAAAATATAAACTTATTTATTTATTTATTTATTTAGAACTCTTATACCCTGCCCTCTCTGACCACAGGTGGCTCGGGGCAGCTTACAACAATTTATATTTAATAAAAATATGTAAAATGTGCAATGGTTTTAAAAATGTTTTTATTTTAAATATTAATACAATATTTAAAAACTCATTGTACATAGGCAAAATGACCGCCGGGCTGCTTGTGCATCCACGAAATGGCCACCACTTTCAACTAAATTAGCAGCAATGCTATTGCCGCCATTTTGGTTACGGGTGGTAAGACAGCCATTTTGTGCATGCGGAAAATGTCCCAGTGGCCATTTTACACATGTGTATGAATGTTTTAACATTTTAAAATATTTTTTTAATACAGAGCCATAATACAAATTCATTAAAAATTGTAAAATCCAAATCTGCAACAGAACCAAATCTGAAAATTCATCTGATGTCCTATCCCTACGTGCAAAGGGCCCCCTCAGAGTCCAGACTAGGGTAGCCATACCTCCCCTTTAAAAGAGGACACTTATTTTATTTATTTATTTAAAACTTATATCCCGCCCCTCCTGCCCAAAGACAGCTCAGGGCGGCGAACAACATGTACACACAGAAAGAAAAACAAAAATCAACAATAAAACATTTTAAAATAAATCTACAAATTTAAAAACAAGTAATAAAAAGACACTGTCCCTCCCAAACCCCACCTCACCCCACCCCACCCCCTCACCAAAAGCCTGGCGGAACAGCCAGGTCTTACACAAACGTTGAAACAACAGGAGGGTGGGGGCCAACCAAGCCTCCTACGGGAGTGAATTCCACAGCACAGGGGCAGCCACCGAAAAAGATCTAACATCAGTGGCCACCCGGGGAACCTCCAAAAAGGCCCCCACAGATTATCTCAGGGGTCGCACGGGCACATGGGGAGTGAGGCAATCCCGCAGATAGGCAGGGCCCCAGCCGTGAAGGGCTTTAAAGGTCAAAACCAGCACCTTGAACCTAGCCCGGTGCTTTATAGGCAGCCAGTGCAGAGCCCGGAGCACAGGTGTCATGTGCTTCCTGCGGCCCGCCCCAGTAAGGAGATGGGCCGCAGCATTCTGCACCAGCTGCAGCCTCCAGACCAGCTTCTCGGGCAGCCCCACATAGAGCGCATTGCAGTAATCCAACCTCGAGATGATGACGGCATGGATGATAGCAGCGAGGTCAGAGTCTAAGAGATACAGCCGAAGCCGCCGGACAAGATGTAACTGCCGAAATGCACTCCCCGCCACAG
>QEPC01004965.1:1375336-1450193 GCA_003113815.1 Sphenodon punctatus
GTCACTGGATTGCTCCTGGTCCAGGCGGAGACAGGCAGGACTGACCAAACCTTTCACCACCCAGAAAAGCTCCGCTGGACGTGACTTTGCAGATGCAATAAGGGCAGCAAAGAACTGCTTCTTTGCTGTCTGCACCACCACAGCATAGGCCTTTAAACTGCTTTTGTGCTGCGATCGATCATACTCAATGCAAGTCCAGCGTCACCGGCGCTCCAACCGCCTGCTCTCCCACTTCAAGCACCGCAGGCCCTCAGTAAACTAAGGAGACCAGTGCAGCCCTGCACCATGTATTTTTCATAAGTGTCCTCTTTTAAAGGGGAGGTATGGCCACTCTAGTCCAGACCCAGGCTCAACTGAGTTCCCTCATTCAGTGGTAGCTACGTCCCTGGTACTCCTAGTCTCTCCGTGCTTCAGTTTGTCATCTATAAAATGGGAACAACAACTTTCCCTTTCTCTCCCCTGACCTCCTCTTTGTCTGTTTAGAAAGCTCCTTGGAGTAGGCAGTCTCTGGACAATGCTTGTAAAACAGTAGGGCCCCCATGTTTGGCTGGGGCTTCTATGTACTAATGCAATACAGGTGAAAGGATAAAAGCACTCACTTATGCTTATAACAGGGTTCAATTCAGAACAGAAAACTTAAAATGCATGTCTGATGAGTTGTTTCAAATGCTATCCATTGCCAAAACCAGGTGTGAATAATGCCTTTTCTTCCCAACGTCTTGTGCCTGCTATTAACCTGTGTTTTTGTGTCCTCACTGCCCTCTGCAGGGTTTCAAAAGTATTCCTGTTCCATTTTTGCTTAGTTTGATATGGAAAAAAAAATCTTCCCCCAGTTTTCTGCTGCTACTTATAGCCGTTTGCAACTAAGCTCAGTATGTGGATCGCTGATGGACTCTATTTGTTTGGTTGCAGCCTCCCTTGGGCTTCGATGAGCAAAACATGCAGACAGCCCTTAGAGTAATAGCAAACAGGGACCTCGGCTCCAAGATTTTGACAAGTTGCCTGCCCTTGTTCGAGCCCTATCTCTCCACAAGTACAAGGCCTATTGGAACTATGGAGGCTGTCATGTTCTTCACCTGGGGAATGATCTGTACAATCAGTAGGAACGCTTGCCATTATCGTTACTGTACCCCCCAGAATACAGACACACACTATATAACTCCACAGGAAAAAAGGCTCCAACCTCCCTAGCTTAACAAACAGCACCAAAGCTTTGAGCTGGCTCCTCAGAAGTCTACAACTGCTGAGCCACTAATTTATTGGAAAGGTTTTAAAAAGAAACATGCCATATAATGGCATCAGCAAGATATTTCCTGAAAGCCTCTTCAATTGAGATTCTCTTTTACTACACCCCAACACAACTGCTTTGGTAAAACATAAATCGAAGCTCTAACTAAACAAAAATTTAAAGGAATAAGTATTCTGTTCTTTTGGGTGAGGCGGAACATGTTTCAAGGTTTTGGTTAAGAGGAGGAAAAAAATGTCAAATTTTTTGACCTTTACAGAGGCAACACAAAAAACCTCTTTTTTATATATTAATAGTATTCTGTGTGTCCCTTGTATATTTTCTTTTATACTTGCCATTTTGCTGTTACAGCTGGGCTTGTCAGTTTTCAGCACTAATGGGTTGTGATATGGTGTCAGGGGAAGTCAACAATCAATGTTGGAAAAAAAGGGCTATCACTGCTGACACAGCCAAGGATGGAAATACAATGGCCTTAGTTTGTAGAGAAAGAGAAGAAAATATCCATGTTGTGGCTTGTGTTAAGATTAGCGAGATTTATCCATTGATAACCACCCTATTTTCCTTGTCTCCTCAATGCCTCTAACCATAGCCCACACTTTATCCAGTTAGGCAGGTTTTCAAGCTTAATGGGGGGAGGAAGGGAAGGAATATACCAAAATTAATAATGACAGAGTTCATCTGTATGGCTTTGTAAGCAGTCCTCCCTGCACCTGGCATACGTTCCTGCAGGATCCATTCCCAAACTAGTCCAAACCAGTGTTCTCACCAATGTGCCTTTTATTTATACATTGTAGTGCCTTTATACCACATTCATATCTATGGTGTCGGCCGTTGACTGGGGCCATTCACTGAGCCGGGACGCCGGGGGCCCCTCCGCCGGACAGACATCTGTCGTTGTGTAGCTTGTTGTTGTTGTCACCACCCCATTAATATTACTGTTACTGTTGTTACGGGGTGGTGGTTTTTAATTAGTTTTTAACTTGTGGGTTTAAGGGGTTTGTGGGGATGCAGTGGGTGTGGGTTAAGGGTGGGGGGCATGGGGAGTGGGTTAGGGTGGATAGGGCCTACCCCCCTGGTGAGAGGAGGGGAGGTGGCCCTTGGGGAGGGTTTGGGGGACTCCCTGTGAGAGGGGGAGTCCTGGGGAGATGGGCCTTGCCCCCTGGTGAGACGGGGGGGCATGGCTCAAGGGGACTCCCAGTGAGAGGGGGAGTTCCAGGGACTGGGACAGGAGGTTGGGGTGGGTGGGTTAGGGGGGTGGGAGGTAGCTCCTGTGGTGAGAGCACAGGGGGGCAGGGTCAGGGGGGGAGGGTTGCCCACCAGTTGTAGAGGTGGGTAGGGGAGTTTGGGGGGGTGGGGCTCCTCTCGCCGGCCTGGCGGGGCAGCCTATGGAGGGTGGGTGTCTAACGGGGTTCTCTGAGGAGGGGAGGGGTTCCGCAGCTATCGGGGTTGTTACGGGTCAGGGGAGATATGGTCCCAGGGGGAGGTATGTTCCATCAGCGAAGAGGGGGCAGTGCCTTGTGCCCATTCCCCTCTCGAACCCCCATGCAGGTGGGTTGTGGGTCGAGGCCCAGGAGACCCCAGGCCTTGGTCTGGTGCTGCTGAACGCGAGGTCGGTTGTCAATAAGTCATCTACCATCCGGGAGTTAATCCCGGAGTGGGACGCCGACCTCGTGTGTATTACAGAGACCTGGCTGGACAATGAATCGGGTCCTATTTTGGCTGATCTTGTTCCGGCTGGGTTCTCTGTGCAGCATCAGCCTCGGCTGGAGGGACGGGGGGGCGGTGTAGCCATTGTTATCAAGGATGCGTTGTCTTTTAGGAGATATCCGGTGCAGGCTCCACCAGGTGTTGATTGTCTCCATCTTGTGTTGGATTTGGCCGGGGATAGATTAGGGGTGCTGCTGGTGTACCGTGCACCCAACTGCCCGGCGGCATCCCTACATGCTCTTGCTGATTTGGTGTCAGATGTGATCCTCCGGACCCCTAGATTGGTGGTCCTGGGGGACTTTAATATCCACACTGACACCGATCTTGGAGGAGCAAGGCATGAGTTCATGGCCTCCATGACAACCATGGGCCTGTCCCAAATCATCTGTGGCCCCACACATGAGGAGGGACATACACTGGATTTGGTTTTCTGCACCGGCCTTGAGGCGGGGGGTCAGTTAGTAGGAGTTAAGGCTGTAGAGCCTTTGTCATGGTCTGACCATTACCTCCTTAAGACGTGCATCCTGGCGCACGATAGCCCCCGGCAGGGTGCAGGACCTATTAGATCGGTCCGCCCCCGGAGACTTATGGAACCGGATCGGTTCCGGAATGCTCTGGGGGAGTTTCCCCTGGACCTTGACACCCGCTCTGTCGATGATCTCGTAGCCTTCTGGAACACCTTGTTGGCCGAGACCATAGACAGGGTGGCTCCCAGGCGTCCGCTGCCCTCTCGAGTCTCCCGCAGGTCTCCTTGGTTTACTGAGGGTCTGCGGTGTTTGAAGCGGGAGAGCAGGCGGTTAGAGCGACGGTGGCGCCGGACTCGTGACCAGTATGATCGATCGCAGCATAAGAGCAGTTTAAAGGCTTATGCTGTGGTGGTGCAGGCAGCAAAGAAGCAGTTCTTTGCTGCTCTTATTGCATCTGCAAAGTCACGTCCAGCGGAGCTTTTCCGGGTGGTGAAAGGCTTGGTCAGTCCTGCCTGTCTCCGCCTGGACCTGGAGCAATCCAGTGACCGCTGTGACCGGTTTATCGAGTACTTTGTAGATAAGATCGCTCGCATCCGCCACGATTTCGGCACCACAGTTATTGCAGAGGATCATCTTGGGGCTATGGATGCCCCGTCCTGTCCTGTTTTGTGGGATCGGTTTCAGATGGTGTCGCCTGCCGATGTGGATTCCTTGTTGGGATCTGTTCGTGCCACTACTTGTGAGCAAGATCCATGCCCGTCCTGGCTGGTGAAAGCCAGCCAGGAGACGTTACGGCCGTTGTTGGCTGGGGTGGTTGGTGCCTCCCTTCGGGAGGGCAGGGTGCCTGACTGCCTAAAAGAGGCTGTGGTTAGACCCCTGCTCAAGAAACCATCTCTTGACGCTGATGCTCCTGCCAGTTATCGGCCGGTCTCTAATCTTCCCTTTTTAGGGAAGATTATTGAACGGGCTGTGGCACGACAGCTCCAGGAGCATCTGGACCACATCGGTTTCCTTGATCCCTCCCAGTCTGGGTTTCGGCCTGGGTATGGTACGGAGACGGCATTGGTGGCCTTGGTTGACGATCTCCGTCTGGCGTTGGACCAGGGTCGTCAGACCTTACTGGTCCTGCTAGACCTTTCGGCTGCATTCGACACAGTCGATCATGAGGTGTTGGTGACTCGCCTGCGGGACCGTGCTGGAATTGGCGGAACGGTCTTGGACTGGTTTCGTTCATTCCTGGCCGGGAGAACTCACCGGGTGGTCTTGGGGGAGTGTACGTCTTCCCCCCGGGACCTCACGTGTGGAGTCCCGCAGGGTGCCATTCTGTCCCCCCTCTTGTTTAACATCTATATGCAGCCGTTAGGGGAGATCGTGAGGGGGTTTCAGGGCATGCAGTGTCATCAGTATGCTGATGACACTCAGCTCTACCTCTCCTTTTCCACCGACCCAGGCCATGCAGTCTCCTTATTTTCCCAGTGCCTGTCAGCTGTGGGGGCTTGGATGAGGTTGAGCCATCTGCAACTGAATCCTGACAAGACGGAGGTGATGTTGGTGGGCGAGGGCTTGGGGAGCCTGGGGGTGGTTGAATCTCCTCTTGTTGGGGGGGTTCGCCCCCCCATGGTGTCTCAAGTGCGGAGTCTGGGTGTGCTCCTTGATTCGCGGCTCAGCTTGGAATCTCAGGTTGTGGCCGTGGCGGGGAGTGCGTTTCGGCAGTTACATCTTGTCCGGCGGCTTCGGCCGTATCTCTCAGACTCCGACCTCGCCACTGTCATCCATGCCTTCATCACCTCGAGGCTGGATTACTGCAACGCGCTCTACGTGGGGCTGCCCGAGAAGCTGGTCCGGAGGTTGCAGCTGGTGCAGAATGCCGCGGCCCGTCTCCTGACGGGGGCGGGTCGCAGGGAGCACATGACACCAGTGCTCCGGGCTCTGCACTGGATGCCTATAAAGCACTGGGCCAGGTTCAAGGTGCTGGTTTTAACCTTTAAAGCCCTTCACGGCCTAGGCCCAGCCTATCTGAGGGATCGCCTCACTCCCCATGTACCTGTGCGACCCTTAAGATCGTCCGTGGGAGCCTTTTTGGAGGTTCCCCGGGCGAGGCAGGTGGCCACCGATGTTAGATCTTTTTCGGTGGTTGCCCCTGTGCTGTGGAATTCACTTCCGGAGGAGGCTCGGCTGGCGCCCACTCTCCTGCTGTTTCGGCGTATATGTAAGACCTGGCTGTTCCGTCAGGCTTTTGGTGGGGGGTAGGGGTGGGGTGGGGATAGGGATGGGGGTTTTCCCCATGTAGTGTATTTTAAATTGTTTAAAAATGTTATTATTGTTTTAAATGAAATGCTGTTCACCGCCCCGGGCTGCCCTGTGGGCAGGAGGGGCGGGATATAAATTTTAAAAATAATAATTAAAAAAAAATATCTACATCATCACTTCACCCTTGTTGTTAAAGTTTTTTTCTGGGAACCTGTTAAGGATGCTTTCTGAGATGCTCTAATGCTTCTATTGTTTGTGGCAGACCTTTGATATTCCACAAACATAATCCCCTCAGACTAAGAATGAGACTTTTCTCAGTGCCATGCCGTTCTCAGTTTTGCTGGAATATTTTTTCAATTCTTCAGGAAAAATTTGGCAACATACCAAAACAATAACTCAATGCAAGCATTCTAAGGGCTGGAGAAGCGTTCTAAGGGCTGGGCTTAAAGGAAACAACTGAATTTTTAAAAAATAATCAGAATAAAAGATGAGAAGCTATCTTCTTAATACTGTCAGTCAGGCCACTTTCACACATTACCAGAAAGACAGGGAAGCTTCCATGATGGCAATCGCAGCTCTACTCTCACAGGAATTAGCGCACATGAGAATGCGCTATTCCATTTTCATCCTCCAAGAACACCCGTCATTGTAGAAGCTACATTGGGGGATCAGGTCATGTGCGAGTGTTCTTGTGGGATAAAAACGAATCACGCATTCCCACGTGCGCTAATTCCCATGAGAACAGAACCATGATTGCCCTCACAGAAGTTTCCCTACGTCCCCAGTAACATGTGAAAGTGACCTCAGTCAAGGAAGGGACATGAATCCCCAGACATCATTCCCTTGCTGCCTATTGCCCTATATGGCAATTGAAAGGCACATGCGAATCTCACCCTGGGAAGGTACTGAAGAAACGTGTAACCAAATTCCACAGAACATTTTTTAAATGTAGGTTACACACACAACACGTAATTTAAATTGGCTTGGAGATTAGCCTTGTCACATGGGCTGAAAACTGGTTAAAGAAATGCAAGCAGAGGATAATGATGGGGGACAATGTACTAAATTGAGTTGTTCTGGGAAAATAGGTCTGGTTTTATTTAATATCTCAATTAATGATCTATTTGGAAGAGGTGGTATTCAGCTTATTAATGACAACCACAAATGACATTAGACTAGATTGTTTTGAGAACACCAATAAGAACAGCAATTAGGAAATGCAGACAGGAAATAAAAGTTATTCACCTGGAAAAAATGCAAACTAATACATCTGAGGAGAAATAATCAGAAACACAGTTTCAACAAGAAGGCAATACCTGGAAAGTAGTAGCAGCTGAAAGAGACCTAGAGGTGACAGTGAAGAGCAAATTGGATATGAGTTTGCAATAAGAAGTGTCAGTTTAAAAGGCCAATGCAATTTTGGGCTGAATATGCAAAGGGATAATGTCAGAATGGGGAGGTGATAGTCTGTCTCTATATGATTAGCCATGAAGCTCCATGTGGGATGTTGCTTTCATTTTTGGGTACTGCTGCCGTGCAAAGAAGATATACACAAATTAGAGTGAGTTCTGAGGAGAACACAAAACTGATTAGTCAGTGAAGGATTAATTTATGAAGCCAAGTGACAATTAAGTGGCAGGACATGGTAATTGTCTACAAAAATATGACAAGGGAACAACGTGTACAGAAAGAAATGACTTGGGGTGTTCAAGACAGGAACTTTAAAAATAGAGGGAAAAAGACTTTGGGAAGTTTAAAAATGGAGTAGTAGGGGAAAACTAAGGAAAGGAAAGCTCATGAAGGACATCAGGAAAAAATCTCCCAACAGTCAGGTCTGATAGACATTTTTAATGTTTTTAATGTTTATTATGGTTTGTGAGTCACCCTGAGCCTCTGGGAAGGGCAGCATATCAGTTTAAATAATAAATAAAATATTTGACTTGCTGTAAGGAAAATCCAGCTCAATTTTTTGTTTGCTTGCATTTTCAGACAAACTATCTCTCTTATTTTATACTTTGGGTACCCTTAATGTTTTTGTTTGTTTAACAAAGATGCACTGAAACCTGCTTATAGAAAACTCAGTTATCCTGAAACTCCACTTATAGTGAAAGAGGAGTGATTTTTACACGCAGAACAGATTGCTGTAAAAAGCAGATGTGAACAATCAGTGAGTGTTTCACAAGGACTGCTGGAAAGCAAGTTAAATAGTCATTTCCTTCTCTGATATATTTATTTATTTTATTTATAAAATCATTTAATATGCTGAAAGAGAGTCCGTGAGCATTTTCAAACTTAATTCACAATAAGCACAAGTCCCTATTGTGGACAGGAATGGCCCTAGCCCTTTGGCTGCCCAAAGTAATTTTTGCCATCAACTTCTACCCCTTCACACCGGTCCCAGCCTGTAACTTGAATGGAAGGGAGACCTCGGATTGGCAGGAACAGAAGACCCTCCCACAACTCCATCTCCACACTGGGATTTGTACTATGGGCAGGGGATAGGATGCTCTCTGCTCCCTGCCAAGCAGCTTGTCTACCCTTGCTAGACAACACTACTATGCCTCCCGCATTGAGTCCTGTTCTCGGGACCCTCGCCGCCTGTTCTCTACCTTTGACTCCCTCCTCAAGCCTCCCTGTCCTCCCCCTCCTTCTTCCCTTTCTGCTCAGGATCTTGCCTCCTTCTTCACCTCCAAGATAGACAAGATCCGCCTCGACATCGCTTCCCACTCCTCTCTTCCCACTCCCACCCCTCTCCCTCCTCCCCCTCCTTCTCTCATGTCCTCCTTCTCCCCTGCCTCCCTTAAGGAAATCTCCTCTCTGCTCTCCTCCTCCAACCCTTCCACTTGCCCCCTTGATCCCATTCCTTCCCGCCTCCTCACCTCCATTACTCCCACTGTCGCCCCTTCCTTCCTGCACATCATCAACCTCTCCCTCTCTACTGGCTCTTTCCCTTCTGCCTTCAAACATGCCACAGTCTCTCCTATTCTCAAAAAGTCCACTCTTGACCCCTCTGACCCTTCTAGCTATCGTCCTGTCTCACTCCTTCCTTTTGCTTCCAAGCTGCTTGAACGTGTTGTCTACTCCCGCTGCCTTGACTTCCTATCCTCCAACTCCTCCCTTGACCCCCTCCAATCTGGCTTCCGCCCCCTTCATTCTACTGAAACTGCTCTCGCTAAGATCACCAACGATCTTCTGGTGGCTAAATCTAAACGTCTCTATTCCATTCTTGTCCTCCTTGATCTCTCTGCTGCCTTCGATACTGTTGACCACTCACTCTTGCTGGATTCCCTTCACTCCCTTGGCTTTTGTGGCTCTGTCCATAACTGGTTCTCCTCCTACCTCTCTGACCGCTCCTTTAATGTGTCTCTCTCCAACTCCGCCTCCTCCTCCTTCCCCCTCTCAGTTGGTGTTCCTCAAGGCTCTGTTCTTGGCCCTCTCCTCTTCTCGATCTATACCTCATCCTTAGGCAAACTCATTGCCTCCCATGGCTTCCAATACCACCTCTATGCTGATGACACTCAACTCTATCTCTCTACTCCCTCTCTCTCTCCCTCTGTTCAAGCTCGTCTCATCAACTGTCTCTCTGACATCTCTACCTGGATGTCTCAACGTCAACTCAAACTCAACATGGCTAAAACTGAACTCCTTATCTTCCCCCCTCATCCTTCCTCTCCTTCCTCACTGTCAATAACTATTGATGGAGTCACCATCCTGCCTGTCCCCCAAGCCCGTAGCCTAGGCTTCATCTTTGACTCAGCCCTTTCTTTTAAACCCTACATTGACTCTGTTGCTAAATCCTGTCGCTTCTCCCTCCATAACATTGCTAAGATTCGCCCTTTTCTCTCTGTCTCGTCTGCCAAAACTCTTGTTCATGCTCTGGTCATCTCTCGCCTCGATTACTGTAACCTCCTTCTCACTGGCCTTCCCCGGTCTCACCTTTCTCCCCTCATCTCTGTCCAAAACTCTGCTGCCAGGGTCATCTACCTCGCCAGTCGCTTCGACCATGTGCAGCCCCTCCTCTCTTCGCTTCACTGGCTTCCCCTTCCTGAACGAATCCTGCACAAGCTCCTAGTCTTCACCTATAAAGCTCTTCACAACCTTGCTCCCCCCTACCTCTCTGCACTTATCGCCCTCCATACTCCAGCCCGTGCACTTCGCTCCTCCTCTGTCCCTTCTCTCACCCTTCCACGCCTTCCCTGCTCCCCTAAGCGCCTTCGTCCCTTCTCACTTGCTGCCCCCCATGCCTGGAACTCCCTCCCTGTCCACATCCGCCTTGCCCCCTCCCTTCATACCTTCAAATCTCTCCTTAAAACTCACCTCTTTCGCTCTGCTCTGTCTGACTCTTTATCCTGCTGAGCCACTATTCCTATACCTACGATCGGTTTACCCTTATCCTTGCAACATGGACCTGCCTGCTGTCATTCTCATCGTAACCAAGCCAAGTACGTGCACTTGAGACCTCGCATCTTCATGAATGTTAGACCCCTTGTCTCTCCCTCTGTTCCCCTTCCTAAGTCTCTCCCCCAGCTCCTGTCTCTCAGATTGTAAGCCCTAGGGGCAGGGACCGTGTCTATTTTATTACTTTGTAAAGTGCCAGGTACACTGCTGGCGGTATATAAATGTTTGTTAATAATAATAATAATAACAAGCAAAACATGTTGCTCTGGAGAGGCTACCCATCCTTCTAATGGGTGAGCAGGTCCTGGTTGTTGATATAAAAGCACAAAGTATAGATGCGCTTACTGTAAACAAATGGGCGAGCTCTCCTTGCACCTGGAACCACCACAGAGTTCTGCATGGAAAGTTGCCTCCTCCCCTTCTCATATGCCTCCACAGGATTCACGCTCTATTCAGGCAATTCTCTCCCTCTTCCGCCTCCTCATTCCTGACAGGAAGAGAAGGACTCAGATGGGAGCAGTTGAAGCTGGTTCAGGGTCTCTTCACGCTGGCCTTGTCAGGAGAAAGTCTGGAGTAAGGGGACAGGTGGAATAGTTTGCACTAAGCCTCCCTTCCTTTTGTATAATATGAATACATGGCAGAGATCAGGATCAGAGGTCCTGAAGGGAAAAGGCAGCCCCAGATGGCATTTTGCCCCAGGCTTCCAAACACCTTTCAGTGACCCTGGTCAGGAGTAGGAGCCAGGCTGTCGTGTCTAGCCCAGAAGCCGTATCCCTTTCCCCTCCTACTTCAGATACACAGACCACCACTCACCTCATAGAGAGAGAGAGGATGCTCTGTCACCCTACAGAAGTATAAACCCAGCCAGTGTGCCAGCAGCATGATCCACTAGCTGAAAGAGGGGAAATGGGAGCAAGATTGCCAGAAGCTGGCTCTGCTGGGTGGGAAGAGTCAGAGCCTGATTGTGCTGGCATTGGCTCGGCTTCCTGGTAGTTAGAGAAAAAGGTTGAAGTGGGGAGTTATACACTCTCCTAATAATCTCTGCTAATGTGCAAATCAGCAGGTGTAAGGAGCAAGCAGAGCAGTATCCAGGACACAGCCGCATGTCATGGAGCAGGGCCAAAAGTGCAGTCAGGAATCAGGATATGGGCTGAGACTGGAGTCAAGATCCAAGGTGAGGAGTCAAGAGCAGAGGTAGGGCTGCATCCAAGGAAGAGAAACAGGTTGTGTAGCAGGGAACAGGTGAGCAGGTTCAGAACAGACAAGGCTGGGGGTTAGAGGCACAGCTAGGGAGCAGGGTGTGGGAGCAAAGCTAGGAGCAAGAACATAGCTGAGAGTCTAGTAAAGGTGAGAACAAATGAGCAACAGAAGCAGGAAACAGAAATGTTGTTCTACTCAGCTTCCTGTGGTTTTAAATTGGCAAGTAGCCAATCAGAAAGCTGGGACGGTATAGCAAAAGAACTGGAACCAGGGCAGATTCCAGGGCTGCAGTCAAGGTGCCCGAGCACCCTCAAGCCCTGAGTCCTGATAGCAGGAAAACCCAAAAACCTCTTCATTTTAACCCAAAATAATAGTTTTCAAAATTGGCTCCTCTTTCCAGGCAGTTAATTAAGTAGTGCCATACTGAGTCAGACCAATGGTGCATCAGGCCCAGCATCCTGTCCTCCGACAGTGGCCACTCTCGATCACATGGGAGAAGAACCAATAGTTACAATGGGCAATCCATTCCCCGTTATTCACTCCCAGCTCCCAACAGTAAGAAGTTCATCCTGTAAGTTACTTGGTTAATAGCCATTAACGGACCTATTCTCTAAGAACCTATCCCAGCTATACTACTGGCCTTGACAACGTCCTCTGGCAACAAATTCCATAAGTTAATTATGCGTTGAGTGAAAAGTACTTCCTTTTATTTGTTTTAAATCTGCCAGCAGCTAGTTTCATGGAGTGTCCCCTAGTTCTAGTACTATTTGAGAGGGTAAATGACCTTTCCCTATCTACTCGTTCCATACCACTTGAGATTTTATAAACCTCTATCATGTCCCCTCTCAGTCAGACCCAGCTTGTCAAGCCTCTCTTTGTACGGAAGCTATTCCATACCCTTAATCATTCCCCTTGCCCTTCTCTGTACCTTTTCTAGTTCAGCTATGTCTTTTTTGAGATGGGGTGACCAGAACTGCACACAATATTCCAGGTGTGGTCACACTGTCGATTTGTATAGAGGCATTATGACATCCTCAGTTTTATTCTATATCCCTTTGCGAATAACTCCTAACATGCTGTTTGCTTTTTTGACTGCTGCTGCACACTGGGCTGAGGTTTTCAGTGTATTGTCCACAATCACTCCCAGATCCTTTTCCTGAGTGCTAACTCCTAGCTTAGTACCCAGAATTGTATATTCATAGTTTGGGTTATCTTTCCCTATGTGCAACACTTTGCACTTATCCACATTAAATCTCATCTGCCATTTAGATGCCCAGGCACTGAGGCCACTTTTAAACTATCGCGGAAGCGCCCACGCTTGTTTTTCAAAACTACCGGGAGGCGGGCTTACACATGACACCGCCGCCGATTATGTGCATGTGTGGGCGCCGCACATCCATTTCTGGCCACGAGCTGATCGGGTCGCCGATCGAGGGTGGACATACGTGGCCGGAAATGGACACGCGTCGCCCACACATGCGCATAATAGGCGGCGGTGTCGTGTGTAAAACCGCCTGCCAGTAGTTTTGAAAAACAAGCGCAGGCGCCACCGCGATCATCTAAAAGCGGCCCCAGTCTCGTAAGATCCTGTTGCAGTTCTTCACAGTCTGCTCGTGTTTTAACTACCTTGAATAACTTGGTGTCATCTGCAAATTTGATCACCTCACTCTTAACGCCCTTTTCCAGATCATTAATGAATACATTAAAGAGCACCAATCCCAATACAGATCCCTGGGGCACACCACTTTTTACATCTCTCCATTGTGAAAACTGATCATTTAGTCCTACTCTTTGCTTCCTATCCTTTAACCAGTTACCAAGCCATAGTAAGACACAACCTCCTATCCCGTGACTTTTTAAGTTTCTCAAGAGTGTTTTATGTGGGAACTTAGCAAATGCTTTCTGGAAGTCCAGGTACACTATATCTACCGGGTCTCCCTTGTCCACATGCTTATTTACACCCTCAAAGAATTCCAAGAGATTAGCGAGGCATGACTTTCCTTTGCTAAATCCACGTTGACTCTTCCCCATTAAGCCATATTTATCAACATGCCCAGCGAAGCTGATCTTAATGATATTTTCCACCATTTTGCCCGGCACAGACATCAAGCTTACTGGTCTGTAGTTTTCAGGATCACCTTTGGATCCCTTTTTAAATATGGGGGTTACATTTGCCACCTTCCAGTCCTCAGGTACAGTGGCAGATTTTAGCAATCAGTTACAAATTACTAATAGTAGGTCTGCAATTTCATATTTGAGTTCCTTCAGAACTCTTGGGTGAATACCATCTGGTCCTGGTGATTTGTTAGTATTTAGTTTGTCGATTTGCTCTAGAACCTCCTCCAGAGTCACATTGATTTGTGACAGCTCTTCCACTTCATTACCTACATAGTAAGGTTTCAGTGTAGATATCTCCCCAACATCCTCTGCAGTGAAGACTGAAGCAAAGAACTCATTCAGCTTCTCTGCAATGTCCTTTTCCTTCCTAAGCACCCCCCTTAGCCCTTGGTCATCTAATGGCCCAACCAACTCTCTAGCAGGCTTCCTGCTTCTGATGTACTTGCAAAAGTTTTTATTAGTAGTTTTAGCATCTTTAGTAAGTTGCTCCTCAAATTCCTTTTTGGCCTGCTTTATTAACTTTTTACAACTACTTTGGCAACGCTTATGCTCTTCCCTATTTACCTCATTGGGACTCTCTTTCCATTTTTAAAGGATGACCTTTTAGCTCCAATAGCCTCCTTCACCTCCCCAATTTTCATTCTTGAAATTTTTGTTTGGCTACAGCAAAAAACCTTGCTGCTAGTTTGCTATGGTTTTTCAGTAACAAAATTTGGTTTCCAAAGTTAAATTTAAAAAGAACAATGATATACACCTAGGGTTGAAATGAGAATCTGGTGCATTCTTGTGAGAATGCATGATATTCATTCCCACAAAAACAGGCAAGATCTCATGAGATCTCACCGAGATTTTCAAAAATCTTGTGAGATTCTTGAAAATCTCAAAACATGCTCTGTGCATGCCCAAAATGGCTGTTGCAGCTATTTCTCTACATGCACTGCCCCTGGTGACCATTTTACACATGCACAGAGCAGTTTTGAGATTTTTCCACTCTGTGCATACACAAATGGCTTCACATGTGAAGAAATGGTCGCCACAGCTATTTTGCACATGCACATTACCAGTTTTTTAGCTGTGTGAATTTCAGTGAGAACAGATTGAGAATTGGCCAATTCTCATCTCGTTCTCGCAAATCTCAGCAAGAAGCCAATTCACGCGAAGATTTGGCGAGCTAGCCCCACAATTTACACAGAAAATGCCTGTCTGTGTCAAGGATTAACATGCAGTTTTCAATTATTCAGTATTTTGTATAGTAAAAAAGTTATTAAGCACTCTTCCTCTGCTTTAGCTAGCAAAACTGTCATCAAATGTAACTAGAGTGGCACTACCACATCTACACATAATTACCTTCTCAGCATGTCTGTATTTGTGACCATCAGCGATTTCCAGCTATAGACAATAGTATATTTATAACACACATGTCCTTGGAGCTTGTGAAGAGTGAAAAGAGAAAGAAATTAGTCTGTAAGTTAACAAAAGGATGTATCAAAAGTATTTTAGTTTTGTCTTTTAAAAAAATGTTACCTTAATGGCTTGCTACAGAATTTCTTACCAGCGTTCCACCTTTCTGCTGCTTGGGCTGGTAAGCATTTATGGGTGTCTGCCTTGCTCTCTACAAACAGAAATAGATCCCAGAGCTTGTCTAAAGAGAACAAAAAGGTGAAAGATTTTTCAAAGTTTCCCTTCCTTCTCACATCCCTCGAGGACAGGTGCACAGCTGAGAAGGGAGGAAAGCTTATTGAGGAAAGCCCCTGTTTTGCTTAATAATAAAAGGTAGCAATCTTATCATGTATAGCTGCTCAGATGATGTATAGACAAAGGGTGTTTGCAAGAACGACTGCCATAGGCAAAACAGCAGATCTAATCAAAAGGTCTACACATATGGATATAGCCAGCCTCTGGGAAAGGACAGCAGTTGCAGCACAGAATGTGGAATATTCTTCTTCTTCCTTTCAATTGGGACACTATTGTATCAATAGTCTTTTAGGAAAGCGAGGCATCACCATTATCCTCCTCCCTTAAGAGTAATCTGTGATGTGTTACCTGGTTCCTACAGTGTCGTTACATCAGTGCCCTGTAACGTGTACAGGGCCATGTGCTGCTCAACCCAGTGGAGTATTTTGACATGGTGTTTGTGTGAAAGGCACTATGAAGACAGTCCTGTTGTGTAAAATGAATTACATAACAAACAAATATGTAAAATATAATTAACCTTTAGATGGCTGACATTTTCAAAACTGTCAGCCGCATGAATGTATATATGTCCTCAGGCTTCAAAGGATTAATGAAAGTTGAAACACAAACCAATACAACTAAAGACATTTTCCATTAAAGTTGCCATGGAGTTCTTACCTCGCCTCTCTGAGCCTAGTGTGTCACAATATATGGTGTTCCCCTACACCAGGTGTAAGGAATGTTTTCCTCCTGTGGACTACTTTGAAAATTAGTACAAGCTCCATAGTATGGTGGACAAGAATTAGAAGCAGGTCTGAGAAGGGTGTGTTGTGGGTTGAAGATGGGGGAAGGAAGGGGACGATCCAGACCATGGGTCTGTGCTATGGATCCATCCTCTGTTCTCAAGTGGTGTAATCTGCGTCCTTCTCCCTGAGTATGCTCCTTCAGTGCTTGGGGGTAACTGCTGGATACATGGGCCTAATCCAGGAACTGGGAAGGGACAAATAAAAAACAGATGCAGGCCTAATAAGATCCTTGAGTGTGGGTCAAGAGGTTTCCGTTAGGGTAGGGGAAACATGGGGAAGTGCCCACGGAAGCTAGCAACCCCCCAAATTACCATAGAGGAACACACACACACATGGAGCTCCACTCGTGAGGAACAGGAAAACGACCCCTCAGGATATTAGTTGGCCCTATATGTCCCAGCTGGAATGGGGCCTTATCATCATAGGGGTGGAGAGGTAACACAGCCTTGAGTGGAGCCCCTCCACTCACACCCACCACCAAGACCATGCACAATGTTCCCGCCACCACTCCCTTATATACGGTGCTCCGAGCAACGGGGAGAGGGGAAGCAGTGAGGTACACGTTCAGGGAGACAGTGGTGACAGATACCAGGCACAGGGATACGGGCTGAAGCTTTCACTCAAATGAGCAAAGGGGGCAAGGAGGGGCCCAGAAGGAGAGGGATTGCCAAGGGGGGGGAGTGATACCACACGCGACTCCACACAACCTCTTTCACACCCACGCACCCTTGAACTACCCACCTCACGCACTCACCTCTCACTCACTCACGCAATCCACACTCTTGCTATCCACTCTCTCCTAAAGAGTTCAACACAATCATCAGACGTCCAGGGGCCAGTCTCACAGCGCTGCTGTTCTCTGGCAGCATGTGAGTCCTGGCAGCATCCTCAAGTAGCGCTAGCCTGTTTGGCATGCAGCCATGCAGAGTGGTGCAGTGTCCCGTGTGCTTCCTCACTAGGCATCGGGGGGCGGGGCTTCAGCTCTTGTCTCTCATAGTGCCTGCCACGCCGGGCCACCCCGGAACCGGCGGGGCCCCATCTCTCTGAGCCCCTTCCCTGTCGCCAACAACAATGTTGTGGAGGCCTGGAATCCTCTCTCAGAGAGCCCGGAGGCACCGCAAGCGGGCCCAAGCCCTGACAGCACCCCCCCCTCAGCCCCGCCCCCCCACACACAGAGGTCACGGGCCAGGTTTTAGGGGGTAACAGAGGTGGAACAGGCAGACCAAGTGAGGGGCGTGGACAGCTGAGGCCGGTTCCCAAGAACGGTCAGCCAGGGGATAGCCCTTCCAGTCAATAAAGTAGTATAGAACCCCTCGGGACTTGTGGGAGTCAAGGATAGCATTAACCTTGAACTCAGGGCCCATAGCTACATCACATAGAGCGGCAGGGGGAGCCAGGGTCAGAAAGAGAGGCGTGCGATAAGGTTTTAGCAGGGACACATGAAACATGGGATGGATATGCACATGTGCAGGCAGCTTTACATGATAGGTGACAGGACTGAACTGCTGGGCAATAGGGAAGGGTCGTAAAAATTGGTTATCTAGTTTAGTTGATGGACAGTTGGACGGGTAGTGGCACCGGTCCACCCATACCAGATCATCTGTGTGGAATGATGGAGCAGCCTGCCATCGGCGATCCGTCGCCCGCTTGTACCACTGTCGGGCCCGTTGCAGAGCTATCAGGGCATGGTGGTGTGCTTGTCGCAGTCGGGATTTCAAGGCCCCTGCGGCCGGAACGTCCAGGGCCGGAATTTCAGGGAACGCCAATCTAGGGTGAAAACCACAAGAGACAAAGAAAGGGGACGAACCTATGGAAGCATTGGGAGAAACATTATAGGCAAATTCAGCAAGGGGGAGGAAACTAACCCAATCATCTTGTAAATAATCTATATAACAGCGAAGGTATTGTTCCAAGGTCTGGTTAGTTCACTCAACTTGACCATTGATCTGAGGATGATATGTAGTGGAGGAAGCAAGCTTAACTTCTACTGCGGTAAAAAGAGCTCGCCAAAAGCAGGCGATAAACTGTGAACCTCGATCTGAAATAATCGTGGTAGGGAGTCCATGTAGCCGAACAACTTGTTGAAGAAACAGGTGGGCTGTCTGCTGGGAAGTGGGTAGTCCTTTACAGGGAATGAAGTGTCCCATCTTCGTAAATTGGTCTGTAATAACAATGATCACCGTTACCCCTGGGATGGAGACATTTCCACAATAAAGTCTATGTTGACTCGTTGCCATGACCCCCGGGGCAAAGGAGCTAACTGAAGCAGACCTAAGGGTCTTCCTCGGGGCACCTTAGTGCGACAGCAAACATCACATCCCTGCATGTAGGCTTCCGTGTCCTTCCGCATCAACGGCCACCAAAAATGTCACTTAAAAAGTTGTAAGGTACATCATTGACCGGGATGGCCTGCCAATGGAGCATCGTGATGGGTTCATAATGTCTGATGACGAGCTGCTTATGTAGGGGGCGTCCTTATGTAGGGGCACGTTATTGTGACCACGTGCATCGGCAGAATTTATGGGTTCTCTTCCCACCAACCTTTTAAATTGAGCTGCGGTTATACCTGCAGCCATGAATACCTTTTGGCTCAGAAGGGGTTCCCCTCGTAATACGGTGTCAGGCTTGGTGTCATAGCAACGGGATAGGGTGTCTGCCATCGTGTTCTGCTGTCCTGGACGATAGACCACTTGGAAGCGGAAAAGAGCTAGGAAAAGCGCCCATCAGGCATGTCTACTGTTTGTGAACGGGCAGTCTGCAAAAACACAAGATTTTTATGGTCTGTAATTACTTGCACCAGGTGTATGGCTCCTTCGAGATAGTGTCTCCAAACTTCGAAGGCTGTTTTAATTGTCAAAAGTTCCTGGTCTAAGATCGTGTAGTTTCGTTCGGCGGGGCTCAATTGATGCAAATAGTAGGCACAGGGCAGGCGGGTGGAAGAATCCATCTAAGGCTGGGACAATACTGCTGCAATGGCAACACTGGAGGCATCTGTTTCCACAATGAAAGGCAGTGTGAAATTTGGATGCTGCAAAACAGGAGCTTGTGTGAAGATTGTTTTTACCTGTTCAAAGGCTTGCTGTTGTTCTGGACCCCATATGTAGACTTGCCCTTTTTTGAGCAGTTTTGTCAAAGGAGCTGTCACCGCCACATAGTTGGCAATATAGTGACAATAATAGTTTGTGCTACCCAAGAAGCGCTGGAGAGGTTTCACCCCTTGAGGGATGGGCCAGTGCACGATGGCTTCCACCTTGGCTAACTCCATTTGGACTCCCTGGGGAGAAATGATAAACCCTAGGAATGGGACAATTTGTTGGTGAAACACACACTTCTGTATTTTACAGTACAATTGATGTTGCTTCAATCGTAACAGGAAAGTACATACGTGTTGTACATGTTCCTCCTGAGTCTGGGAGTATACGAGGGTGTCATCTAGGTAAGCAACCATACATTGGTCTAAAATATCTTGAAAAATGTCATTTATAAAATTTTGGAACGCAGCAGGGGCATTGGCGAGTCCATAGGGCATTGCCAGATATTCAAAATGCCCATATCTAGTACGAAAGGCCATTTTCCACTCGTCCCCCTGTCTAATGCGCAACAAATGATAGGCCCCGTAGCCCCCTGTAATTGATCTAGTAGTTCTGGAATAAGGGGTAAGGGATACCTATTTTTAATAGTAATGGCATTAAGCCCTCTATAGTCTATACATGGTCTTAAACCGCCATCCTTTTTCGGCACAAAGAATAAGGGGGCCCTCACAGGGGAGGTAGAGGGACGGATAAAGCCTTTAGCTAAGTTTTCATCTATATATTCCTTTAATGTTTGTAACTCGGGCCCCGAGAGGGCATAAAACCTACCGTACAGGGGTGTGGTATTTGGCATCAAGTCGATAGGACAATCGTAGCTTCTATACAGAGGAAGTTGTAGGGTTTGCTGCTCCTTAAAAACCTCCTGCAGGTCCTGGTATTCAGGGGGTAACAGTAAGAGGTTAGGAGGGGTCGTAGCCCCAAGTACCGACAGGCTAACCCTCGGGGGTTTGGGAGTAGCACAGCATTGAACACAGAAGGGTGATGAAAAGGTTAATAGTTTATGTTGCCAGTCTATGCATGAATTATGTTGTACCAACCATGGGATTCCCAATACCACTGGGAATGCTGGGGAACACACTACATTGAGGCTGAGTTCTTCTCGATGCTTCCCTATGGTTCCCTGCAACCCCCGGGTACAGGTAGTGACAGGGTCTGAGGTCAAGGGGGAACCATCTATGGCGAAGACTGCTTCGGGTTTCATCTTCGGTTGAAGAGGAATGTGCTGTCGTTGGACTATCGATAAAGTTCCCCAATGCCCCCGAATCTATGAGAGCCAACACTACGAGGGACCGGGTTTTTGAGATCATGAGTGTGAGGGGGACTCGGAGCTGTTCCACCTGTGCAAACTCGGGGGTTGAGCTGGTTGCAGCAGGGGAGGGGATTTTCTGCATTACTGGGACAACCCCTACCCGTCCCGGTCCTTCTCGTTTCCTGGCTCCTGACGAGTGGGGGGCAATGCCGGGCAGACTCTAGCAAAGTGGCCTGGTTCCCCACAATAGAAACAGAGCCTACCGGTTCTTCTTCGCTCTCATTCATTAGATGCAAGCCGTCCCCATGAAGCCCCAATCTGCATGGCTTCTGGTTCTTCTATCTTACTAACCTCATTCTTCCCGGCATTAACCACCATGGGTTGTGCTACCCAAGTGCGGCCTCCTTCTTGTTTCTCTTCCCGGTGTCATTCCCTGAGTTGCTCATCTATTTGGCAAGTGAGGTTCACCAGTTCTCCCCACTTTTTGGGTATAGTGGTGAAGGACAATTGATCTTTGATATCATCGTTAAGACCCTTGCGAAACAATACCTTCAAAACATTATCAGACCGGTTTAGTTCTACAGCTAATTGTTGAAAATGAGTTACATACTCTAGCAGGGGCCCTCGTCTCTGCCTAAGTGACATAATGGCTGTCTCTGCGTCTTTGATTCTATGTGGGTAGTCGAAAAGAAACTGAAATTCCCTAACAAACTTCTCGAAGTCCCTTAGGAGGGGGCTATCCTTTGTAAGCAGGGGAGTGGCCCAGTTGAGTGCAAGTCCTTCCAGGTGTCCTGTTATGAAAGCTACCTTAGTGGTGTCAGTGGCATATGTTGCTGGTTGCAGTTGAAATACCAATTTGCACAGGGCCAAAAACCCCTGGAATTGGCACCGGTCCCCACTAAATTTGGCAATAGTGGGGTGCCTTGGCTCACAACTTAACAGCCCTCCCTCTGCTGCTGGTGGGGGTGGCACCGCCGCGACCACCGAAGGGGTGGCCTCCGCCGCAGCCTCTGCAGTGCCACCTACTGCTCCCTGTTCTTGTTTTTCCTTGATATTTTTAATTTCAAAGGCCAAGGCCTGAATGGCCTAGGTCATCTCATCTAAGCGGGCTGCTATGCCCATGGTAGTGGCTGGAGAAACTGTTAGGGTAGGTAGGGGAAACACGGGGAAGTGCCCACGGACACAGCATGGGAAGCTAGCAAACCCCCCCCCTCCCCCCCGAGTTACCATAGAGGAACACACACACACGGAGCTCCACTCATGAGGAAGAGGAAAACAACCCCTCAGGATATTAGTTGGCCCTATATGTCCCAGCTGGAACAGGGCCTTATCATCATAGGAGTGAAGAGGTAACGCAGCCTTGAGTGGAGCCCCTCCACTCACACCCACCACCAAGACCATGCACAATGTTCCCACCACCACTCCCTTATATACGGTGCTCCGAGCGATGGGGAGGGGGGAAGCAGTGAGGTACAGGTGCAGGGAGACAGGGGTGGCAGATACCAGGCACAGGGATAAGGGCTGAAGCTTTCACTCAAACGGGGAAAGGGGGTTAGAAGGGGCCCAGAAGGAGAGGGATTGAAAAGGGGGGGAATGATACCACACGCGACTCCACACAACCTCTTTCACACCCACGCACCCTCAAACTACCCACCTCACACACTCACCTCTCACTCACTCATGCAATCCACACTCTCGCTATCCACTCTCTCCTAAAGAGTTCAACACAATCAGCAGACGTCCAGGGGCCAGTCTCACAGTGCTGCTGTTCTCTGGCAACGTGTGAGTCCTGGCAGTGTCCTCAAGTAGGGCTAACCCAGCCCTGTTTAGCATGCAGCCGCGCAGAGCGGCACAGCGTCCCGTGTGCATCCTCCCTAGGCATCGGTGGCGGGGCTTCAGCTCTCAGCTCTCGTAGTGCCTGCCGCGCCGGCCCCCCTGGACCCGGCGGGGCCCCATCTCTCTAAGCCCCTTCCCCGTCGCCAACAATGATGTTGCGGCGGCCCGGAATCCCCTCTTGGAGAACCCGGAGGCACCACAAGCAGGCCCGAGCCCTGACAGTTTCCCACCTCTGCTTTATACAGCATATGTATTACAATCGCTGGGACATCCAATGCCACATTGAAGATACTACAGCTGTCTTAACAGAATTTTCTTGTTTGTTAGTTTGTGTTCCTAACTTGTGAGGGTGAATAAGAGGATTGTAAAGTACGTTGAACACTTAATGTACTGTATAAATGATAAGTAATAATTCTCCACAACAACCCTGTAAGGTAGGTCATTACAAGTCCCATTTAAAATGGGTGACAGAGACTGAAAGATAGTGATTTGCTCAATGCCCTTCAAAGTCTTCATCATCAAGATTTGAACCTTTGCCTTTCAAGTCCAAGGCCAACACCTTATCTGCTAGGCTACTGGCTCTGGCAAGGTGTTTATATTGTGCTCATTGCTGGAACTGTAAATAAACACAGTCATCAGAATACAGTCTTAGCAGTAAATGTGAGACCCAGATACACCAGACCTCTGACAAGAGGTATGAAGATTTCTGTTTTCTTTTCATTCGGACTACAGAACAGCCAAGTCCAAATGTTAAAAAATCAGGAGTCAAGCTCCCTCAAACTCAGGCTATTTGCTTAAGAATCTGGATATTTAAAACAAAAGAATTTAAAATGGGTTCTTTTTATTTATTTTTGATTGCTGAGCCTTTCTGGTATGTTGCAACAACAACTTCCAAGTTATACTCTGCACCCATGTGGCCTTTAAACTTACCATAAAGAAATGAAAAGTGTAATTTCATAGCTGTTATAACTCACCATTTTAAAATTTAAGAAACTCCAAAACATTTAAGACTTCACACACATCACAGCAATTGGCAAGCCTGGGTGCAATCCTCACCCATTTAATTTAGTTGGACCATTAGCTGTCACAGACTAAGAGGACACAGGAGCTGCCCAGTGTCCTCGACTATTGCAGCAGCTAAAAAATGGCCACCACATGTGTATGCATGATGACACTGCATTGGGCATTTTTAGACACACAAAGTTCCCGGATTTTTCAATCCACATGTAAGTTCCAGATTCATATTTCACACACACACAGTGCCCTGAGGCGGTTCCTGGATGCATTCTTCACACAAACACTGCCCTGAGGCAGCCTAAAGTAGCCGCAGCTGTAAACGTGAAAGGCTGCCATGGAAACCAAGTAACCACAGCAGCCTGGAGCAAAGCAGTTTACCAGGAGAACCTTTTACACACAAATGTTCTGGGAGAAGTTCTACGCAGAAGTTCAAAAATCCGGATGTTTAAGATCTGGGTGAGTGATTTAGACACACAGAAAGTTCAGCATGTAACAGCAAACATCCAAGAGAAATGTGTGTGTAAAATCCCATTATCACACGTATGCACTCAGCAGATTCCAGTTTACCACCTGATGGTTGTTTGCTAGCCTGTGCAAAATATGTTAGTGATTTTAGTCTTGTACCTAACTGCTTTCCTTTTAATAAATAAATAAATATCCAGTTTAGTAACAGTGTTACTAAAAAATATCAATTTTCTAACCAATTTAGTAACAATCAGCAGCCTTGTTAATAGTCTCAACAGCTAGCCAAGGACTCAGTTAAGATTTAATAGCCTCTGCCAGTAAAGCAACAATCTTGCAAAGAACTACACATGCATTTAATTTTAGGAACCTCTCACAGTGCATAGGTTAAGTACATGTGTAAGTTTCTGCAGAGCCTACATTTGGTGTTTCCAGAAAATAGTTTGATGAAGTGGGACTACTGTATCTGCTCTGGTGATAAATTAAGTCCTTCATTCTTGTGGGCTATTAATCTTGCAACTTTCATGAGCACTAAAATGAGAGAGGAGTTAAAAAGATTTAAATAGTTGACCTTCCATTATCTTCTTCCTGTTTGTATATTATTATGTGACAATGGCAGCACTTCATATCCAGCACTCTGTTACATTTTTTCTTGCAAAAAGCAGCCAGTCATCTAGTAGTGTTTATTATTATTATCACCATTTTGAAATGAAAGGATTGTGTGTAAGTAATGAAAAATTACCCTCTCCTTTCTAGAATGAAATTTCTACATAACCATTAACTACAACGTGTTGTGGTTCCTAGCTACGGTCACAATGCTTAAACCACTGAATTATGTTGTGTCTAAAAACGGGCTTACTCTGGAGAAGTCCCATTGTAAATCAATGGAAATACACCAAATTAGGAGGTTTGAGGATTGCAGCCAATTTATTTCCCATGTCATAAATTATCTCCAAAGACCACTATAAAATAAAGACTGAGCTATATGAAGAGAAACAATGGGTGTTAACAGATGCAACGCTGGCCCGGTTCTCCCGCTCTGGCCCACCTGGGTCAGCGCCAAACCCCACACATCTGTTCTGGGCCCACCAGATGTCGGCATGGTTCAAACCCTGGCAGGGTTGGCAGCTGGGCCAGAAACATGGACCAGAAATGAACCACATCTATAGTCTGGCCCTGCGAGCAGGCCCAACGTGGAGGGTCGCCATGGCAGCCAGTCATGGCTACCTATTATTGGCAGCCATGGCTGTCCATCGTGACAAGGTGCTGGCCACAGCACGGGGGTGGAGCTGGCCAGCTGCATGTCGCTCCCTACCCAGGTCAGGCCAGGGGAATGTTAGTTTCCGTCCACCGACCTGACGCAGCCGGAGATGTCAGGGGTAGCCATCCCGCCCCCAGACATGCAGCTGCCTCTGTGGCTACATGTATGTTAACACCCATCAGGAGAGGTTAAAAGAAAAACAGGAAACTAAAGCAACAAGAAATTGATAAATCTATTAAATCAAAAATTAAAATGAATGGAACAGCTTTAAAGATAAAGACAAATGATTGCTCCTGAGAATACCAAAAGATGTGTCCATCATTGTTCTCCATTAAAAAAAGAAGGAACATAAGGGGCAAACACGCAGGAAATGTCCATACTCAAGATAGTTTTTGGTAATGCTGGAAATGTACCATTGGCAAAGAAGTTCAGGTGAGTCATAGGGTGATTTCAGACGAGAAGGGGCGGCATTCGCCCCATCCTGGAATCACCCAAATGATTCCCCGCCGGAATCACTCCGGCACATCCAACAGACGTGCTGGCTGATCCCGGTGGGGAATCGGGGAAGGGGCGGGGCCATGCAGCGCAATGTGCAGCCACACATTGCCCCGCCCCGCCCCACACTCCCCCGCCGTCCGCCCTCTGGGGAGATGGGCGGGCGCCGTGGCCAATGCGGCCACAGCGCCTGCGCGATTTAACCACGGCCCGGAATCCCGCCGGGGATTCCGGGCCGTGGTTGCCGGCCAGACGTTACTTTTTGTTGGTTCCCACCGGGAATCTCTTTGACCACGCTTGCAGCGATTGTCTGGTGGGGAGCCCTGGAAGCACGGTTGAAATTGACCCCATGAGGGAATCGACCATGGTGAACATCTGGTGGCTGCCTAACAGACGTTCAGGGTGCTTTGGCCCCATGTGGGTATTGACCGTGGTTCACTGTGATCTCGTAACATCTGAAAATACCCATAGGAAGCCATATAGGGTTGCCATCTTCCCAGATGTTATGACTTGAAACTGAGTGGGACCATGGCAAAAGAAAGTGCAGTAAAGGGTCCCTGTTACCCCTTTCTGACCCACCCGCACCCCTTCCGAGCATAATTTATTTTAGATATTTATTTAAATGTATATGCCTCCCTTCCCATAAAGGCTCACAGCATTTTACATTGAATAAAAACAATAATCAATCAATTAAAAAATCCCCTTAGCCACTCACCACCCATCCCGCCCAACCCTATCCCTGCCTGCCAAACACCTGGCCAAATAGAAAGGTCTTACATTGTTTCCTGAAGATGAACAGGCTCGAGTTTAGATGAACCTACAGGGGGAAGGGAGTTCCATAATCTTGGGGCAGCCACCAAGAATGCCTCTCTGTGTGTCCTTGCTGTAGAAACTTCACGGGTAGATGCCTGGTATCTGCAAGAGGGCTCCCAGCTGACCTCAGAGGACATGATGGGACATGAGAGAGGAGGCAGTCTTTTAGATACCAGGGACTCAAGCCATTTAAGGACTCTATAGGTCAAAAACAGCACCTTATAATCTGCCCAGTAAACTGTTGGCAGCCAGTGCAGACTCTGGAGCACTGGTGTAATGTGCTCCCAGCGACCCGCTTCTGACAGAAGACAGACCACTTCATTCTGCACCAACTACAACTTCCGAACAGTCATCAAGGGCAGATCCACACAGATCACGTTGCAGTAGTCTAGCCATCGTGACATCACAATACTCTGCAGGTGACTGGGTCACATTGGGAAGGGTGCAAGAGAACCTTTTCATTCAACAATCAACACCCCTTTCCGAAATGGCCCATCTCCTACAACTGCCCCAGTAAACGTTTTTGGAGGAACCCTTGGATAACCCAGGAAAGTAAGAACTTCACTGGAGCCCAGAGATGGTTTGTCAAAACTCGACTCTGGGACAGGGGTGGATAACCTACTTGTGAACTGAGAACCAGGAGTGTTGGATTATATTCCCAGCTCTTCCACTGGCTACATGTCCTTGGGCAAGGGCAAGTCACCTCACCTCCCTAGGTCTCTTTCTACCTTAACTTTTACTTGTTCACTTTAGGGCATGGATTGTCTCTCTATAGGTTTGTGCAAAGCCTAGCATGGGGTCGAGAACTTTTGCCTTCTTTGGTACACTTTGAAAATTAGTACAAGTACCACATCCTGCATATGAGTTGGGAATGGGAGTCCTTACAAGGTGTCCTCCGGGTGGTGCTATGAAAGGGAAGGTCCAGGTCATGGATCTGTGCCATGGATCCATCCCGTATCCTCAGATGTATGCTGTCATCTCGGATTCCTTTCCCCTGAGCAAAGTTTCAGTGCTTAGAGTAGGGGCAGATCCAGGAATTTGAAAAACACCAAACAAAAATCAGCCCTGGACCTTTGGCCCCCAGGCTGGGATTCCCCACCCCTGTATAACTGGGCACATGGTTTGAGACCAATAACTTGGTTTGAGCCTCTAGATGGTTGTGAAATCAGTTACATCAGAAGAGCTTTAGCAAGGGAGCAGTGAAAATGCAACACATTCACAAATAGCATAAAGGTTATAAAATATATATATATACAAATAAGAATTTTTATCATATAGGGAACACTTCCTTTTGGGAGAAAAAAATCATGTAGGGTTACCAATGTCTCCTTCTTAGAAGCTTTGACCTGGAGATGGAGGAGGACTCTCTTTTCCAACATTACACTCCCTTCGGAGCATCGTGTGTCACACTGCTTCACTCACACATACACACACACGTCAGAAAGGGGGTGGAAGAATCTCTTCCCTTTTGAACATGCTCTTTTCCTCCGACTCCCTCCCCAAGAACATTCTAGCAGAGCCCCTGGAAAACTGGAAAAATAGAGGCTTCACCTGGAGCATGGAGATGATTAATCAAAATCCCAGAGACTCTGAGTAAAATCCAGTGGCGTGGCAAGCAGCTCTATTTCCATGAGGCAACAATGCGCTCTCCCAGTGACTTCAGACATCCTAACTCAACCAGTCACTTTGAATTTTGGGGGCAAAATAACTGTTTCCACTGCAGCCCTCAAGTACAGTCAACATTTATGTGTGTTTATGCAAATATAAAAAATAAAATCTGGTTTAATTTTTAAATGTAAAGTGGAGTCAGATTACAATCTTTTAAAGACTTTTTTAAAATGCAGGGTTCCTGTTGGGTTTTTTTGTTTGTTCTTTTCACAGAATTTCTAAAGCATCATCCATCTCATTCCCAAATAGTGAAAAAAGTGTGTCTTGAAAAGTTTAGTATTGTGCAACATACTCCCTTTGTGTGTCACTTTATCATGGAACATAAGGAAGACCGGGGTGCAGGAGGGACTAGGCTCCCTCCTGCATGAGCAACGCGTTTAGAAATAGAAATGAGTTTGCAATAAGTATTTGTGGTGTCTTTTGGAGCATACTGCTTTAAATTTGTGCGCTGTAGCTTGAAGCATTGCACAAACTCTTGGTCTGCTGGCTGCCTCTCTATCTGGAACCAAAATAGAGAGCGCAAGAGAGATTTGGAAAGCTGTTTTCCCAGCCTTTTCTCTGTGTATATATTTTGTTCGGTTGCTTGTGCTATTTCTTTTTCTTTCTTTTTTTACAAGTCGTGTACCTTAAAAAAAAAATCGCATAACATTTTTAATCAACACGTATTCCTTCCAGGACCCTATGATACTCTATTGATTCCCATTAAAATGTTTTTATTTTTCTTTGCCCCCTCTGCTGATCGAATTTCAGATCAGCCAGGATATGCAACTAACCTTCCGGCACAACTGAACCCAACTGACTCAGAGAGATCAAAAGGCTTGATGCATTCATTAAAACTGAGCACAGCATAGGCAAGGATCTTTAATGCAAGATCTCCCTTTGCATTGCAATTAATGTGGCTTGTACGGGAGGGCGGAATTCTCATGGTTTTATTTTTATATTTTGCAAATGTTCTTGCATTTGATTTATCAAGGGGGGGGTAATACGGGTGGGGGGAATGAGAACAAAAGAGACAGATCTTTTTACCCAGGAATGACGTCAGCTTTATTTTACTGACAACTATTGATGCATGTGGAGCAATTGCAGGCAGATCCTCCACCCCCTGTCTCTTGGCACTTTGCAGGAGAAACAATAATGTTAACGATGCAAAACATGCGTCCTTGCAAATCTTGGGGCTTAAGCACTTAACTTCTTCAACTCCTGGTCACTTTGCAAAGGATCTTAAATGCTATTTTGCTGTATGATCCTTATTAGGGCGGAAAACAAGCAGCAGAGGGAGGGAAGTGGAACAGCTAATAAGCACAGAGCAGAGAGAAGGCTTCAACCTAGGAATGTTGTTCATTACAGCAGCCTAGGAGAGGACACAGTCAGAGAAAATAGTCCCTGTATTCCAGCTTCCACAAGGTGCCCTCCTTCCCCGTTTGGCTGCTAGGGAAGGAGTACTTTTGAGATGCAGGGGGGGCGGGGGTAAGGAAAGTTCTGAATTTTGAGCGAAGGGAGATGGTTGGGTGGGTGCCGAGTCCTCCCAGCTCGCCTGGGTCTCTGCATACGAGTTAGTGGTGTAAGGATCTACTGATCCTGTGATTGCGTGTGATTCTGCCTCAGTCACTCTCCAGGCTGCAGCAGAGAAATAGATTGAACTGGAGGAACAGCCCGGCTGTTCACAAAACCCGGACTGGAGAGTCCTGGCACACGAAGCGTTGGAGTGGGTTGCTCTGCTCTCCTGAAGCAAAGTGGGTAGGAGGAAGGAGCTCTCTCACCTTAAACCTTTTCACTGACAGTGAGAGAAGGAGGGAAAGAAGAGATTAGTTTTTACAAAATAAAATTGGTGCAAGAAGAGATAATAAAACATGCAAATACACATTATACCTGGAAAAAGCAGGCACTGTATTTAGGCAACCATTTCCCATTTCAATCAGGTCTTCTATTTTATACCCCACATAGGGGTAGAAGGGGAATGTACTCATGGGGTACAACCCTATATCCATCAAAGTTAATGGGAACTGAGCCATTGACTTCAGGGGACAGAGGCCTGCACCCTTATGCCATGATCCTACAACACCAGGTTTTCAGTAGGGCTACTCTGGAGGAAGTGGCTTGTGGATCGTGGCCTTAATCTAGATGAGGTAAAATAATCTAACAGCAGTGACCTTACCATCCTCGACAGAAATGATATCAAGCCAAATATGTTACCAAAATATTTATTATTATTATTTAAAGTTTAAAAAGCAGATGACTGTTTCCTTCCCAGGCAGTGTACATATGGAATGATTGCAATAGTGAGAAATGGTGCTGCCTAATGATCAGAGAGGCAGGCTGGAAGATAGGACAGCTGAGTTTTGTTCCAAGTTACCCCCTTAGTTTCTTGGTTTTCTCAACTATAAAGCCGATGACAATATTTTACCCACTTTTTTATGGGAAGCACTTCTCTGGCTTACAGTAGACCCGGGCAGGGAATCGTTGTGGGGAAGCGCATTGCTACGCTTCTCTGCAATGATCCCATATTAGATGGGAGGAATACGTGTTGGCCCAGGGGTCCGCACATGTTCCTGCCTTAACCCACACAGCATCCTCCTCGATGTTGAGGATGCCACCCTGTGGGGGTGGACACAGACGGGGAACACATATTCCAGCTTCATATCCACCTAATAAACAGACCAATAGCCTTAGCCACCCATTTCTAGAGTCACCCACCAAGTCTCTCCCTAACTTGATTTTTCTGCCCTTCCCATTCTCTCCCCCATCCCCAGGCTCCCATCTCTTGGGGTTGCTTGCTTTCCAGTCTTTGGGCTTTTCTCAGTGATGGAGAAGGCACGGCAGCAGAACTGTCAGCAGCCATTACACTTGAGGCAGCAGGAGCAGCTTCTCACTTTTCCTGCCAGCCTCATGTGCTGCTGAGTAGGGAGCAAGAGATGCCCTACAACTGATTCTTCCTTCTGTTCCCACTCCCAGCCCTTTCCTGCAAAGCAGTCGCTACGGTTGCCACCTTCCCAGAGGCTTCGACCTGAAAAGGAGTGGGGCCATGCTGAAAGGAGTGGGAAGGGAAAGGGACTCTCCCATGCTTTTCTGAAGTGGCCAGGCCCCCACAGAGCACCATGACATCACAATGCTACGCAGGGGAGAGGGCCATAGCAGAATGGGGGGAGAAGAGCCTCTATGCCCTTTCCACACCCCTAAGAAATGTCCTAGCAGTGTCCCAGGATAACCCAGGGAAATAGGAGATCCCCTCGGGGCCCAGAAATGATGTGTCAAAACCATGGGACTGAAGGTCAAGCCCAGAGGGGTAGTAACTCGTAGCAGCCACCGCGCATGCTACAGAGCTGTGCCCCATAGGGCACCACTGCTGACGATATTCTGAGCCTTAAATCTGCCCCCTAACCCAGACAAATTTATCCTAGGACTGAAGGGTAGTTCAGTTTGCTCTGTCTTTTCACACCTTTGACTCTACTAAAAATACAGAAAGTGCTCGTTTAATAACAAGTTTATTGGTTCTCGTTTGCAGGGAATGGGGTTTAAACCCATATAAGGTTGCCTGATGTCCCTTATTTTAAGGGAAATTGCTTGTTTCAGAACCCCGCAACAACACAGAATGGCTCTATAGAATCCTTTAATTCTGAAATTTTGATCTGGCACCCCTAAACCGCAGAGGGCTTGATCTTTATGAATGCACATATGTGGTTTCCTTTAGGCACTCTGAGTAGTCCTACTGTGCTGAAGCTAATGTGATTACTCAGTGTGCAAAGTTAAGCATGTATATATGTTTTTGCAGGACTGAGTTCTGCACCATTCACACAGGACAGCAAAGAACATTCAGATGTTAGAAACTTTCAGTCCCCCCTGCTATTGTGAGCTGGATTTAAATTGGTGACCTAGAGGTGAAAAGCTCCATATCCTATTACCACTCCCCTGGGTCACGCATACATACCTACACTTGAGTACCGTGTTTCCTACATGATTTGACAACTACATACCCTGCCTGGTGTTCTGACCTTTGGCCCCTAACATACGTGGTTCATCTTAGGTCACAAGTGCCAGTGATTTAGGCAAGGGTGTATTTTAACAGCTACGCAGACACTTTGTTTGACCTACTTTTTGCATGAAACAGGCACAAATGGACTTGCACAGTTTAAACAAGTGCGTATCTCATGTCTAACAATTTATTCACAGTTGCCTTCATAGAGACACATCTGTATTCTGATAGTCAAAACATATATAGTGTGTCAAAATCACTGCATTTGGGGGGGAAACACTTTATTTTACCAGTTTTTCCAGATCAGTGTTTTTTAATGCAAGGATATCTTATAATCCTTCAAAGGGGAACATTGTTTTCCCTGACTGTTCGCAATATTCTTCAGCCATGTCAGCAGTCTGCTGTAGGGAAAATCTCAGGGAACTTTTTGTTCTCTTACTGTGTGGGAGAGGAAACTGCTATTTACACAGGTAAACTGTGCCGTTAACTTTAGTTCGGGGCTGGAAAGGAAAGAATATGTTTGTATACTCTAAGCTTGCTATACTGACACCAGCAGTTCAAAATCTCTCTCCACTGACCACCTAAAGCTACCTGCCATTGCATTTTTTTTGGCCTGCTGCATTTCAACTCCTTGTTTCTCTGTCTTCTTTTCAACAGATTGTCTAACATTTTAGCAGTTACCTCACTCAAGAGCAGCAGATTCAAAAGACACTTAAGTCTCAGTGCTCTCCCACACTCCTACATATCATAGGTCTTGTCTGTACTGTAGTGGGGAGAATGCATTATGATAGAAAACATGTCATGCAAGTTTTTACTTTCAACAGGGACAAGAACAGTTGTGTTTAAAAACACAGTAAGAATGTTCTGTGGTTAACCCTTGGGAACTTCCTAGACAACCAACTGGTTAAATAACTATACTATAATCTAATACATTTTTAGACATGGCTCTCAGTGTTAACAATAAGGGGGGGGAAAATCAGTTTCATAGCTGGTCAGGAAATTTCTGAGTAAACTTTCTCCTGACTGGATGTGCCTTGTATGTTGAGGGGGGTGGGGTGGGGATTGTTTTCCAGCTGAAATTTCCCATTGGGAAAGATTTGGGGCAACCAAAGAATGTATGTTTTGGTCATCTGGATATTTTTATTTCAGTCTAGAAAGTTCTGCAACAAAAGCTCTCATTTTGGGCATGCTGCATATGTACACAGTACATCTGTATTGAATACATTCACTTAGAATAAGTGTAGTGAATCTAAATGGAAAGTTGTTGAATTGGCCATTTCTAGACTGAAGCCTTTTTATCCAGCCTTATTTTACACGGGTTAGTTAATATGATTGTTAGCAACAGACTTTTTTCCCCAGGATAAATAAGCTTTTAATAGCCACAATACAGGAAAGAAGCTCTAGTAGAGTTAAAATGCTTCCTATAAAGCAAATTCAAATGTGATAAACTTTAATTTGCAAACTGAAAATGTGTATTAAAGTGTTTCATCATAGTCCATTTCTGCAAGGGGAGTATCTTGGGACAGTCCACAAACCCACAGTCACACGCGGTCCTCTAAGCCAAAAATACTCCCTCCCTGTCCCAGTAGTTCCTCTTATGCAATACACTCCCCTACTCTTCCCCTTAATACTGCCTGGCCATTCCCATGTGGTCAAGACCTCACATGTTTCTCCTCAGCTACCCTACCTGCAGGTTTTAGGGGATCCCAACCTGCCTCTCACAGGCCAGGATTAACGCTACACATACCAATGACTGGCTCACCCACCACAGATCCTTTTTCTGTTTTGACTTTTCAGAGTTTGGATAATGAAGCTTATCGGTTGCATGTTTGTTTCTCATGCTCTGGTTCTAATGTACTAGTATCATTGCCACAGAGTTTGCTTTTGTTGCCATGACAGGTTTATGCTTTTAAAACCATCAAATGCAAGCATGCAAAAATCTTTTTTTTTTTTTTTAAAATGTATAACATTTGGCTTCTGGATTTTAAGCCCTGATGGTTCATGTTTTAAAATTTTCCTTTCATCAATACCTTTTTCATGTATTTGAAGCTGACCGCATTTCTAGGAGCTGAAGCTACAAAAAAACCATCAAATATTTCAAAGCCCTTTGATAAAATCAGGAGAGCACTATGTTTATTTCTTAAACAAAAATAGTTTTAATTGGATTTTTAAAAACTGAAATATTTCTATTATGCCTGGATTCCATAGCAACTTATTTGTACACACATATTGACCTAATTTAACCCCGGCATATTCCTTTAAATTTCAGTCCACCCTCCTCCACCACAGAGCTCTGGTCGCTTCCACGACCAGTTTAGGCCCAGATTTTCAGAACCCTCTATAGAACCCTATAAAACGCCTGCCCAGCCCCTCATCTGCCTCCACTTCCTGTGTCCCCCCACGATTGAGTTACCAGTCGTCTATGCTTTAGGCTGCAATCATGACTCTGTGGCTGTGAATGTGACCTGTCCAATTATTACCCCTCCCCCCATCAGGTAGGAGGCAACCCTGGGGCAGTGTGTTGCCCTGGTTCAGGCTGAGGTAGCCTGCATGGCCTGTTTCGCCTTTCTGGGGATGATGCAGTGTGGAGCTGCCCCAGCCCAAACCAGGGCTGACATCTGGTGGCCATCCTTCACACGGGCAGGTAAATCTGGGGCAATGGGGATGGGCGTGTCTCGTCTGTTAACATCCAGAGTTTCCCCCCTCATATCAAACATGTCTCTAATTGTTGGAATTAAGATAATCTTGACATCATCCTCCAGCAAGATAGCATGTGTGCTAGCTGCTGCTGGGCTCGCGAGTCCCATTTACTTAACTTTTAGCATCTGAAATCCCACTGGAAGATCCCCTTTCCATCATTCGGAATTTGTAAGGAGTTAACTGACTCTAGTAGAACCATTGTAATGCCAGATGAGGAAACTAGTACTATTACTGTTATAATGGCTGGAAGGATTTTTATATGATTCGCATTGATTGCACTTGGGATGTCCAACTAGAGTCAAAATTCACTATAATAAACCCTGCTTATAATGAATCCCCATTTTTAACAACCATAGCTGCAAGAGACATTTCTTTAAAATAGCCCTCACTATAATGAGCATCTCGGAAGGATTAATCCTTATAAAACAGGGTCTTCAAGGTGTTAAGTCCACATATTTGCACTAATTAACAAAGCTGAAATAGCATGCATTGAGAAGCCCAAAATTAAGAAGCAATCTATGCTGGACATATTAAAAGAAAGGCTATGTTATTACAGTGCTGCATTCAACATGCAAGTGAACATCATTTTACCGTTCTTTTCCTTGCCATGTAAATGTTGCTCAGAGTAATCTCCATGCAAATAAAGTACATTGATGTTGAATTTAAATTAGCCATTTTTATTATTATTATTATTATTTTATTTATATAGTGCCATCAGTGTACCATATTTCTTTATTATTTTGATGCAGCCAGTTGCCAAGACCCTGATAAATGAAGTTTTTCCCTTGGTCCATGGGAAGAGTGTATATTTTTTTTGTTTGCTCTTTTCTAAAGCAAGGAGGCTTTTAGACTGATCTTTATTTCAGTGGGGCTTCTGCCGGCAGAACGTTTTAAGGATGGGCTGCTTCTTTTCCTACTGCTCCCAAATCCAAATTTGTCAATTTCAGGACATTCCATTTTCTTCATCAGCTCATATACTTTCCACAAGAAAAAAACACAAAGGTGAGCCCAATATATATTTTTTAAAAGAACATGTCACAATGACATTTCTTGTGTGTCATGTAGAGGTTTGCAAGTTGTGGGTTGGGAGCCCAAGTGGGATTGCACCAACTAACTATGGATGAGACTGATACACTTTGCAACCAGACTGATATACTTGCAAATGTTTTGCTGCTGTTTGGGAACACGAGATTATATTTAACTCTCAAGATAGGGTCACACAGGCAAAAAGCTACGGTACCACTGATGCTACCAGTAGTGTGAAATGTATCCTTTACCCAGTGCCTTTTTCCTCTCAGTAATGCCATGTCTGCCAGCCTAGTACACATTGGTGTTCCATCTGTGTCTTCCAGTGGAAGGATCTTCCCCAGGGTACAGGATCGCCAGACATGTACTTGAATGAGAAATTACCTTTTAAAGTTACTTCCCACAGCTGTATCCCTGCTGTGTTGCCTGCTACAGTTCAGCTGTACGTGCTGTGATTCTGTGCACCTCAGCATTTGAGGGTAGCTGAATATCATCTGTGATTCAATGGAGACATAAACACTTTCACTTCAAAGAAATGGGATGTTGTAGCAGGCCAATTGTAAGTGTTGTCAATGCCTCCATTTTCATAGTATTGATTTATAGTGTGTAATGCAATGCTCCTTATTTAAATCTTCCATACAGATGTCATATTGGGTTAATTGAAAAGCAATTGGAATTAATAATAAATATAACATTGTAACTTCCATTGATTCCTGGGATTGTGTATGTACATGAAGTGATCATGAGGTTATGATTCTTGATGTTAAGGGATGAGTAAATCCCTGGCTCTCTGTAAATTTAAGCTGCCCAGGGGTGAGCTTTAGCTTACATGCCAGGTTGGATTGATATTGTAATTCTTTATGGGCCTGGAACATGATTGGCTGTAAAAGGGCTCTCCCTGTACCTGAGCTGTTTTAGAAAAGCATAGCTTTATGTTGAGCTAACAGCATGCTGTTAAGAATCAGTACCAATGTAAACATAGAGAATGATGGCTTTATGTTGGATGTTATGTCATGCAGTATTTCACAGTTGTTGAAATCATTTCATTTTTAACCAGATTGCTTTGGCTCTGTCAGCCTACCAGCTAAGGATGAGAGATGTGCAGTGCTCAGAATGAAAAGAAACAGCTATTTCAGGTACATAAGTGATGAGACTTTTTGTGCAGAAAGAACTCCGTTACACCAGTTATTAATTCCTGTTAACACAATAAAGAAGCAGATCGTGGTTTCATCTTGCTTCTGCTGCTTGTGGCTATAACCAACTGCTAAGTTACTTGAACATGTGCCATTCTAAATCAGAGGAAGACGGTAAACTATGGAGGCAAAGGAAAGAAAGGGAAGGAGGAGGAATTACAGAGGGATAATGCAGTAACAGATTCTGTGAGAAAAGTGGATAGAGGAAAAATGAGGGGCAGCTCTAATGAGATGTGAGGTAAGACTAAGAAGATGATAGGGAAAAAAGGGAATCACACATAAGAGGGAGAAGAATTGGAGAGTGACAAATAAAAGGAGGAAATAAAAATAGAAGGAAAACTAAAGAAGAAAATATTCTTTACAAGACTATGTTAGGTTAAGCTGTAGCAGTCACACTGTAATTTGATACATTTGACTCATGCCTCAGATATTATATACATCCATAATACGTTTCCCCCTTTCATCCTGACACCTGGATCACTCTTGGATAGGACTAGGTCACCACAGGTCTCTAGGGAGAATTGGTTTCTAATGAAGCTCGCCCATACTCACAATCTTACAGTTCTCACACATGATACAGAGCAATGCAAACTGGTGGCTTGTGATCCCCTTCTGGGTTTGGAAGAGTTTATTTTCCCAGCATTCTTATGTTGATTTTTTTTTTATGTTAGATCAAATAAAATATATACATTTTTAAACATACACTTAAAATACATTCCACTAGCAAGAAAAATTTTTTAAGTATTATTCTGATTGTTTGTATAAATTGAAAACTTCAACTTCATATGCTATAAAGGATTACGTGAGCTGTGTGGAAGTTAAATTGATCCTTTCCATCAGACTTACCTGCAAAAGATGTTGGAGAGGTACCCACATCAGAGCTTGGAAGGACTGTCACAAATTGATGTGGCATTAGAAGAAGTTTCAGATCTTCTAAACAGTAATAAGTTGAATGGACCATATGGTGCTCACCTAAGAGTTCTGAAGGAATTCAAATATGAAATTACAGAATTACTATTGGTGATATGTAATCTATCATTAAGATCAGTCTCTCCACCTGAAAAAGGGAGTTAATGTAATGCTGACTTTAAAAAGACTCTCTTGATGCCTGAAAATAGATGGGTGAGCCTAATGTCAGTACCAGGCAAATTGGTAAAGGTCATTTTAAAGAACAGAATTATTAGGTATTTTGACAAACATGGCATGATGCTATTCTACATGCCTGAGGAAGGGCCCTGTGTGGCTGAAAATTCTCATCAACAGACATTGGTCTAATAAAAGATCTCATTTGAACTACTTCATTTCCATCTCTTACATTTGGAACCAGCATGGCAACCACACTCGCTGACAGGATCGGGAAGACGAAACATGGTTTTTGTAAAGGGAGGTCATGCCTCACCAATCTATGGGCTGGCATAGTGTACTTGGGTTGATATAATGTACTTGGATATTCAATAAGACTTTTGCAAGAATCTCTCTTCATAGGCTCTTAAAAACTGGGATGAGACGTGTAGGGATCCTTTTATAGATCAGTATCTGGTTGAAAGATAGGAAACAAAGGGCAGAAATTAATGGTCAACTTTCACAATGGAGAGATGTAAATGGATCTATAATGGGATGGTGCTGTTTAACATTGGGTATTTTCAGACGTTACGAGATCACGGTGAACCACGGTGAATACTCACCTGTGGTCACCGTGTCTCGAACATCTGTTTGGAGGCCACCAGATGTTCGCCACGGTGAATCCCCACATGGGGTCAATTTGAACCACGCTTCCCGGGCTAGCCGGGGGAATGTCCTGGGAAGCATGGTCAAACGGACCCCCAGCAGGGACCAACAAAAAGTAATGTCTGGCCGGTTGCCACGGCCCGGGATCCCCGGCGGGATCCCGGGCCATGGCGCTTCCGGCCCGACGCGGCAGCCGCAGTGGCCCCGCCGCCTGCCCATCTCCCTGGAGGGTGGGCGGCGGGGTGCGTGGAGGGGGCGGGGCCGTGCGGCCGCACGTTGTGCCGCGCGGCCCCGCCCCCTCCCACATTCCCCGCCGGGATCCCCCCGACACGTCTGTTGTGGCGTTACGGGGTGACCCCGGCGGGGAATGAATAGGGTGATTTCGGTACGGGGCCAACGGGCCCCGTAACGTCTGAAATCACCCATATTCATTAATGATCTGGAAAAGGGGTGAAGACATGGTGGCATAATTTTCAGTTGACACAAAATTAGTCAAGATAGTTAAGTCCCACAGACTGCGAAGAGTTAGAGAAGGATCTCACAAAATTACCTGGCTGGGTAATAAAATGGCAAATAAAATTCATTGCCAATAAGTGTAAAGTGATGCACACAAGACACATTATCCAAACTAAACATACACAATTTTGGGTTCTAAATTAGGTGTTATTACTTACAAAAATGTCATTATGGATAGTGTGTTGAAAACATCAGCTCAGTACATTGCAACACTAAAAAGGCAAACGGACTTCTAGGAATTATTAGGAAAGAGAAAGAAAAAATGAAATACAAAGTTTCATAATGCTACTATATAAATCCATGACCCTTGAATACTGTGTACAGTTCTGGTCACCCTATCCCAAAAAGGATATAGTAGAGCTAAAAGGTACAGAGAAGGGCAACAAAGGTGATCAGGAATATGAAACAGCTTCTGTGTGAGGAGATGCTAAAAAAAATTAGGACCCTTTTCAGTCTGGGTTCCGCCCCGGCTATGGTACCGAGACGGCTTTGGTGGATGATCTCCGCCAGGAGATGGATGCAGGATGTTCTACATTCTTGATCCTGATAGATCTCTCAGCCGCTTTTGATACCATGGACCATGGGCTGCTGCTGAGACGACTGCAAGACCTGGGGGGTCTGGACGGGACTGTCCTTGGATGGTTCTGCTCATTCCTCTCGGGGAGAAGCCGGTGGGTGGTGCTGGGAGCTGAAACATTGAGCTTCTGGGCTTTGACCTGCGGTGTTCCGCAGGGTTCAATCCTGTCTCCGCTTTTGTTTAATGTGTATATGCAGCCCCTGGGGGAGATCGTGAGAGGATTTGGGGTACGATGTCACCAATATGCTGATGATACTCAGCTGTACCTCTTGTTTTTGACTGACCCAGGCCCTGCTTGGAGGCTGTGGCGGATTGGATGCGGCAGAGCAGACTGAAGCTCAATCCCGATAAGACGGAGATGATGGTGGTGGGTAGGGCGAGGGAGGTGCCGGCCCCTCTGGTAGGGGGTGTCAGCCCTCCCGTAGCCCAACAGGTTCGAAGTTTGGGGGTGGTTTTAGATCCGGGCCTCCGTCTGGATCAGCAGGTGGAGGTGGTGGCTAAAGCCGCTTTTCGCCAGCTGTATCTAGTATGGAGGCTGCTCCCATACATTTCCGGGCCCGACCTGGCCATTCTTATTCACGCCTTCATCACCTCGAGGCTAGAGTACTGCAACGTGTTCTACGTGGGGCTTCCCTTGGTTCTGGTTCAGAGGCTGCAGCTGGTGCAGAATGCGGCGGCCCATCTCCTTACAGGGACAAGGCGGTGGGAGCATATAACACCTGTGCTCCGCACTCTGCACTGGCTGCCTATAGCGTACCGAGCCAGATTCAAGGTGTTGGTGTTGATCTATAAAGACCTATACAGTCTGGGTGCCTCGTAACTTGGGGACTGCCTCACCTTCCGTGCCTCAGGGCAATCCTTGCAGTCTGCCAGGGGTGCCTTCTTGGAGGTCCCACATGTTAAACGGGGGGCCGCAATAGAGAGGGCGTTCTCGGTGGCCGGGCCACGACTCTGGAACTCCCTCCCAGAGGAAGCTCACCTGACCCCAGGCCTGATGGCTTTTCGTCGAGCCTGTAAGACCTGACTGTTCGCCCAGGCCTTCGGAGGGGAGGGTGGGAGGGTAGGGTAGGGTAGGGGGGGATTTGGGGAGGGGGGGGACTACTTTTTAATTATCCTATTTGATGATGTTTTTATGAGTTTTTATTATTGTTTTACCTGCTGTGAGCCGCCCCGGGATGCCGTAGGCAAGCGGGGGCGGCCTATAAATTAATTAATTCATTAATTCATTAATTAATCCTAGAAAAGAGATGACTGAGGTTTATAAAATTGAGGTTTATATGATAATGGTTTATAAAATTATGAGTGGTGTAAAGAAGGTAAAAGGGGAGCTGTTACTCAGCCCTTTTCACAGAACTAAAACTAGAGGATACCCAATTATACCTTCCTTAGTACAAGGGAATAAAAGTAACACTAAAGAAAAGTGGCCACATTTATTTATTGAATTGTCTTTCAAAATAATGAGATGGGAGGAGTTGACTGGAAACTCTTTGGATTTCAATCCAGGATAACATACTAATTGTATTGAGAAAAATATACTAATGAGATAGCACTGTACATAAGAAGTGTCATACTGGCTCAGACCAATGGTCCATCAAGCCCAGCATCCAGTCTCTGATAGTGACCAATCTTGGTCACTTAAGAGAAGTACCCAACAGGTCATAATGGGACAAGATCCATTCCCTGTTGTTCGCTCCCAACTCCCAAAAGTCAGAGATTATGTCCCTCAAACCTACTTAGCTAATAGCCATTAATGGACCTACCCTCCAACAACTTATCCAATCCTTATTAAACCCAGCTATATTACTGGCCTTGACCACATCCTCTGTCAACAAATTCCACAAGTTAATTGTGTATTGAGTGAAAAAAATACTTTCTTTTATCTGTTTTAAAACTGCTGCTAGTTAGTTTCATGGAGTGTCCCCTAGTTCTAGTATTATCTGAGAGGGTAAATAACCGGTCCCAAATTTACTCGTTCCACACCACTCATGATTTTATAAACTTCTGTCATATCTCCTCTCAGTCTTCTCTTTTCCAAGCTGAAGAGCCCTAACCTATCACCCTCTCCTCTTACAGAAGTCATTCCATACTCTTTATCATCTTTGTTGACCTCTGTACTTTTTCTATTTCTACTATACCTTTTTTGAGATAGGGCAACCAGAACTGCACACAGTAGTCAAGGTGCAGTCGCACCATAGTTATATAGAGGCATTATGATATTTTCAGTTTTCTTCTGTATCCTTTTCCGAATAATTCCTAACACTGTTGTTGTAGTTTTGACGTCCGCCACACATAGAGCTGAGGATTTCAATGTGTTGTCCACAATGAATCCAAGATCCCTTTTCTGAGTGCTAAACCCTAATTTAGAACCCAGCATTGTCTACATATAGTTTGGATTACTTTTGCTTATGTGCATCACTTTGCACTTGTCAACATTAAAGTTCATCTGCCATTTAGTTGCCCAGTCACCCAATCTCACAAGATCCCACTACAATTCTTCACAATCCACTCATGTTTTAACTACCTTGAATAACTTGGTGTCTGCAAATATGATTACCTCACTCTTTACTTCTAGTCCAGGAAATCTGCGATTTTACCCTGAACAAATTGCAAGCAAAATGAAACTTTCACCAATCAACTGAGAAGAATGTGTTGAATCTGAATATGCAAAGTTTGCTAAGCTAGCAGTGGCAGCAATGTGTTTTTAGGGGGATGGGAAGAGGTACTGTGAGTGATTTGTTTTGGAAAATTCGAAGTTCATGTGGAAAATATGAGGATAAGAAAATACAAATTATTTTGTTCATTTTTTACTATTATATTTATAACTGTTATTTTCCTTTAAAGTAAAGTAGGGTAGAAGGATATTGAAATAAATAAATAAACCAAGAAAACTTTCAAAAAACATTCACAGTCAGTTTCTTCTTCGTCTAATACTTCATTTTCAAAGTTCAAGCAGCTTGTTCCTTTGCACTGTACACATGCCCATGCACAGTTCATTCCATGCTTCTTGCAGGAACATCACAATGTCGAACAGCCACCCTTGCAACTGCAATGTAAAACTGCTAGCAGTGATGTAGGGGCTGGTGGTAAATCACCATAAACTGGCTGGTACTTTCCATTTTCAAATATCCAACCGTAATCTGCTGGGTCTAGCCGGCAATTGGCACTTTTCCACTGTTGGACTTGCAGTATACGCAAAGTGAGTGGTATTTATAAAAATCACTCGGTGGTAGTAGGGTTTTAACCTTGACAAAACAGGAAGCGGAGGTAACTTTTTGGACAAGTTTCAGTAGCGTAGAATATTATCCAGGGTAGAATTGGACTCTTTTGATATAAACAAATTCATCATCAACTCTTCCCCAACCTTTACAATGTCTTGCTTTGAAGATGATGAATTCAAGAAAATGTGGGAAATCTGAAAGAAGTGACTGTTGTTTACTTTTTTCAAGATGACTGGTTTTCCTATTCCAAAGACTTGCAATGTCGTGTCACACCCTGAAAAGGAATGGCATAACAGCATGTTTTGGCAAACAGAGTGCCCTAGTTTTTCTTTGGCTGCCTTGATATCTCAGATTCACCTTTTTATTGATCCACTTCAAGACTCAAGTAGAAGAAGATTGTGTAGTTTTGAAGCTTAGCATGATAACAGAGGAGCACAAGGACTGTGTCTTCACCTGTGACGATAGTTGGTTTAGACTCTGCAGGCTTTAATGCAGTCAGCACAATAAGGTCTGCATCTGAAGATGCATGATGTACCAAAACCTCTGCCTTCCGCAGAAACTTACCTATGTTGATGATAGATTGCTTGTTCATTGCATTTTTAAGGAACATTTCTTTCTTGGTTGAGAAAACCATCTGATTGATGAAGTTTATCTGTGGATAGGTCTTTCCTACATTTTATGTGTCATATCTTTGGTTGTTGGTCCAGAGCTATAACCATTGAAGACTACGTTTGCTGAACAGTATTTTTGCTTCACATAATCAACATACTTTTTGCAAATTTCCTCATATGTCACGTTTTTATCCCATGGGATGCGCTGTAGCAATGTACCGCCATCCAACACATTTTGACTTTCATGGAGGTTGTTCAAAACATCTTTGTTCACAGGCTGAGATTCTTCAATGACACGCCAGAGTGCATCTGCGAGTGAAGGCTTACCTGGTTGTCTCATCAGTCCATTATTTTCAAAAAGTGAAGGTTCTTAGGGGACTCAAATAAGGGGATTATATCTAGAATATATCAGACAGTGAAAACCATTTTAAGCCCCCCAGATGCGGGGTACTTAGACACGTAGGGAGATGATCTGTACTTTATGATTGCAAAGGACAAGATGTCACAAATATGGACGTATATGAATAAGTGTGCCGAATTCCTGATGGTCAGGGAACCACCGGTTAAACTCACGCTCAGATTCTACTTAACACCAGAGCAAATTGCACAAATGAATAAAGCATATAGTTCATTATGTTGGAGGGGGTGTGGGGAGAAGGGTAACTATATTCACTGCTGGTGGAGTTGTGTAAAAGTGGAACTTTTCTGGAGACAGATATGGAATAAAATTGAAAAAGCCACAGAACTCTCCATACCATTTGACCCAAAGATTGCCCTGTTGGGCGTATGGCCAACAGACTTACGGAAAAACGTAAAGATACCCACCTGTATGGCCATGATCCTCGCTGCGATCCACGTTCTTCTCAGTAGCTGGAAATCTACGAAATGCCGGTAATTGAAGATTGGATACGAAGGCTATGGTTTGTGCTCTCTATGGATAGAATTGCGGCGGGTATCCATGACTCATTGGAGGAATTCTATACAACTTGGTCACCCTGCTGGGCCACAATCACAGAACAAATCGACATGGAAACCCAACCACTCTCAATTAAACTTCAATCAATCTGAAGGACAGGAAGGTCAAGACACAGATGTGGACATGCTTGCGGGGTTTACAAGACTAGAAAAAATTGATCACAATGTGACATGGCCTCAGACCTATTTACACCTGGGTCCCACCTGTTTATTTTGAGTTGTATTTTGATTTTGGTGTATGATTTATGTTAATGTACGTTATTGTTAGTATAATTCTCCTCAGAATCCCAGACAATAGTATGTCTAATGTGACATACATACATGTAGAAGTGATCACTACAAATGAGACATCTTACATTATATTATGTTTTTTCTATTTTCTGTTAATAAAATAAAATTGGAAATAAAATAAAAAAAGTGAATGGGGAATATAAATTAAGTTCATATTTCATATAATCCTGCAGATCAACGCCACTGGCTTAAGCGACTGTCACTAGGCGCTAAAACGTCAGGGCAGGATCTACGCTGACTCATTCTCCATCAGTTTTTAATGACACCTTCGAATTGAGTGTGATAGCAGAAACTTTTCTTCTAAACGAATAATTGTTAGCATCTTCTCCTGTCATACTGTCCATGATAGCTTTCCCAACATTCTCTGCTACATGCACATTGACTTTTGGGTGAGCCGTCTTTCCAGAAACGATGTTTTGCAATGTTGAATTATCGCTGAATGGAGAAATACCTTTTAGAAAACATAGAATCTTTCTGACATCATCATTGCCACGGCATAGTCTAGAGTCTCTGGTATCTTTATGCTTCTCACTCGTTTCATACCGAACAGTCTAGGGGTGGGACACCGGCGAGAATACCGAATGTATCGGTATCGGATCTCCCTGGTACCGGATTTACTGGTATCAGCATACCGGATTTTTAACATTGGCCCCATTACTGGATTCTTTACATTCCGGCTATTGGCTTCAATGGCCGCAATGTAAAAAATCTGGTACCGTGGCCAATGTTAAAAATCCAGTATGCCGGTACAGGTAAATATCGGATTTATCGGATTAAGCCGATACACCCAAATACCGGCAATATCGGATCTCGGGAGAACCAGAATTCCCACCCCTACCAAACACCTCTGAAACTCTGCATACACAAGTTGACAGTGCTGCACATGGATGCAGTTAGTAGCCAAACAAGACGCTGAAGTTCACTCATTCCCCTACCTCTTGTCAGTCCTCCAGTGCTTTTATGCGACCGCATCAGCACCTGTTCTATAACTAGGTAGGGGATAATTCAGCCCAAAAGCACGGGCTTCTTCGAACAATGTGATTACCATTCTTGAAGCTTTCATAGACTTGTGGATGTGTTTCCCTAAGTTTTACCATAGTCTGAATGTACACATGACAAGATTTGGCATATAAAAAGTGATTGGAAGCTGCAAAGAATGGAAGTATTGCTTCAACAACTTGCAGGTGAAGGTCCCAATCCCCCGTGCACTCAGCTTGAATGAATTTCTTCAAAATGTGTACCATTTTCAAGTAATTAATCCAAAGTTTAACAGTTTGAGATTTCTGACTTATATTCTCTTTCAATGACTCAATTCTTGAATCAATTTCTTTCAATGCTGGTTCTGCACAGACCTCCGGCTATGCTACAGCACGTTCTAGGAGACCACCATACATTATGTAGCATTCTGTTAGCTCTTCAGTAGTAGATTCAACACCAGGCATATTGAACTCAGGATTTTGAACTGGCAACTCTGTATCAAAAAGGAGAGAAAACAAAAGTGTATTCAATGCCCAGTGAGTGAGCAAGTGGCCTCTCACAGACCTGGAAAACGTCTTTCCACTTAGCATATGCATCACAGCATTTGGTGCGTATACCTGTTCAATTATATCTTGCAATCCAGAGCCTTGCATCAGGTGACCTATTGTTCCACGGTAACTCATCATCATATGAAATCCCCCAAGTCTCAAAACTATCTGTTTGATTGGACTATCAGATGGTTCCAACTGAATGTTGTTATAGAATTTCCAGTATAGAGACTGATCAAATGTTAAGACTGCTGGAAATGCATAATGCTTGCTTTGCTCAGCAACAAAATGCAGAGTTGAATTAATGCAAGAAGAGTCACTTGGGTTGAGATCAATCATTGGCATGAATAGAATGGTGCAATTTGGAGGATATGCATCTGGTTCATTGTAGCCAAATATTTGTTACATGGCACCCTGCCAATTAGGTGTATGACAGGGAAACAGCCAGGACATCTTCCACAAGATAGCGATGTTCCGTGTGGGATCTTCAATACTTTTACTTGGCAATGGCTCATAATATATTTTTGGAATGGATACTGTCTGCCTCACATATGTTATTGTAATTTTGTTCATGTCTCTGATTTCTGCATCCGTTATCTTACTGTTCCAGCTACTGCTATTCCTATACCATGGAAGGTGTTGTAACCATCAGGCGTTCATATATTGTGGATGACGTGTCAGCAATATGTTGCATGTTGAATTTGCCTGATAGACCTTCAATAACTGTACTGTTTGATAATGCTGCATTGCATTTGACGTTTCTCACTTCATAGTAAGATGCACAGAAACCAAGAGTGTAAAAAGTATCATTTAGAAATCGGGAACCAAAGTGATGGTGTAGCTGTACTGCCAGTGCAAGTTGAAGTGGGCATCTGATTGCTTTGGGTCGCATCACTTGCATAATGGATTGTCCAATAGATGAAATTTTTCTGTCTGAATTCTCACCAACAAACAGGTCCTTCAATAAGATTGTCAGAGATGCTGGTAGATACGCAACTGTCATATCGACGTTGGCAATATCTTCTAAATCTGGATAAATGTCCATCCTTTGTTCAGTTGACTTTATATCACTTTTGATTATTGCAGCGGTGGCTTTTATTATCTCTTTTCAGATTCCAAGTCATTGTCCTTTGGATTTGCATACTAGTCATGTAGTATAACATGTACTGTTGTTCTCAGTGTAACAACATCTGGTTTACCTCTGATTTCTGCAAAAACAGCACAATTATCAAACCGCTTCTCAATCATTTTCTTCATGTAGCAATTGCTATATGCATTCTATTCTGAACCATCTAAGTACACACTCATGCTGTTGACCAGGCCACTAATGGTTATCTGTCCATCGTCATTTTCCTGCAAATATTCCATAACTTTGTTGAATGCTTTCAACTGCTCTTTTTAGGGACATCCCAGTTGTGTCTTTGGAGATGCATCACTTGTAGTTTCACTACGATACTTAACCGGGATATTTCTGTTTGTCAGGAAGTTTGAATGACAGGATTTATGATAGACAACATCAGCTTCTTGAAGGTCTGCAGTAGCAAACATGACACGAGCTAAAACTTTTTCTGACCATTTGTCGTTCCAATCTGCACACACCTTCTTGACAGTCTTTTCAAAACTTGTAGTTCAGACTCTGATGCCATCCATCTTCTTGTACCATTTGTTGCTTTTAGCATCGAAGATGACTGGGGTGCCACAAAAAAGGCAGTCAACCTTGTAGTCAAAGTTTTCTGCAAGCCGTGAAGATACACATCTCTCAGTCTCTGCAAGCTTAGAGGGTGCTGCCAAAAACAGTTCAATCGATTTCGCTTTTGTGTGTTTGGCTCTGCATGACTTGTGGGCAGCATCACCAGTCTGTGCAGTAATATCGGTGGAACACTTCCGCTTTTGACTTGCTTCTTTGATGCTTTCAGCTCCTTTCTGTCTTAGGACTACCCTTTCAGATTGAAGAATCTCTTGTTTACAGATCACGCAGAACATTGCCTTGCCTTTCTGAAATGAAACAAAAAGTATTAATAATTATTAGTAATAATAGGTAGTAATAATTAAAAGTAATAAGTAAATAGTAAATAAGAGTAATAATTGCCTGAATGAACATATATTGCTGAAAAAACCCACCAAATTACACTTAACTAACTGAACAAAACACATTTGCCAACTCGAAAACTGCTCATAACTTCCTTCTGACACAACAGGGGCCAGTGTAACCAACCACACACCTTCTCAATGTTTCAAAGAGACTGATTTTAAAGCTCCCCATTCAATACTGGACACCAAAAATCCATTAGATTTTTTTTAAAAGTATCAAAAGGGTCAATCGCTCATGGTCCCCCTGCCCCCCTAAAAAACACATTGCCACCACTGCTAGCTTAGCAAACTTTGCATATTCGGATTCAGAACATTTTTCTCAGTTGATTGGTGAAAGTTTCATTTTTCTTGCAATTTGTTCAAGGTGAAGCCTGTTTTTTACGTATGTTTCCTGGAGTATTCCTTTTCCAGCTCACTAATAAATACATTAAACAACACTGGTCCCAGTAGGGCCACTCCACTAGTTACTTTTCTCCATTGTGTAAGATGGCCATTTAGTCCTACCCTTTAACTAGTTACCAATCCACAATAGGACACTGCCTCCTATCTAGAACTGCAACCAGGCATCCAAAGATTCAGGCACCCCCAATGAATCGGGGTGCCCAAATCAACCCAGCCCTGTTTGGTCACTATCAGTGCCCAAGTGGGACCCGACGAGCTACTCTAGTGCACCAGCTGGTCTTTGAAAGTGACAGGCCCCAGCCAGGACTGCAGCTGCTCCTGCTGATAGGCGTTCTGAGGGGGGGAAGTGCCCTCTGGCCTTTGAAAGTGACGGCCCCGGCCAGGGCTGCAGCAAAGCTAGGTTCTGCAGCAGTCCTGGCTGGGGCCTGTCACTTTCAAAGGCCACTTCCCTCCCTAAATGCTCCTTTACTACGAGCTCCTGTACCAGTTCCTATTAATTGATGGAGCCATCGTAGCATCCCGCCTGTATAGCTGAGCCTTCGCCAGGGGCCAGAAGCAGGTGTATATGGCTCTCCCACTACCCGCTCCCGCTCCATCTACCATTCTCCCGTTCTCACCAGAGAATCCGTGACCACTGGCGGAGATCCCTCCATGCCCATCCCAGCCCTGTAGCCAGCACAGGTTGACACAGACACAGATACTGTGACTCTCACAGTGTATCCCCTCAAGCTCAAGAGCCAGCCCTTGTTCTAGGAGCCATCAGAGGTTCTGGTTGAGAGCACAGAGGACCCACATGCCACCTTTGTAGAGGAGGTGGTAGAGAAGAATGGTTAGTTAATGAACGGGGAGTGGGTATTTGAATTAAACAGCTGATTGTTATCTAAGTATTTGATTGTTTTTTTCTTCACTGTGTTGAGGTGGCCAGGAGAGTACAGAGGAGCAGCAGGAAAATCCCCAAGAAACAGCTCCACCAGTCAGGGACAGTAGGTGCAGGAAGTGGGTGACAAGGCATCACTTCAGGCCCACGGCCTGGAAGAGGATGGGAAAGGCACCAATAACAGGTAGGGTGGCCATACCTCCCCTTTAAAAGAGGATGCTTATGAAAAATACATGTTGCATGGATTCATTGGTTTCAGTGCAACCCTGCACCATGTATTTTCCATAAGCATCCTCTTTTTAAAGGGGAGGTATGGCCACCCTAATGGCAGGACAGCAGGCTGGAAGGGAGTGGGGGGATGCACCATGGTGGGACAGACGAGGGCGGGGAGAGTTGGCACAAATGACAGTGCTTGATTTCTGTATGTTCTTCACTCCTCTACAGTGACAGCAGGAGGAGAACTGTATGGTGCTGGGATCCCGCTGCAGCAACCAGCCCAGCAGCAGCAGCATAGGCAGGGGAAGTAGATTTAAAACAAATAAAAGATAGTATTATTTCACTCAACGCACAATTACGTTGTGGAATTTTTTGCCAGAGGATGTGGTCAAGGCCAATAGTATAGTTAGGTTTAAAAAAGAATTGGACAAGTTTCTGGAGGATAGGTCCATTAGCAGCTACTAGCCGGATAGGTTTGAGGAATGTAACATCTTAGTGTTGGGAGCTGAAAGTGAACAACAGGGAACAGATTGCCCCATTGTGACCTGTTGAGTACTTCTTCCAAGTGACAAAGATTGGCCACTATCTGACACAGGTGCTGGGCTCGATGGACCATTGGTCTGACCCAGTTTGGCACTATTTATGTTCTTATGACTAATCCCTGCTTCCCTTCAGGCAGGCAGAGGGCTGTAAATAGGGCAGGCAAGAGCTGAAACAACAGGGTGGGAAGTGAGTGGGACAGTCTGAACTAATGGCTTTCCTTGTTGCCTTGCTACAGGTCTGTCGGCACAGCAGGTACAGATAGAACCCCCAGCCACAAGCACCAAGCAGAACCAGGACCTATGGGTCCACAGCCAGCAACACAGGAAGGATTTGGCAAGGGAGCTGCTTGGGAAGACCATGCAGTGGGCAGACGAGGTCCAGGATGCCATTAAGGGCATGACCTGGAAGCATAGGCAGCTGTGCGGTAGAACATAAGGCCTTTGCTGCCTAGGCCCACCTGGACCACGAGCAGGAGGACAGGCACTGGGCCCGCCTTTGGCAGCAGTTTGAGCGGTCAGACAGCGTAGCTAAGTGGGTGAGCATGGAAATGAGAGAGATATAGGCATAGACTCAATGCAGCCTGTCCCAGTTCATTCATCTCCAGAACTCCCTGCTAAAGCATGTTGCTGCCGTGACCACATGCATTGTTGCTCAGTGACAGCCACCATTTCCCATCCCTCATTAGCAGTTCATGTCCCACAGTGTGGAACCCAACTTCCTACCCTGGTTCCCCCAGTAATCCACACCCCTCCAGGGAAAGCACTAATGCCCTCTGTGTGCTGTGCTCAAGCCAGTGAATAGTTCCTGGGCCAGGCACGCCTCCCCCTGCCAATCATTTTTGCAACTCCTCCTCCACAGGCAGATCTATGGGAGGAGAATCGGGAAAATGTCCCCCACCCACCCAGCCCACCAGTCCTGCCACCCAAGTGAGCACACCCAGCTGCCCCCTAAAGGGGCAGGCGCAAGAAGGAATCGTTTCTTCTTATTTTTCCTCTGTTATTTATTTATTAAATAAAGTACTGAAATTAAATAATAAAGCTCTGAAACTAATAAAGACGAGAAATTATTTTTCCTCAATTTTTTCTATAAAGTTCTTTAATTTTTCTTCTGTTATTTATTTATTAAATAAAGTTCTTTCATATTTAATAATCCATGGTTTCCATGCTTCTGGGAAAGGAAGGAAGTTGCAGGGGGGCTTGGAGACCTGCTATATAGCATAGTGATAACCTACTTTGGAGCCCGGGGGTTGGAAGCATTTGCATTTGAGGGCAGGGGAGGGGGCATAGTAGCCAGCAGCATGCCTGTGCCTCTGCATTTTCTATTACCATTCCCAGCCCCAACTAGCCTGCAAATTCCATTAGGAAACGCACGCACAAGAAAAGGAAAGCGTGGGAAATAGCATTGGGGGCAATAAGGGAAAGTATACCATCCCAGTGGGGGGCAGGCTGGATGGGCCAGAGGAAAACACAGTGACACACAGGAAACATTTTTAAATCCTTTATTGATATCACAAAAAGATCATTTGAGAAGTTCACCAACGTTCATTAAATTGTCATTGATGGTGGGTGTTTGTGCTAGCAATCCGATTGATGTGTCGGCACAAGGCTTCCCGGATCTCTAAGGCTAAAAGCCCTCTCCATAACAGAGTGGGTGGCACTGAGCTGTTGGTGGAAGTACCTTTGCTCTAGGGTGTGGACAATGCTGTATGCCTTCATGAGGCAGGGCTTCAGTGGGTAGGCAGGTCCCCAAGAAAAACAGGCATCATGAGCACCCCCTCAATGAATGTTTCTTTGGAGGGTCCAAAGTCTCCGGTGTACATACAACCACCAAAGGAGGACTGATAGAAGATGCAGACATCATGGTTCTTTTCTAACCACCCGGCCAGCACATCTATGTACTGGGCACAGTGGTCCACTACAGCCTGGAGAACCACAGAAAGTAACCCCTTGCAGTTCAGGTAGTCGTCCTTGCTATGGGGTGGGAAAATGATGGTGATATGGCTCCCATCAATCACCCCTATATACTTTGGGAACCCCTCCTTGAAAAAGCCCTCTATTATCTCCTCAGGGTCAGCCCACTGCAGCACCCGGTCCAACAGCACTTCAGCAATCGCTGTGCAAACCGCCACAAGTCTGTGCCCACCATGGAGGTTCCAATGCGAAATTTCTGGGTGACAGATTGGCAGGAGTCTGGAGTGGTGAGTTTCCAGATGGTGATGGCCATATGCTTCTCTACGGAAATAGGTGACTACATCACTGTGCTCTGTTTCTCCAATCGTGGCCTGAGGATCTCAGCTATCTGCAGCATGAGGTAATGAGGCATCCTGAAGTTTGTGACTCACTAGACATCTCCCCATGAAAATAGCACATTCTCCCACCAATCTGGGCTTTTCTCTTTGACCCAGACAAGCCTCTAAGTGGGTACAGCCCTGCAAATGGCATCAGTGATTGATGCCAAATCTCTCGACAAGTACCTCTCAGTATTCATCAGCTGACTTGCACAGTTTTGATCCTCCCCAGCGTGGTCTGTTGTCACCAGAGGTAGACAAGTGCGTGGCGCCAAAGGAGGAGTCACTTCCTCAGTGTGGTGTGCCGCACTATCCTGGCCACAAATTGAGTGAGAGTCTGTTTGTGCCTTGAAATTACATTATGCCAATGACAGCAGAAGGCTTGGATCTGTTGGATCACTCGCAGGTTCTGTTCAACAGTAATAATGAAGACCTGGAGCGCAATAACGAGCACAAGGAAGTTCTCGGTATGCATCTCCATGGCTGCGGTACTAGCATCCATGAACTCTGCAGACTGTACACCAAATGTTTTGAAAAGCTTAAAGAACTATGCGGCTGCCTAACTAGGATTGTCTGCACACCACACTTAAGCAACTACTGGCCACTGTTGGTCATGTGTCCTCACAGGACTGGCTGCGCACCGAGCATGCGTGAGCTGATATTGGCTGCTATTGGTTGAAAACGTTTTTGAAAAGCTTATGGGGTTGTGTGTGCATTTGCATGCGTGCGTGTGTGACTGCAGCAGCCCTACCAATCCAGGTGGCTCTTAAACACTTCTGTCACAAGCACTTCAGTGCACATGCCGACTCATCTAAAAATGTTACAGATGTTTGGAAGCATGGAAATTTTTAACTGAGGTGGGTATCACTAATGTTAAGAAATGGGCAAGTGAGGGGATCTGCAAGGCAGTGAAGGTCACTGTGCTCAGAATGTATGTGGGAACAGAGCTGCCCATTGGTTAAAAGTTACTGGGATATTTTCTTATCTTTTGAAAGTAACGGTTTTTGCTTACAACGAGCACGAGGGAGCATAACACCACAGAAAGCTATTGCTGCAGGTTGTTTGCCAGGGAAAGCTAAATGGCGTTGGCTTTTGTCTGTGGGTGCTGTGGCTGCCTGGAGTATGGGGCCCAAAGAAGTTGGAGGGTAATGGATACCCTGGACTTTGCTGGCATTTATGTGAGGCCTGATGTACAGCAAGAAGACCTCAGGTAGCCTATGGGCTCATAGGGTGGCACATGCACACAATGGGGTTCTATGTATGCACGTGGGAGTGCAGACATTGCACAACCCTGCTGCAGTTCCAAGTTCAGCAGAATGTATAGCAATAGGTCTTTTTATTTTATTAATATCTTACGTTGTCCTGCCATGAAGAAAGGAAGATAGAAGGAAGCTAGTCCCAAAGACCGTGAAAGGAGCAGACTTGGTGACTCTGTATTGAGAACTGCTCTGGGAACAGCAGCATGGAGGAGTGGAGGGAGAAAAGAGACAAGGATTGTCCTAACTGAGGTATTTCCCAACTCAACAGTTAACATCCTGCCATTCATGGACAATTGAGTACTCTAGCCCCAGTCAGGACAGGAACCATTAGCAAGACTGTTGAGGCACAACTCCACCCAGGAGATGCCCAGAGCCATTTGTTCCTGATGAGGGCCATCTCAAAGTCAGGAGAGAACAATGTGCTAGGAAGATGCTAATGTGACTTGGAGCTTGGAGGTTCACCCTTTTCTCTAGACAATTGGGCACCAAAAGAACTGTTAAGCCTCAACGATCCATAAACAATGGAAAAGATTCTCTCTCTGCGAAAGAAGAGTGACATCACCTGTTTCCCACACACCCTCCTGCCTCACCACAGATCTTTTTGTGATGCAAGCACCTCAGCCCCTTCACCTCTGCAGCACCAAAAAAGTATATAAGGACTGGTTCAAACAGATGGAACTTTGAATGACGGCTTGTGGTCACTAGCATCAGCAGTGAACCGCGTGGTGTCATTCCCTTCCTGACATTGCACTCATGGATCACACTCTCATCGTACCCTAGCAGCCCATCTCTCCAGCTTCACCTGGGCCCCCCTTCTAGCCTTCCTGAACCAACGCCTGCATGGACTCCAGCTTGTGGCACTGAACATGTAAGAAACATTATTGTGTTAGGGCTACTTCTGCTTAGGTGTGGGTAGCGTCGTTACCTGCCAAGACTAGGAAATCAGGGCTTTTCTTTTCTTCTAATAAAATTATACTTGAGATTAAAGTGGGTTGAACTTAAAGGCGATCTTCATTCCCACTCAGTTGATGGGCATATGCTGTCACTGCTCATTGTGCTCATTATTGTGGTTGGACCTACCCAGTCAATTGTGAAAAATAATTGAGTGAAGCTACAAATGAAAGAAAGAGTGGGTTGCAAATAAGATCATGACTTTTCTGGACATTTGTGCACTGCCAGAGGTAGGGCAGTCATTAATGGAGGTTGTGCCATCCCTACCGTTTTTTCTCATCACTGCCCTGATGACAACGAGAGGTTACCCACAGGGCCACCGGCAGTCCCTCAATTGGATAGCAGATATAAATCTCTTCAGGGAAACAAGTGATTTGGAGTACAGGGAATGTGAACAGCTGATGGAGAACTTGTTGCCCTATATGAGGTTTGGACAATCGGAGAAGTGCAGAGCGCCCTCACATGCAGGCATGTTTTCTGCTCCAACTGTATGGTGATGCAGAAGATGCTAGAGAATGGGGTACAAGCGGCGTATATTTGACTGGGGTGTTATGCAAAATGAGAGGAATTTCTAACACCACAGTGGGTGAGACCCAAATAAAACTCTGTGCTGCTACCTACCTCGGGGGAGCAGCAGCAGTGTGTGTGTATTCTGTGTTTGTATTGGTTGGTCGGTGGAACAGCAAAGGGGGGGGGAGAGAGTGCTTGTGAGACTGTTTGCTTTTAAATTTATTGTCTTCTGAGCGTGGGCTTTTTTTTTTCTTTCTGAGAATGACTCTGGACTCGACGCTGCCGAGCTCAGCCTGCCCCGGCTCAGTCCTGCTGCTGGTGAGTATGAGGATCTGGCTAGGGCTTGGTCTTTGCTTTTTGGGGGGCTGGGGGACTTGTCTTGGGAGGAGGGGGGATGTATAGGGATTATTATGTGATGATATCACATGGTTATTACAGATTGGCAAATCAATCTGTATGTAATAACCAGATGTGATACCATCCCATAATATGGTTCTGACCTTTTAGTATATTTTTGGTATTTTTAGCATATTTTTAATTTCTTTAATTGCGATTTATAGTATGTTTTAATTATGAATTGTAACTGTTAATTGTCTGTGTTTTATGACTGTGCTGCCAGCTGCCTTGAGGGGGTCCGGGGGAGGGGGTGGTGTGGAGTGGGGTGCACTGGGGGAGTAGGGGGACTCGGGTAGTCTGCCTGGGGTTAGGGTTGCCATAGATGCCAATTTTTAGAGGGCACTTATGAGATATGCAGGTTGTAGGGCTGTATTGGAACCAATGCAGCCCTGCAACCTGTATATCTTATAAGTACTTTCTAAAAATTTGCGTCTATGGCAACCCTAAGTTAGGGGAGTGGATGAATGCCACTGAGAAACATGGGGGGGACACGGGGGGCCTGGGCAATTGGACTGGGGGTGGGGTGGACTGGGAGATTGTAACACATGGGGAGGGGCAGGGGGGTGCAACAGATATGAAGTGAACTGTGTTTTGGGGGACAAGTGCAACTCCTCACTGCTGCTTCTGTGGTGTGTTGAGGATAAGATGGTTGACTTAAGAAGATGTGGTTTGCTTTTGCTTATTGTGTGTTTGCACTGCTGACTGGTTTCCCCCCTCCTCCCCCCAGCATGTGCAAGGCCGTGACCATTTTCTGGGGCCTCACTGGCCATGGCTACTTTCCTAGTAAAATTGGTCCCTTTCCTCTTTTAGACATATGTTTGCTGGGTGGGGGACCTAGGGGCTTGGATGGAGGAAGATTTCCAATCCAATTTTTGCTGGAATGTTCCTTGCATTTTAAAATGGCCCCACCCTTTGCAGTTTGGTGGGATGTTATGAGAAGAGACCAAATGGCTTCTGCCTCTCTAGTAGAGAGGCCATTTTGTGAATTTGTAGGTCTACTGCTTGTGGCTACTCTTTTCTTTCTTTTTTTAATGGTCCCTCCCTTCGCTGTTTCACTGCTGCTGGAAAGTAGTTTGCTTGCAATGCAGGCCAGCAACAGGCAAACTTTAAGGGGGAAAAAAAAGGCCTGTGTGCTTGGACAGGCGTTTGGTGGTGTTGTGTAGCTAGCTACTATGAATGCTGGTCTGAAGGAACCTGGGGTATTTTCAGAAGTTACGAGATCACGCTCAACCACAGTGAACCACGGTCAATCCCACGGTGGGGCCAAAGCACCCTGAACATCTGTTCAGTGGCTGCCAGATGTTCACCACAGTCAATACTCACATGGGGTCAAAATCAACCACGCTTCCGGAGCTTCCCACCGGACCATCTCCAAAAGCGTGGTCAAAGAGATTCCCGACAGGAACCAACAAAAAGTAACGTCTGGCCGGCAACCACCGGCCGGAATCAAAGGAAATGATTCCCAGCCAGGGACAAAGCACGCAGCGTCGCTGCCAGGCAACGAGCAACAACACAGGCAGCAGAGGGAGATTTAAAGGGCACACAGCAGCAGGGGGACGGAGCGGAATGGAGTGAGGTGGAAGGGAGAGGCGAGCGGAGGGCAAGAGAGCAAGGGAGGAGGAAGAGGTGGAGGAGGCAGCGGCAGAGGCGTGGGCGGGGGAAGAGGCGGTTGTGCTGCACCTGGAGGCGGTGGAGGGACAGCAGCAGCCAGGACAGGCTGACCCGGTGCCTTCTGGGTGTTTTGACCACAGACGGGAATCGGTATCATGTCTGTTGTGCTGCTCCGGCCTGTGATCTGCCGGCCTGATTCCCTGCCATGGTCCCGGTTCCGTCATGTCTGTTAGGGGCTTTTTTTGACCACGGGGGTTGGTTGTTCAGTTCACCTCTGCCGGGAATCCACTGTGGTGAATCGGGACCACGTAACATCTGAAATCACCCTGGGTTGCTTGCAATGGAGTCCCCAAAGAGTCAAAACTGTTAAAAACAGGCCTGTTGTGTGCATGGACACGCATTTGGCGGTGAGGGTTCTAGGAATGCTGGTCTGGAGGGGCCTGGGTTGCTTGCAATGGAACCCCCAAAGGATCCAAACTGTTAAAAACAGGCCTGCTGTGTGCTTGGACAGGCATTTGGTGGTGTAGCTTTTAGGAGGGGACCTGGGTTGCTTGCAATGGAGTCCCCAAAGGGTTGAAACTGTTAAAAACAGGCCTGCTGTGTGCATGGACAGGCATTTGGTGGTGAGGGTTCAAGGAATGCTGGTCTGGAGGGGCTTGGGTTGCTTGCAATGGAGTCCCCAAAGGATCCAAACTTTTGGGTTCTATGGATGCCTACTGCCTTCAAGACACATTAGGACTTCAGACTCCAGTGGGGGGTTCTTGATGCCCAATGGAGACTTAAGTTCTATTTTTGTCTGGGGACTGGGAGCCTACCCTAGAAAACTACAGGCAGTCAAGGAGAGCATGAAAATGAAGTGTGTTCAGGATAATGGTAAGTGATAGCATGGGGATTGGGAGGGTCTTGGACCTCTTCTTTGGCAGAGAGGTCCACAAAGAAGCAAGACTTAAAATGGCATTCAAAATGCAAACATCTAAAGTAATTTGCTTCTTTTTTCTATCCCATTTGTCTGAGATCTGGCATGATTCCACACCTCACCTCGAGATGAACGTAGGAGACAGTAGGTAGGAGCATGGCAGACAAGAAGGCTTCAGACAACAAGGAAACCCTTTCCCCCTGTTCCCCACTGAACCTATCTCTTCCCCTTCCCCTTCTCGTGCTCCACAACCAAAGCCTTTGCCTCCTACTTCTCCTCTGTCCTGTCATTCCCTTCCCTTTCATTCTCTTCTGATTCGGCTTGTCTCAGAACAGGGAGATAACTCAGTCCTCCCGGTTCTCCAAGCCAGAAGGAAGGCTTCTCCCAAAGCCTACACCTTCAGAAGACTACAGGTGGCCAAGCATGCCATGAAAATCGAGGATTCGAGGGTTCAGGATAAAGGTAGGAGATGGCAACGTGATCTTTTTTTTTAACCTACTATGGTTAATTTGGACCCGGTGGGAAAGAGAGTGACCCCAATAAGAGGGTTCTCTATCCCCAGGTGGCAGTGCTTCACACAGCAGCGTTCCCAGCATTAAGTAATGTAATGTCCATCCAATGTTAACCCTGGGAACTCCTTGCTCCTGGGTTATGCCATGTCACTGGCCTATTGTTGCCCTGGCTCCACCCCTAGGCTCACAAGCCGCCGGCAGCTTTGCCACCAGCAAGCCGGCCGGCCTTACTACCCCATCAACCTCAAAACCCACCAGCCACCCCTGGTGTGTCCCATGTTGATGTGGTGCTCTGTTACTGACTGTGTTCACACAATCAGACTACCTTCAAGGTTATTATCCCTGGGGTAATTACTTCCAAATAACTACTCACTTTGCAAATATTCACATAGAAGTGGAGGCAGCATCTCGAGAGTTTTATGATGTTTCATTCTTGGAATGGCATCTCTGTGCCAGGCTGACTCTGCTGATTACCTCATAACTCATTTGTTCACACGGACAGTTACTCTGAAGTAATAAATCCATCTCACTTTACCTCCTTTTTTCCATAACCTCAGTTTTTACCTCACTTTAATCTCACTTGAACAAAAGCAGGGTTAACAACAGGTTATTACTTGAGTAAGTGATTGTGTGAACAAGCCCTTGCCTCTGAGGTTTCCAAAAGGTCACTGTCACATTAGGTCCCTCTACCCACTTACTGCTGTTCCCAGTTGTTGCCAAATGCTCAAGTTTTCCTGAACATTTCTTGGACCCAGGCAATCAGCAAGGTCCCATGTAAGGTGTATGCAGTGACCACGGGATGACACAAAGTACCAGCACAGACTCAAAAAATGTAAAAGGTGTCTGAACTGTAAATATGATTACATGGCCATAGACAATTCATCCCATTACCCATAACAGCTGCAGTCACAGAAAAAGAATGCTCACCCTCTAAGGGACAACTTCAGCAAGCTTTGACCAAAGTTTGATAAAATTTCAAGTAAAAATGAAAAACCACATCTAGTCATCTGCAACATGATAGGTATTCTCTGTGATCTTTCTGTACAAGAGGGGACAACAGTTGCTCCCTCTCATAGACCCTTTTCACACAGACACAACACTGATAAAATGGGTGTTAGATTTTATTATACATGTTGCAGGGCTCCCATAGAGCACACCTGCAGCCCTGCAACATTTATTTATTTATTTCCTTGCATTTGTATGCTGCCGCCGCCTCCTGCACAAACATCTCGGGGCGGCGAACATTTTAAAACACATTAAAAAAAATTTACACTTACCATTTAACCCCACATTAAGGTAACCCAACAATAAAAGCCCCACCCTAACCCGACCCACTCATCCCATCTGCCCCAGTAAAGGCCCAGCGGAACAGCTAGGTCTTACACTGTCTATGGAAAGAGGGAAGGTCTACGGCCAGGCGGAGCTCCAACAGGGGGGAGTTCCACAACTGTGGGGCGGCCGCCGAGAATGCCCTCCTCATGGTCAACAGCTGGGAAACCCGGGGGACCTCAAGGAGGGTGCCCCCAGCCAACCGCAGAGGCCGATCCAGAATATATTTATTTATTTTTATTTATATTAAAACTTATATGCCGCCCCCTCCTGCCTCAGGCATCTCGGGGTGGCTAACATAATTTTAAAAACATTGAAAACATATTAAAATACACAGTAATAAAACAACAATTAAAACAACCTAAATAGCTTATACCCACCCACCCCATCTCCCTCGATAAAGGGCTGGCAGAACAGCCAGATCTTATACTGTCTACGGAAAGAGGGGATGTCGGTAATCAAGTGGACCTCCAACAGGAGGAAGTTCCACAGCCGCGGCGCAGCCACAGAGAATGCCCTCCTTATGGTAGACACCTGGGAAACCCGGGGGACCCCGAAGAGGGCGCCCCTGACTGACCGCAGGGGCCGATCCAGGACCCGGAGGGTGAGGCGGTCCTGCAGGTAGATGGGGCCCAAGCCATTTAGGGCCTTAAAGGTCAACACCAACACCTTGAATTGAGCCCGGAAAACTATCAGCAGCCAGTGCAGAGAGCGAAGCACTGGTGTAATGTGCTCGCGTCAGCCCATCCCAGTCAGGAGATGGGCCACTGCATTCTGCACTAGCTGCAGCTTCTGAACCAGATGGCAAACACCAGGCAAGCACCGAGACTGCCGGGCCTGAGTCAGATGAAAATTTATTTATTTATTTATTTATTTATTTATTTTGTAGATTTTTATACCGCCCCATCCTGCCATGCAGCTCGGGGCGGTTAACAACAATAAAAACAGTTTTAAAACATTTAAAATACAAATATAAAATATATCAATAAAACAGGGCAGTATATAATCATAAATAAATATATAGGTGGGGGATTAAAAATCACCCCCCCCCCCCTCCCAAAGGCCTGGGCAAACAGCCAGGTCTTACAGTTCCGCCGAAATGTCAAAAGGCTTGGGGCCAGGCGAGCTTCCTCCGGAAGGGAGTTCCACAGCCGCGGCCCTACCACCGAGAATGCCCGCTCCATCGTGGCCCCCCGCTTAACACGGGGGACCTCCAGGAGGGCACCCCCGGCAGACCGCAGGAGTCGTTCCGGGGCGCGAAGGGCGAGGCGGTCCCTAAGGTAAGAGGGGCCAAGGCCGTATAGGGCTTTATAGATCATTACTAGGACCTTGAACCTGGCCCGGCACACTATCGGCAGCCAGTGCAGCGCTCGGAGCACCGGTGTAATGTGCTCCCGGCGACCCGTCCCCGTAAGAAGACGGGCCGCCGCATTCTGCACCAGCTGCAGCCTCCGGGCCAAGAACAAGGGAAGCCCCACGTAGAGCGCGTTACAGTAGTCGAGCCGCGAGGTGACGAAGGCATGGATGAGGGAGGCCAGGTCCGGGCCAGAGACATACGGACGCAGCCTACGTACCAGATAAAGCTGGCGGAAGGCAGCCTTAGCGACTGCCTCCACCTGCCGCTCCAGCCGCAGGTCTGCGTCCAATATGACCCCCAGACTCCGGACCTGCTGAGCTACAGGGGGGCAAACCCCCCCAATCAGGGGGGCCACCACCCCCTTCGCCCTCCCCACCACCATCACCTCCGTCTTATCTGGGTTGAGCTTCAGTCTGCTCCGCCGCATCCAATCCGCCACGGCCTCCAAACATTGGGATAGCACCGAGACAGCAGGGTCTGGGTCGGTAGAAAACGAGAGGTACAGCTGAGTATCATCAGCATACTGGTGACATCGCACCCCGAACCCTCTCACGACCTCCCCCAAGGGCTGCATATAGATGTTAAATAATAATGGAGACAAGATCGATCCCTGCGGAACGCCACACGGTAAGGCGCGGGGGCTCGATGTTTCCTCCCCCAACACCACCCGCTGGCTCCTCCCCGAGAGGAATGAACGGAACCATTCAAGAACAGTCCCGTCCAGACCCCCCCGGTCACGCAGTCGTCTCAACAGCAGCCCATGGTCCACGGTGTCAAAAGCGGCCGAGAGATCGAGCAGGATGAGAAATGTCGAACATCCCGCATCCATCTCCCGGCGGAGGTCGTCCACCAAGGCCACCAACGCCGTCTCGGTGCCATAGCCGGGGCGGAACCCAGATTGAAACGGGTCAAGGAGCCCGATATTATCTAGATGACCCTGGAGCTGGAGCGCCACTGCCCGCTCAATAACCTTCCCTAAAAAGGGAAGGTTAGAGACAGGTCGGTAGCTGGCGAGCGCGTCTACGTCCAACGATGGTTTTTTCAGCAGGGGGCGCACCACAGCCTCTTTTAAGCAAGGCGACAACCTCCCCTGCCGAAGGGACGCATTCACCACCCTCGCCAGCACCGTCCCCAACGTCTCCCCGGAAGCTTTTATTAACCAGGACGGGCATGGATCTAGTTGACAACACGTGGCCCTCACAGACCCCAGGACATCCACCACATCGGCTGGCGTCACTTCCTGAAACTCACCCCATAAAGATGGACCAGACGGACCCTCCGCCCCCCCGCGCTCTTCCCCTACTGCTATCAACCCAGCGTCGAAATCGGCCTGAATCCGAGCGATCTTGTCTGCGAAGTAGATGACAAACTCCTCACAGCGGGCCCGGGACAAGTCCCCATCCAGGCGGAGGGAGGCCGGACTAACCAGCCCCCGCACCACCCGAAACAGCTCCGCTGGACGCGACTTCGCAGACGCTATGAGGACGGCGAGGAATTCCTTCCTCGCCGTCCTCACAGCCTCCACATAGGACCGCAAATGGGCCCTATGGAGAAGACGATCGGAGACAGACCGAGTCCGACGCCAGCGTCGCTCTAGCCTCCTGCCCACACGCTTCATACACCGCAGCCCCTCAGTAAACCAAGGGGTCCTGCGGTGACGAGACCGAGGCAGAAGGCGCCTCGGAGCCACCCTGTCAATGGCCTCCTCCAGCAAGATGTTCCAATGCCGGACCAGCTCATCCACAGAGTGACCGTCCACATCCAGGGTAAGCTCCCTCAGGACCTCCTGGAACCGCTGGGGTTCCATCAGCCTCCGAGGGCGGACCATCCTAACTGGTCCCTTCCCCTTCTGGAGGGGGCGCGCTAAAAGACCGGCCTGAAGGAGGTAATGGTCCGTCCACGACAAGGGCACCGCTGTCACCTCCCCCACAACCGGACCCCCCGCCTCAAGGCCAGAGCCGAAGATCAGGTCGAGGATATGTCCCCCCACGTGGGTCGGGCAGATCACCTCCTGGGACAAGTTCATAGTTGCCATGGCGGCCATGAACTCCCGCTCCGCCCCAACAAGGCCGGCATCGGCGTGGACGTTGAAGTCCCCCAGAACCAAAGTCCTGGGGGAGCCCAACACCACCTCCGAGGCCAGCTCCGCTAGAGCGGTAAGGGATGCCGCCGGGCATGAAGGGGCCCGGTACACCAGCAGCACCCCTAGCTTGCCCCCAGCCAAATCGATCACCACGTGCAGAGCCTCTACACCCACAATCTCCGGCACTGGATACCTCCTAACAGGCCAGTCTTCCCTAAAAACAATAGCTACGCCTCCTCCCCGGCCGCTCATGCGGGGCTGATGCTGCACGGCATACCCAGCTGGAACCAGATCCGCCAAAGTTGGACCGGCCAGATCATCCAGCCAGGTCTCCGTGATGCATGCGAGGTCCACGGCCCCATCCACGATCAAATCGTGGATAATCGGGGCCTTGTTAACCACGGACCTCGCATTCATCAGCACCAGCCCCCCACGTGCGGACCCTGGACCCGAGAGATATAGCTGGGTGTCATCAGCATATTGATGACACCTCACCCCAAGCACCCTGACAACCTCCCCAAAAGACTGCATGCACACATTGAACAGGAGAGGGGATAGAATGGAACCCTGTGGAAGCCCACCCCGGGGGGAAGATGAGAACTCCCCCAGCACCGCACACTGGGTTCTCCCAGCCAGGAAAGAGCGAAACCATTCAAGAACAGTCCCGCTAATCCCTGCCCGGTCCTGCAGCAGAGTCACCAACAACTCATGATCAACAGTATCAAATGCAGCTGAGAAATCTAACAGGATCAACAGGGTCAAACGACCCTGGTCCAACTCACGGAAGAGGTCGTCGACCAAGGCCACAAGCGCAGTCTCCGTGCCATAACCCGGATGAAAGCCAGACTTTGAGGGATCAAGAAAATTGACCTGGTCCAAATGCTCCTGAAGCTGTCGAGCCACCACCCATTCAGTAACCTTCCCTAAGAAGGGAAGGTTAGAGACCGGCCGATAGCTGGCCAGGACACCAACATCCAAGGATGGTTTCTTGATCAGGGGCCGCACCACTGCCTCCTTGAGGCAGTTCGGCACCCTACCCTCCCCGCTGACTATCCCCGCCAGCAGTGGCCCCAATGTCTCCCGGCTAGCCTTAACCAGCCAGGATGGGCATGGATCCAATTCACAATAATTGACTTGAACAGTCCCAAGAGCATCCCCCACATCCGAGGGCAACACAACCTGAAACTCATCTCACAAAACAGAACAGGAAGGGACTTGAGTGATTTTATCCGCAAACAAGTCCACAAACAAATCACAGTGAGCATTTGATGATTCTAAGTCCAGGCGGAGGGAGGACGGACTGACCAGCCCCCTCACCACCCAGAACAGCTCAGCCAGGCGGGGCTTCGCAGACACAATGAGGGCAGCAAAGAAAACTTTCTTTGCTGTCCGCAATGGCATAGGTACGTAACCAGACTCTATGCCGCAATCAGTCAACTTCAGCACGCGAGTGATGCCACCATCACTCTAACCGCCACCCTTCCCACTTCATCCACCGCAACTCCTCCGTATACAACAGGGAGCTATGTTCTCGGCGATCCTAGAGTAATGTGCTTGCTTGTGCCTTAAGGAAATGAGCCACCACATTCTGCACCAGCTGAAGTCTCAGGACTGTCACCAGGGGTAGACCCACGTAGATTATGTTACAGTAGTTTAATCTTGAATTAATAAAAGCATGGATGATCATGGCTAGGTCAAAGTTCAAGACATATGACCTAAGTCAATGTACCAGATGTAATTGGCAGAATGCACCCTTTGCCACAGTCACCACCTGGACATCCAGGCAGAGCTATGGAGCCAGGCGCACCCTCAGACTATGGACCTGCGATACCAGGAGAGGAAGGACCCCATCAATGATGGGGACCATCACTCCCTTGGTTTTCCCCATAACCAACACCTCCATCTTGTCGGGATTTAACTTCAAGCGACTCACCCTCATCCAGGCCCCCAAAGACAAACACTGGGTAAGCACCGAGATATATTAACATGTATAATAAAATGTAACATCTATTTATCATTGTTAGAATGTCTTTGTGAAAAGGGCCATATTGGTAGAATGTAGATTAATACACTTAATGCATATACACAGATGTAGAAACAACATTAACCAGGCAGGATGCCTGAAGAAAACTTTATTTCACTGTTCACAAGAAGTCAGCTGCTGCTTGACAGCTTGACACTCTACTACGGGTGGCCAGACATATGGCACATGTGATCCACTTCATCCACTCATCAACCTCAGGTGATCTACCAGAACACCCTCCTGCTGCCTCCAGTGCTCTAGGCCAAGACCCCTCCCAGTCCCTTTTTAAATGGGTACGCGCAGGGGGAGGATCAGTGTTCGCACCGGTGCATGTGTGGTCGGGGGAGGGTGTATACGGGCGTGCACCCATCTCTACCCATCTCCACCCATCTACATGCACGGAGCAATCGCCTTTTTTGCCAGTTGCTTCGGGCATGTGCAATGGGTGGAGGTAGGCGTGCAATGGGTGGAGGTGGGCGTGTGCATGCATGCCTGCCCACCCGCCCGCTGTGGCCTGTACACAAGACTCACCCACACATGAACACCCAGATTTCTGAGTGTTCATGTGTGGGGAGGATAGGATTAAATGGTCAGTTTTCACAATGGAGAGATGTACAAACTTAAAATGGTGTGCCTCAGGGATCTGTATTGGGACTAGTGCTGTTTAATGTATTCATTAATGATTTAGAAAAGGGTGTTAAGAGTGAAGTGATCAAATTTGCAGATGACACCAAGTTATTCAAGGTAGTTAAAACACGAGCAGATTGTGAGGAACTGCAACGGGATCTTACGACACTGGGTGTCTGTGCATCTAAATGGCAAATGAGATTTAATGTGGACAAGTGCAAAGTGATGCACATAGGGAAAAATAATCCAAACTATGAGTACACAATGCTGGGTACTAAGCTAGGAGTTACTACTCAGGAAAAGGATCTGGAGGTGGCTGTGGACAATACAATGAAATCCACAGCACAGTGCGCAGCAGCAGTCAAGAAAGCAAACAGAATGTTAGGAATTATTTGGAAGGGAATAGAGAGTAAAACTGAGGATGTCATAATGCCTCTATACAAATCAATGGTGCAACCACACCTCGAATATTGTGTGCAGTTCTGGTCGCCCCATCTCAAAAAAGACATAGCTGAACTAGAAAAGGTGCAGAGAAGGGCAACAAAAATGATCAAGGGCATGGAAAGGCTCCCATATGAGGAGAAGCTTGGTAGGCTGGGGCTCTTCAGTTTGGAGAAGAGATGACTGAGAGGAGATATGATAGAGGTCTATAAAATCATGAGTAGTGTGGAACTAATAAACAAGGAGCAGTTACTTACCCTCTCAGCTAGTACTAGAACTAGGGGACACTCCATGAAACTCATGGGTGGCAAGTTTAAAACAAATAAAAGAAAATATTTTTTCACTCAGTGTATAATTGGGTTGTGGAATCTACGGCCAGAGGCTGTGGTAAGGGCCAGTACTATAGCTGAGTTTAAAACAAGTTTGGACAGGTTTCTGGAAGATAGATCCATTAGCAGCTATTAGCCAGACAGGATCAGGGAACATGACGGGAGCTGGGGGAAAACAACAGGGAATGGATTCCCCATTGTGACCTGTTGGGTGCTTCTCCCAAGCCACCGTGATTGGCCACTGTCGGAGACAGGATGCTGGGCTAGAGGGACCATTGGTCTGACCCAGTATGGCACTTCTTATGTTCTTATGGACTAGTGACAGCTCAGTCCTTCCTGAATCTCCAGTTCCTTCACCACAAACAAAAATGGACACAAGCCAAAATCCAGACTGAATTCGACTCTCTATAAATGTAATCACCCAATCTGGGAGTACCAAAAGGACTGGCCACTGCCCTACAAGCCTCCCTTAGTGTCCCTTCAGTATCTGACCAACTCTGCTTCTCCTGTTGACACATTTCTCATCAGTGAGATGCACAGGGAGAGATGGAGAAAAACAAAGTTGTCCTAGGCCTGCTAGTGCTGACATTCATTACTGGAGCCGAGGAGGAGGAGGAGCATGTAGGGAACCAGTGAGTGATTGGTGCCCAAGAAGTCTAAGACCTCATTCTGACGTTTGCTTAATTCGCACAGCCATGGTGGTGGCAACGTTCGATTTAAAGCAACACACACTTCCGGGTTGGTGTGAATGCACCTAGTGCGCACAATTCAGCGTTATGCGAACTGGTGGAGTGTGGTTTGAAAAGCTGCTCAAACCAACATTTAAAAAATACGGCATAATGCTGAATTGTGCGCACTAGGTGCATTTATACCAACCCGGAAGTGCGTGTTGCTTTAAATCAAATGTTGCCGCCGCCACCGCGGCTGTGCGAATTAAGCAAACATCAGAATGAACCCTAATCTGCACTGCCTGGCTTATTCATGCCCCTGACTTCAGTGAATCTGAAGCAGTTGGCTGAACACACGGGGGTCTCCCGAGTGCTTGGGTAAATCCCGGTTGATCAGCTAGCCCTTTCTCCACCTCCTCTGGGAGCACTCAGTGCTTTTGGGTGCGACTAACAAGCTGTTCTGTAAATGTGCCAAACTGTATTTGGAAAGTACACCAGGCCACTTGCACCCAAAGGCTTAGGAAAATTCCTGAATTCATTCCTGTCAGATGCCATTTTAGCAAATTCGTGTATTTGATTTTCTTTTCAGATCTTTAGCAGGCATAGTTTGGTTGTGGTGGTGGTTGTTGTTTATTTATAGGCATTTTATCTGGGCCAGGAAACCTCGAGTCTGATTGCTCTTGTGCTCTCCTGTTAGTGGATCTTTAATTATTCGCAGTCTGTCCTTGTCTTTGCCGTTTCTGTTCAGCTTAGTTACGCTGTCTATCCATTATAACAGCAAGTGAAAGCAGAAAGCCTGCAATGCTTCTGAAAAGCCCAGCTCAGTTTTGATCAGATCACAACAGAACTGAACCATACACACCACACTATACATTTTCTAAATTGGCCTTTCTCCTATATCTATTGTATATGGCATATGTGCATGTAGGGGGAAGGATTCAGACTATATTAAGGGCTTAATTCTGATCCTGTCTTAGCTGGTGTAATTTACAGCAGAATTGGGCCCGGTATAACCCAAATGTAATCCTAAATGTGTTATTTAGTAGGTTGTTTTAAAATTAGCCTTATAGTCAGGTAATATAGCTGATTTTTCTCCTCAACAGGCAGACATTTGACAGCATTGTTTCATTCTTATTAGAGGAAATATGTTGTAGATATAAAATATTTTGTAGGAATGTGCAAACAGAACGCGGTTTGGATGTTCGGACATTTGGTCATTCAGTTCGAAAACCGAGTTCAGATTCGGTTGTTCGGTTCGGTGGAGTTCGGTTCGGCCGAACATGGCCAAACATTCAAAATAGCGCTATCAGTACCGATATTGATACTGAATTCGAAGATTTTTTTCGGTATCGGTATCATTTGGCCGTGAGACCGCCCCTGGTCTCCACCCCTGGTGCCAGGAAGTCTGCTCCTCAGCTGCCTCCCCCTTTCAGTCACGGCTTTTTTGCCTGAATGGGCCTTCCAATCACGTTTGTCCCACCCCCGAACTCATCCAAACTCACCCGAACATGACCGAACTGTTAGGTCATTTCCGAGTTCGGTTCGAACATTCGGTTCGGTCGTCTGAACAGACCGAGTTCGGTCTGAACTCTGAACAGCCGAACTGCGTTCACACATCCCTAATATTTTGACCCCAATAAACCTTTGAAGCAGTCTAATTTGTTTATTTTGTTTCAGCAGAAAAGCATGACTATGGTGTGGCATGGGAACAGTTGTAAATAGTCTTCCCAAGTGCATGCATTGTAGTCCATGGAAGACAAAAGTGGAGAACCTTTTCCCTCCCACAGGCCACTTTGAAAGCTCCACAGGCTGGGTAGGAGCTGGGTGCAGGAATGCTTAAAGCGTGTGCTCAGAATGGAAGCCGGAAAGGGAGGGTCCAAGTCATAAATCTACACCATAGAGCTATCCCCAATCTTTGAGTAGATTCCCACATCTCTGCTCTATTTCCCTGAGTTCACTCTTTTAGTGCTTGCTGGTTGAAACAGAACCATGAGCTAGATCCATGAATTGGAAAGGGGCCAAATAAAAAACAGGCAGGGGCCAGAGTCTTCCCACCTCTGTTTGTCAGGGCATGCACAATTGCCATCTCTATTCTCCAGGGACCTCAAGGACTAATCCCGCCAAAGTAGGTGCTGGCATATAGCATTGCAAAGGTAAAATTTGCTTCTCCTCTGCCACCACCCTCACCCACCACTTTGCTTCTCCTCTGCCACCAGCCTCACTCACCACAGAGTCTCCTGTTCCCTAAATTGTCTTTGCCCCATCTCTTATGCTGCCCCCTATGCCTGGAACTCCTTCTGTGAACACACATGCTCTACTCCCTCCCTGGGTAAGAAAGCCACTTAATGACACATACCCTCCAACAGTACCTCTTTGCCCTGTACAGTAACAAGTTTTGTTATCTTGTACCAAGCAGTGTTAGGTTTGTGCTGTCAAAATAAAAAAACATGCATTTTACAGACAAAGGGGTTCACTAACATCTTATTAATCCAGCTGCAGAAAGAGCTGCCTGAATCACTGGCTGCTGCTATTGTTTATTCATTGCTGGAAGGCGGGGCACCTTTTTACTTTAACAAGCTTTGATAGCAGTGCTCACTTTAACCACTGCTGTCAAAGAACACCCAGGCTAGAGGGAGCTGTGTGCCTGGGATCAAGATGAAAACTAAAAAAAAGTAGGAGAGGTGTAAGTGTGTTTTAATAGGTTGAGGATTAACGTGAATCATCAGTTCTGTACATAAAAACGTGCGTACACAGAGCCTCTCACAGAGTCTGTGTGTACACAGATATCCTTTTTTCCAGCTCAGCCTCAAAGTTAGTCAGTGGGCTGTTAAATATTTTCATAAACATGCAAATGTATGCAAATTAGGGCTCACAAATTATATCTACTTCTGTGCATCAAATGTTGGAGGGTATGTTCACATGTCCTCTTCAGCCTACCCCACGTCTGTCTGTCACCCAGCTGGGAACCCAGTCAGTTTGGCTACTGTTTGTGTGCTTACGTTGGCTTCAAGAGCTCAGCGTTGTGAGTCTTTACTCTTGTTGAGGCTCTGTGATTGCACGTCCACTCATGCATCTTCAGGAAACAGTGTAAGACATTCCTGTTTAGGCAAGCTTTTAGTGGCTGGAGATGGGTTGGAGATTAGGAAGGTGGATTTAATTGGGTTTATTAGGTTTTTTTTTAAATGTATTTGGATTTATGTGTAACCTGCCCTGAGCCTGAGGTTCAGAGAGATGGGATAAAAATCCAATAACTAAATATTCAGTGTCTGTACACTAATGCAAGAAGGATGAAATGGAAGTCAAAATCCATGAGAGAGACTGTGGCCTAGCAGCCATTACGGAGTCATAGGGCTGCCAGATCTCTAGGTTTGACCTGGAGACTTCACGTTTTAGCCCAGAGTCTCAAGCTCTAGATTAAGCCCCCATTTCTCTTTGAGTGTGGCTTTTCAACCAATTATGAACCCATCTAATAATAGTTCCTTCCAGCCCACATTTCTTCAGCTTTCTTATGAGAATGTCCCTTTTTACATGGGTGACACTCACGCATGAACACCCAGAAATCTGGTGTTCATGCATGGGTGCCGCCCGTGTAAATCACGCCAGGTTGGGTGTGCACGCTCCCACACATATGCATGCACACCCATCCCCGTGCACGGAGGCACTGGCGAAAATGAAGGTGCCTCTGTGCATGGGAATGGGTGAGTGTGGGTGTAGATTGGTGTGCGTCCATCTACACCCTACCCCCACCCAGCGCACACAGACCGCAGCTCATACTGACCACACACACACGCGCTGCAGCCTGTGTAAAAAGGGCCAATGTCATGTGGGTTTGTGTCAAAAGCCTTAGTGAAGTCAAGATATATTATGTCCACTGTTTTCTCCTTGTCTCCTAAACCAATTTCTTTGTCAAAGAAGGAAATTGCCTACCCCCTTGGACTTCCTTTTACTTTAGTTTTTTTCTCGGTGAAATACTGCTTAGGAGCTTTTGAGTTTGTTGAAGTCTGCTTCCCTGAAAGTCGTTGTCTGAGTCACTGGCAGGGCTTAACCCAGAGCTCAGAGACTCTGGCTAAAACCTGGAATCTTCCGGTCAAACCCGGAGAGGTGGCAACCCTATGACTCCATAATGGACTCTGTCAGGAGCTTTAAGTGCTGTTGTTGCTAGAGGAGCAGGGAAAGTGGGGCACTGCCATTTCTGAGGACAGCTGCCAGGGCAGGCGCTTCTGCAGAACCTTGTCACCCACCCCTTGTCCCAGCAATACTACCCCCCACCTAAGGGCCTGTTGCAACAAGAAGCCCCCATTGCTCCAGGTCAGCTGACCTGGAGCAATGCCGGCTTCTTGATGCAACAAGGCTTTAGGTGCAGGGTTGTGTCACTGGGACACAGGATGGGCGACAAGGTCCTACAGAAGCACCTGCCCTGGCAGCTGCCCTCAGGAGGGGCAGTGCCCCACTTTTCCTGCTCCTCTAGCAACAACAGCAGCAGCAGCACTTGAAGTTCCTGACAGTGTCCAGTGCCCCCCTCACTGCCACTGGCCCAAGGAGTTTCAGGCATGAGGTTCTGCAGAGACAGGGTTATATCAGAAAGGGGGCAGCAAAGCTCCTTTGGCCCCCATTGTAACAAGGCAGCACCCAGTTTGGGTAATCCCTGAAGGATCCCTAGCCCAGCTCAGTCTCCACACCTTTACACCAATGTGCCGTTTATTTGTACAGTGCAATATCTTTTATCCCATGTATGAATATGAATACGTGAAATTTATTTAATTATTTATTTAATTATTTCTTTATAAAATAGTGTAATACCCCACCCCTCCTGCTCCAAGCAGCCCAGGGCAGCTTACAATATTAAAACACATATAAACAGTAAAATCATAACGTACAATAAAAAGGGAGAAACCGTCCCCCCTCCCCTCACCCTACACCCCTTCTCCCTCTCCAAAAGCCAGACAGAACAGCGAGGTTTTACGCATACAATAGAAGGAGGGGCGATCCGTGGCCACCCAAGCCTCCACTGGGAGGGAGTTCCACAGCCTAGGTGCAGCCACTGAGAACGCCCTCTCCATAGTGGCCCCCTGGGGGGCCACATGGTGGACCTCGAGAAGGGCGCCCCCAGTGGACCGCAGAGGGTGCTCCAGAACACAGAGATAAATTAAAATGTCCAGTCCATATATACAGAGTCAATCACACAATGCTTCACAGCTGCTGTCAAGGGTGTTTCTGGGCACCTGTTATGCAGGCCTCCTAGCCTGGTGTATTCTCTGCCAGCCAGTTCCCCTTCTGCACTGAGACCACTGGCATGGCCCCTTGCCAGCCCCATGTCCTAGTGCAGAGCTGGCTTCCTAGCGCCCCCTTCCACTGGGCCTTCAAGTAAGCTCCTGCTGAAGCAGAGCCCTCTGGCATGCTGCCTCTTCCTGTGGGTCTCCCTTTTGAGCCTTTCCAGCTCCCTTTCATAGTTGAGGCTGCACCTGCCCAGCTGGAACCACTCAGCTGCCCTTCATTAACTACCACATCTCTCGGACAGTTTAAAGGCCAGATGCTTTCTGGAGCCCAACTTGCTCCCTTGCAGGCACTTATCCCAGTCCCATGGACCTGGTCCTGCAAGAACTTAAGTAACTGTCACATCCACCCTCTGACATGATTCCACCCCCTCCAGGTTGCTTCCCAGAATGAGGCAGTAATCCTACTGAGACATGGTGGGAAAACGTTCATGGCTGGCTTTTATGTGGCCCCTTTACAGTTCCTGAATCAGTATTTTGATGACATCCAGCTCTACCTCTCTTTTTTATCTAACCCATATCCTGCAGTCTTGGTGCTGCTTACCCAATGCCAGGCAGCTGTTGGGGACTGGATGAGGGTGAGCCAACTGAAGCTGAATCCAGACAAGACTGAAATGATGATGGTTGGCCAACCCTGTGACTTGGAGGGGATTGGGACCCCTGTCATTGAAAGGAGTCTGACCCCCCTCAGTTACCCAGGTTTACAACCTTGGTGTGCTTCTGAACCCCTTGCTGCACCTGGAACATCAGGTTGCAGCGGTGGCCAGGAGCACTTTTCAACAACTCCATCTGGTGAGGAGGCTGCAGCCTTTTCTCTCTGATTCAAACCTGGCCACTCTCATCCATGCCTTCATTCATTAGTAGTAAGAGACATCTGTCGTATCTGTAAAACCTGGCTGTTCCGCCTGGCTTTTGGCGAGGGAGATGGGGTGTAGCGTGGGATGGGGGGAGGGGTGGTTTGGTTTTGTGCCTTCCTTTTTTATTGTATTTTATGGTTTTATTTATCTTAACATTGTAACCCAAATAAAAGCTACTGCATCCACAACTAAATATGTATTTAAAATATATATATTTATTAATGACACAAATATATGTATGTCTCTATCTTATCTGTATATGATGTAATCTCTCCAAACACTATAAAAACAGCAATGTGTGAAAACTCATACATAAGCAAACCAGTTTTGCTAAGGTTTGCTTAGGTTTGCTAAGACAGCCAGTTGCTTTGACTCTATAATACACAGATTTGCAGGCTTGTTAAGCTGCGAGAGAAAAAGTTCACATAGAGTGCACTTCAGAAAGAAATTCCCAAGACTGTATGCATCTCCTCATTTGTGAACCTTGCAGGTTCTTTTTGAATGGAATACCATTACATATTTAAACGATACCCATGAGGAAGGGTGCACAACCCGAAAGACATAGGTTTTGATTATTGTCTTTACATAAGGAGATTGGTATTAAAAGTGTGTACATAGATATGGAGTTATAATTTTTAATTATGTATGAGTTTTCACACATTGTTGTGTTTGGAGATATTACATCATATACAGATAAGATAGAGACATACATATATTTGGGTCATTTTTTATACATCTTTTTATACATTTTTAGTTGTGGCTGTAGTAGCTTTTTTGTTAGTTGGTTTGGTTTTGTGCTACTGCGGTTTGTGTTGTTCCCCTTGTTTTAATTGTGATTAACATTGTAAGCTGCCCGGAGCTGCTTGGAGTAGGAGGGGTGGGGTATTAAATGATTTTATAAATAAATAAAATAAAAATTACCTCAAGTCTGGATTACTGCAATGCGCTCTATGTGGGGCTGCCCTTCACTTTTTGGAAGCTGTAGCTGGTACAGAAAGTTGTGGCCTGGTTCCTTTCATGGGTGGGTCACTGTGAGCTAGAGGTGGGACCCCGGGCCCATTACCGGCTACCGGATTTACCGGTTACCGGTTCTCTAAAAACCGGATTCCCGGATTAAATCCGGTATACCGGTACCGGATTTATTTCATTGAGTTCAATGGGGCGCTGTGTCCCCATTGAAATCAATGAAATAAATTAATTCCTTCCCCC
>QEPC01004965.1:1450617-1503663 GCA_003113815.1 Sphenodon punctatus
GGCGGCTGCGGGGACGCCGCGGCCGCTGGTGCTGGGGGGTGGGCTCGCCTCTGAGTCTTTTTTTAAACAAAAATCCAGGCTGGGCAGGTTGGGTGGGGGGTGTCCCCCCTTCCACCCGCGCAGCCTGGACTCGGGGAGGGTTTGTTTTTTTAAACTTTTTTGGTGGGGCTTTAAGTTTTACATTGCAGCCATTTTTAAATGGCTGCAATGCAAAAATATCCGGTACCCGGAATCCGGTACCCGGACCGGATTTACCGGGTCGAATCCGATAATGCCGGTACGCCCGGTACCGGCATTATCGGACACCGGATTTACCGGTTTTCCCGCCCCTACTGTGAGCACATTACAGTGGTGCTTTACAGTCTGCACTGGCTTCCTATAGCTTTCCAGGCACAAATCAGAATTTTTGTTTTGACATTTAAAGCCTTAAACAGCCTGGGCCTGACATGTCTGAAAGACTGCCTTTCCTACCATGCTTCACTGAAACCCCTGTGGTCGGCTGAGAGTCTCTCTTGCAAATACCAGCTGCCAATTTTGTTCATACAAGGGCCTGCCGAGAGGCATTCTCAGTTGCTGCCAGTCAGAGCCTGACCCTGAGCATATTTTGGATACAGAGTAAAACTTTTTTTTGGGGGGGGCAGGGAGCATTTGACAGGTAGGATAGGGGTGGGGGTGGCTGAGTTTAGGGGTAAGGATGGGTTTTTTAAAAGGGATTTTTATTGTATTTTGTGTTTTTAATTATGTACACCACCCTGAGCTTTAAGGGAAGGGCAGGGTAGAAATTTAAATAAATAAATAAATAGTCCTTTCACCCACTCCTTCCCTACTAACAATTGCCCTTTTCCCTCTCTCATAGGCCTCACTGATCCAAAATGCTCCATCAGCGACACAAGGAATGAAGCCCAGTATTGGCCTCACCATGACAGGGTGGAAGAACACCACCCCTGTTCTCAAAGCTGAGAAGATACCTTTGGCACCCCTTGTGTTGAGCCTAAGAGTCCACCCCCACCCCACTTACTGTTTGCCAATCTCTTCTTCCCTCTACAGGTTTACCTGATGATGGACATGATCTCCCATGGAAAGACCAAGTCAACTTCGCCTCCGAGATCAACCCTTATGTTTGAGGAAGAAGATCCCCAGGAAGGGACTTAGCCTACCCAACCAGATTAACATCCCTCTGTCTGTCTCCTAGGCTGCCCCGAGACCAGCCCCGTACCATAGAGAAACAACGGGGACCCTGATCAGCGACAGGACGCAATGGCCAAAGGACCACCTGAGGAGACCTTGCGTCAGTGTGCAATACCTACCTCCCTGCCGCACAACTGCCAAACCAGACATCGCTCCTACAATGACCAATGACAGCAGACAAACTATCTGGAGGATGTCACCACAGTGATGAAGGACCTCACCACATACACATACACACCCCGGGAGCACCATCGAAGAAGACATTCTATCTACAGATCTTTGAATGTACCCCTCTTCACCAGCCTCAGGATACATGATTACATTATGTATTCCCTTTCTCTGACTCAACAGCAATACACGTTGTAATATATGTAACCTCCTTCCCAGGCTTCAGTATGACTCTGGTAATACACATCTCAACCTAATACCACCAGATTCACCGCAACAACACATCTTATACAAACTATTGACTGGGTGAATGTCTCCTCGGGGCGGCGGGATGCAGAGAAAATTTCTAGATGTCATAAATGACTGCTTCTGGGTCAGCTCATCCTGGAACCAACAAGAGAAGGAGCCACTCTGAATCTAGTCCTAAGTGGAGTGCAGGATTTAGTACGAGGGGTAACAGTGCTGGAGCCGCTGGGCAATAGTGATCATAATATAATCAAATGTAATATACTCACAGGAGGGAAAATACCAAATAAAACCACTGCGGTAACACATAACTTTAGAAAGAGGAACTATGTAAAAATTAGGAAACTAGTTAGAGGGAAACTTAAAGGAGCAGTTGCAAGAATTAAATGTCTACAGGCAGCGTGGAGACTATTTAAAAACACCATCTTGAAAGCTCAGATTAAATATATTCCACAAATTAAAAAAGGTAGGAAGAGGATGAAACGTCTGCCTGTGTGGCTAAATGGTGAGGTGAAGGAGGCTATTGGAGACAAAAAGAAATCCTTTAAAAAATGGAAAGAGAGTCCAATGTGGTAAATAGGGAAGAGCATAACCGTTGCCAAAGTAGATGTAAAAAGTTAATAAAGCAGGCCAAAAAGGAATTTGAGGAGCAACTTGCTAAAGATGCTAAAACTAATAATAAAAACTTTTTCAAGTACAACAGAAGCAGGAAGCCTGCTAGAGAGTTGGTTGGGCCATAAGATGACATGGGGTTAAGGAGGTGCTTAGGGAGGAAAAGGACATTGCAGAGAAACTGAATGAGTTCTTTGCTTCGGTCTTCACTGCAGAGATGTTGGGGAGATACCCACGCTGGAACCTTACTTTGTAAGTGATGAATTGGACGAGCTGTCATAAATCAACGTGACTCTGGAGGAGGTTCTAGAGCAAACTGACAAACTAAACACTAACAAATCACCAGGACCAGATGGTATTCACCCCAGAGTTCTGAAGGAACTCAAATATGAAATTGCAGACCTACTGTTAGTAATTTGTAACCTATCGCTAAAATCTGCCATTGTACCTGAGGACTGGAGGGTGGCAAATGTAACCTCGATTTTTAAAAAGGGATCCAGAGGTGATCCTGGAAACTACAGATAAGTAAGCTTGACATCTGTACCGGGCAAAATGGTGGAAAATATCATTAAGAACAAAATCGCTGGGCATGTTGATAAACATGGCTTAATGGGGAAGAGTCAACATGGATTAAACAAAGTAAGATAAGTCATGCCACACTAATCTGTTGGAATTCTTTGAGAGTATAAATAAGCATGTGGACAAGGAAGACCCGGTAGATATAGTGTACCTGGATTTCCAGAAAGCATTTGATAAGGTCCCACATAAAAGACTCTTAAGAAAATTAAAAAGTCATGGGATAGGAGGTAGTGTCTTACTATGGATCAGTAACTGGTTAAAGTATAGGAGGCAAAGTGTAGGACCATGGTCAGTTTTCACAATGGAGAGATTGTAAGGAATGACACCATTTCCCCCAAAAAAACTTTAGACACCACCCCCACCCCCTTGGCAACACCCCACAAGACACAGGTCAAAGGGTGCAGGGGAAGAGAAGGGGGGAAAGGAAAAAGAGAGAAAACACCCCATGCAAAACCGGTCTGGTCGGAAGGAGTAAGAGAATGAAACAAGGGAGGCTCCCGGGTAAACAATGGAGCAGTTAAAAACAGATGGCCTCCCTCTTTTGAGATGAGCCTTCCACGGCCGCCCAAAACTCTGAGCAAGCAATAGATCGATCGTTCCATGCCTGTTTAAGAATAGCCTTCTTCCCCTGTCTATAGAAACTCCCTTTTGCCCTCTTGTTCATCCTGCCATGCCTCCCATTGAAATCCTCCAAGGCTCTGTTTCCCCAAACACATTGTGCAGGGGTTTCTTTTTCAGCCCTAGCATTCCTGAGCGCCTCTAGGAGCCCTTTTGTGCACGAACTGCCTGTGGGACTCCTTTTGTGCAAGAAGTGCCTTTGGGACCCCTGCCCCACCTCTCAGAACCCTATAACTGCCCTTGCCCCCATGAGCAAATTGGGTCATTCTTGAACACAAACACAAGCAGGTTACTCTGTGCATGCTTGCCTCAAGCATTTCTCCCAGACCACTACCCCCCTTTGGTCTGTCCAAGCTTCTCCCCTCTCCCCCTCCCCTCCGAATACCACTGGATCTACAGAGTTACCTGACCCTTTTCAACAGGACAGGATAGGTAATATTGCTTATTTCCCCATTTTCCCCTCTCTCCCGCTCGCAACGGCAACCTACACCAGGGTAACCAGACTGCAGGGTTTTGCTTTGTAAATTATTGTGTGTGTGTATGTCAACTATGCTTGGTGGGAGAGTATAGAAAATTACTTGTATCATCCTAATTGGCTCATGGGTGAACTGTTTATGTATTCTACCTAATTCTTTGTCAATTAATCTCCATCATTCATATCGGAGTATCCCCTTTCTGTGTTGGGGTGTGGGAGGGAAATTCCAGCCAGCTGGCAGTGCATCACATCCTCTGACTGATCCCAGTTGACACACGCGGACCCTTTGAATAAATTCGACTAATTCCCCCTAAATTTAAGAGATCGTTTGGATATTGGGATGCCAGCCCCCAATATTCACTCATGGAGTGGGTCCGTGTCCTAACAAGATGTAAAAAGTGGTGCACCCCAGGGATCTGTATTGAGACCGGTGCTGTTTAATGTATACATTAATGATCTAGAAAAGGGCATTAAGAGTGAGGTGATCGAATTTGCAGATGACACCAAGTTATTCAAGGTAGTTAAAACACAAGCAGATTGTGAAGAACTGCAACAGGATCTTACGATGCTGGGTACCTGGGCATCTAAATGGCAGCTCATATTTAATGTGGACAAGTGCAAAGTGATGCACATAGAGGAAAATAATCCAAACTATGAGTACACAATTCTGGGTACTAAGCTAGGAGTTACCAGAAAAAGGATCTAGGAGTGATTGTGGACAATACACTGAAAACCTCAGCCCAGTGTGCAGCAGCAGTCAAAAAAGCAAACAGAATGTTAGGAGTTATTTGCAAAGGGTATAGAATAAAACTGAGGATGTCATAATGCCTCTATACAAATTGACGGTGTGACCACACCTGGAATATTGTGTGCAGTTCTGGTCGCCCCATCTCAAAAGAGACATAGCTGAACTAGAGAAGGGCAATGAGAATGATAAAGGGTATGGAACGGCTTCCGTATGAAGAGAGGCTTGACAAGCTGGGTCTCTTCAACTTAGAGAAGAGAAGACTGAGAGGGGACATGATAGTGGTGTGGAACAAGTAGATAGGGAATGGTTATTTACCCTCTCACACAGTACTAGAACTAGGGGACACTCCATGAAACTAGCTGCCGGCAGATTTAAAACAAATAAAAGGAAGTACTTTTTCACTCAACGCATAATAAACGTATGGAATTTGTTGCCAGACGATGTTGTCAAGGCCAGTAATATATCTGGGTTTTAAAAAGGCCTGGATAAGTTCTTGGAGAGTAGGTCCATTAACCAAGTAGCTTATGGGATGAACTTCTTACTGTCGGGAGCTGGGAGTGAACAACGGGGAAAGGATTGCCCATTGTGACTGTTGGTTTTTCTCCCATGTGATCGAGATTAGCCACTGTCAGAGGACAGGATGTTGAGCTTGATGGACCATTGGTCTAACTCGGTATGGCACTATGTATGTTCTTATGATAGACTTTGATCCCACAACAATGTATGCTTATGCATTCCTACATTTTAACATTCCTTTCTTATCACCCATGTAACTTCTTTTTGAATATTCTCTAATAAAGAATTTATCTTCCCACAACTCAATACAGTTAGATTAAACATCAACGTAACTAGGGGTGTAAACAAATGAGATGTTAGACACACCAGGTAGGTGTCCAGCTGCCTATTTTTTTAGGTGTTTGCCCCCACTGAAACGGAAAATCTATGCGAGTGCTGTTTCCAACAGAAACAGCTTTTTCGCCTTCATTCGTGCAAGGAGGAAATCTACTTGCATCTTCAACATTTTTTGTGATTTTACACTATCTTCCACCATTTCAGTAATGTATGGTAATTTCCAGTAATTCCTGGTATTATTTGTATTTTTTTGTAATTTCCAGTATTATCGGTAATACCAAAAATTACTGGAAGCTTCTAGAAATTACTGGAAATTATAGAAATGGTGGGAAATAGTGGAAAAATCACAGAAAATGTCAAAATTGTTGGTAGATTTCCTCCTCGCTCCCAAAAAGTCAGTATTTCCCAATGGAACGAAGGTACCTGCTCTCACTTCAGGCCTAGTCGCCGTCACCCACCGGATCTGCAACCACCACTCACAGCAGGGTCTCAGAGCAGGTTAACAAGACAATAGCCCACTGCAGTCCAGGTTCAGTCTGTGCAGCCCCCACTCACATGCTTGCTTATTTCTTTGTTTTGTTTTGTTTCATTTTTTTACCCCATCCTTCCCACAAGCGAGCACTACCTACCATCTCTCCGCCGCCGCTTCTGCTCCACCGGGTCGGCTCCGCGCCCCCTCCCCCTGCTGTTCATGGAGGCTGGGTCATTTGTGGGAAGAAGGAGAGCGTGTGTGTGGGGGAGTCTTGGTGTGAACTTGGGCAGCTTGGCCATGACCGGAAGCCACCAGGGTTATTTGAGGCCACCATCTGCAGCGGCCCCTGCAAGTGCTACCTACCATCTCTCCACTGCTGCTTCTGCTCTTCAGCTCCACGGACCCCCCCACCCCTCCTGCTGTTCACGGAGACTGGGTCATCTGTGGGAAGAAGGAGAGCGTCAGTGTGGATGAGTCCTGTTGTGAACTTGAGCAGCTCGACCCCCCTCCCCCCCCGGTGACCGGAAGCCGCTGGGGTTATTTGAGGCCCCCATCTGCGGCTGCAGCACAGGCCGCAAGCCAGCAGCCACGAACCAAACTCCTTCGGGGTTATTGGGGTTTGGGGGGGCCAGACCCACTGGTGGGCGCTTATCCCCTGTGCTCGGAGCCTTGTTCTACGCTCTGAGTGCGTGGGTCCCCCTGCCTTTTCGACGCCATGTCTAAGAACTGGAAAAGCCAAGGGGTGGTCACCCGCTCTCAATCCACTGCTCGACAGCTCAAGCTGGAGGACTGTCTTAGGAATCCCCAGGTGGGTCCGGTCCCAGAACATGCATCAACTTCAATTTCCCCTAGGGTATTGAGGCCCTTGTCCCCCATGCCCCAGACTCACAGGTGGGCGTGACTCCGCAGTTATCTTCTTTGGGTAGTGCTTCGGTGGACCAAGGCATCAAGACTCCTGGTGATCCCTCCATACCGACCTTGGTCCAGGATTTTTGGGGGACTCAATATCTAGACTATACAAACAGCTTGAGGGTTTATACTCCCAGTTTTTGGCACAATCCCTCCAGCTTATTAATATCTCTGAGCCAGTGGAGGCATGCAAGGCAGCCATCCATGAACTTTCATCTCCTAAGCTCCCCCAAACTTATTCTGTCGCATGTCAAACGATGGTCAATGGGGGTTTGGCATTCACGGTTCTGATTCCTCCACTTCAGAAGGAAATAAGAGGCAGTTAAGTTTCAAGGAGAAGCGTTTATGTAAATCATCAGCTTCCTCCTTACTCTTTCAAATAGTGCCTTTGCCCTCTGGTTTTACTCCCCTTTGGTCCACTAGGAACAATATCAGTCTCCATATATCTAGAATTATCCACTACCCTGTCCCTTCACACCATATTTCCAGTTTTTCCTCCTTGCCCTCCTCCAACCATAAGCAACGGCCGGTGATTCATTTCAGAACCCCTTGTATTGTGGATAGTTTACTACAGTACTCTGAATTGTTTGCTTCTTGGGGAGTCTATCTTGATCGTGTTTACATTGATTCAGTAGGTTTGCCCCTGTTGGCCCAGCCCAGTAATGGGGGTGTGTTTGTTCCCTCTACCCAGCATCCAAATTTGGATACTCCTGTTAGAACTTTACCTAGAAGGTCCTTATTTAGGCCCCGTCCAATTTTGATTCAGGAAAGACTTCAGGAGTTGGCTTCCCAAGAACCACACTTTGGCTCGGCAGAAGTGGCCACTTCTGCTCCATTGTATTCTTCTGAGGCTAGTCCTCAGGAACATGGTCAGCCCCAGGTTTGTTCTTTAGCACCTGGTGAACTCAGGTCTCAGCCCCATCCTTCGGGTCATTCTACTTTGGGTCATCCTCAGTGGGTAATACTGGTACTGTTCCTCAGGTCTCCTCCCAGGACTTAGCGCAATCGGATAGGGGTATGGCTTGTTTCCTTCCATCTGCCCAATGACTACCTTTGGCCCATCCCATTAACATTCTGCATTTTTGCACTTGGAATGTTGCGGGCTGGTCCAGGCACCTGGAAGAGGCTGAATTTATTGCGCATCTTAAGATTCACCAACTCATATTTCTTCAGGAAACCTGGGCTCAGCTTCCCTTGGAGCTGGAAGGCTTTGTGGCCTACCATCTCCCAGTTTCCAAACATAATACCCATGGTCGCCCTTGTGGTGGTCTGGGTATTTTGGTAAGCCGTGGCTTGGACTTTTCAGAGCTTGAGGTGGTTTCCTCTCCACCCATAGCATTGGGTCTTGTGGTTGGGGTTGGATCCCTTGTCCTCATTGCTCTATCAGTTTATATTCCTCCAGCAAATTCCCTGTATTATAGGGACTTCATGTGGGGTGCACTTGAAATCCTCCTAGAGGAACTTGCTGATAGATATCTCGAGGGGCAGTTTGTGGTCGCTGGAGATTTCAATGCCAGGCTGGCTCCTAATGTCAATGCTATGAATGCTACTGTGATGTTGAGCCAGAGGGCCCCTTTCACTTGCCCAATGCAAGGAGGCTCAAGGATACCCGTATCAACTCCTCGGGCATCCGACTCGCCAGGCTGACGGCCGGCCGCAATCTCTTTGTCTTGAATGGGGCAGGGTATGGCAATCCAGATGGTGAGTTCACCTATCTGGGACCCTTGGGTGCCAGTGTAGTTGACTACTTTCTGGTCTCATCAGCCCTGCTCCCTCTGGTCAGGGATTTCGTTGTGGGTGCAATCTTGGTGAGTGATCACCTTCCTCTGTTACTCTCTTCGACCCTTAAGGCCCATGGGTTACCAAGATCTAGTGTTCCTCCTGAGGAGGTGTTCCATCTGGCTATTCATAATGCCCCCCACTGGGACAGTAGGCTGGCCCAGGATCTGAAGACCCAGATTTCTCAATCATCCTGGTCTCAACTCCGAGCTGAGATCTTGGATTTTCCAGTAGATGAGGATAAGGTTGTTGCTTACGATCATTTCAGCTCTGTAATGCAAGACTTTATTGACTCCTGGAATTCGGGGCCGAGATCCCGTAAGAGGAAGAAGGGCAAAATTTGGTTTGACAGAGAGTGTCATCAGATGTGTTCTAGGCTTAGGGGGTTGTATGCTGAATACAGGGAGGGGTCTTTGTCTATCCCTCCACTTCCTTTCTGACCCTCAGAGCTGAGTACAAGGGATTCATTAGATCCAAGAAAAGGCAGCATTCGGAGGCTCAGTGGCAGGCTCTAATTGTGGCTGTGGATGCAAAGGATACCAGGAGTTTGTGGCTGCATATTAAGTTGTTTTCTACCAATGGCCCTAGTAGGGCTGAGGTTGTTATTTCTCCTCAAGTCTGACTGGAACATTTTCACAGGTTTTACCAAGGAAATGGGGATGTTCATGCTCAGGTTCAGGACCAGTACCTGTCTGACCTGAAGACTGCACCCCCTTGGCCACCTGTGATGGAGTCTGAAGTAGAGATAGCAGTAGATTCATTTAAGTCTCACAAAGCATCGGGTTGGGATTGCATAAATATTGAATTCATCAAGTCCCATAAACAGTGGTGGCTTCCTCTCTTAGCTTCCCTTTACACAGCTGGTAATAACTCTGGAAGAGTTCTGACTCGCTGGAGTAGGGCTGTGGTTGTCCCAATTTATAAAAAGGGTCCTAGTACGGACCCGGGCAACTATAGGCCCATTAGTTTGCTCTCAGTGGTGGGGAAAACTCCTGTTAGGAAAATTATTTCAATGGATGTGACAGGCCAATATTCCAGCTTTAGAGCAGGCAGGATTCCAGGAAGGACGGTCCACTATGGAGCAGTGCTTCATTCTTTACCATCTAGCTGCCAAATACCAGATGAAAAATGGTGCTTTTTATGTTGCCTTCCTGGATTTAAAAGCAGCCTTTGATTCGCTCAGTAGGGCGATCCTTTGGAAAAAGCTTCAGGAAGTGTCTATAGACAGATGACTACTTGGTCTGATTTACTCCCTACACTGTGGCTTATGGTCAAGTTGGACAGGCAGGGTCATCTGACACCTCCGATAGCTACCTCCAGAGGTGTCAGGCAGGGATGTGTCCTGGCACCAGCCCTCTTTAGCTTCTATATAGAAGGGATATTTCTGCAAATGGCAGATAGTACGTTTTTACCACCCAAATTAGGTACTAGGGTGGTAGGGTGTCTCGGCTACGCTGACGATGTGGCCCTCATGTCACAAACGAAGAAAGGACTTATTCGCCAACTACATGCTTTTGCTAGTTTTTGCGAAAGTAATCCACTTACCATAAATTTTAGCAAATCTAAAATTATGTTTTTTTCCAAAAAGAAGATGATGTTCCACTGGACTGTAGGGGGTCAGGTCATCTAGCAAGTTCCATCATTCAGATACCTTGGGCTTCTATTCCATAGAAGTGGAGGTTGGAAGGAGCATGTAGCTGGGGCTATCGTTGCTGCTCGTGGCTCTTCGAGTGCAATATATGGGTTCTTTACTAAGCAGGGCAGGAGTGCTATTCCCTCAGCTTTAAGGGTCTTTAACAGTAAGGTTCGGGCCCAAATTATGTATGGGGCCGAACTCTGGGCTTTTTCTTCTGCCCAGGCTGTTGATTCCCTCCAGGCTAAGTTTCTCATGGGTATGGTGGGTCATCCAAGAGGTACACCCCATGCAGCTGTAAGACTGGAATTGGGACAGAAGGCATGGTCTCAGGTAGCAATGCAGACATTATTAAGATTTTGGGTTAAACTGTTCCCAAATCAGTGTTCGGAACTGCTGAAGATGGTTAGGCAAGACCCATTTGTTAGCTCTTGGACCCGCTCAGCAGAGGTGTATTTGAGATCAATCAGCCTTTCTATGGAATACTTTTCACACAAGCCCTTCGGTACTGTTAGGAAAGAAGTGTCAGCTAGGATGGCGGATATTTATCGCCAGGAGGAAATTAGCAAAATTCGTTCCTCCCCCCATATGAGGGATTACCTCACCTGGGTCCCGGATCAGGGCCAAATGGCGGATTATCTTGCTTCTGCCGTTTCAGCTAGAGCTAAGAACCTCATTTTCTATGCCAGGGTCAACTCCCTCCCTTCACAAGTCTTAGAGGGCCGCATACAGGTTGTTCCGTTTTTCGAGTGGTTGTGTCCCTTTGACAACGACGCCATAGAAACCGTCAGCCATATTATTCTGTGCTGTCATCTCTATGATGCCTCAAGGGACGAATACCTGGGACCCCGTCTGAGCTTGCTTTCTGGGAGATCTAATCTGGCCCTTCTGTATTTGTTGCTTGTCTCTTCCGATCCTCAGGATATTAAAAATCTTTCTGCTTTCTTAGTTAAGGCAGTTCAGCGAAGGCAGGATTTTTTGGATTTTAAACCCTGTGTACCAGCTGATTTCTCCAAATAGTATTTGGTGTTTTTCCTAGGACTGGATTTCTAGTCTATTTTAGCATCAGTCATATGGCTATTTTTTAATACCTTGCTTGACGCAATGCCATTTTAAGGTTCTTTTAGACCCAAACCCCCTGGAAATGGGTAGTCCACGCCAGGCTACCATTTCAGGTAGCCATTTTTGCTTAGGAGTATGGGGTGCCTCTACTGGTTGTAGATACCTGGGCCAGCTTTGTCTCTTCGGGGTTTGCTCTGAGTATATTTTTTTAACTCGTATTATATGTTGTAACCGGACCACCCACGCTGTTTCGTTGGTACTGTGGCCTTGTCTTTCTGTTTATTCACTATTTGTACCTTTTGCTATATGGTCTCTGACCGTAATAAAACATTAATTCATTCAGTCAACCACAGTGAACCACACTCAATCCCACGGCGGGGCCAAAGAGTCATGAACATCTGATCAGCGTTCACCAGATGTTCACCACAGACAATCACCAGTAGGGGACAAAGCCAACCACCCTTCCGGAGGTCGGGACCTGACCATCTCCGGAAGGGTGGTCAAAGCAATTCCCACCAAGAAACCACAAAAAGTAATGACTGAACAGCAACCACCAGCCGGAAGCAAACAAAATGATCCCCAGCCGAGGCGGAAGCACACAGCGTCGCTGCCAGGCAACAAGCAACACACAGACCAGGGAGGGAGATTTAAAGGGCACACAGAAGCAGGGGAACGTGGCAGGATGGAGCAAGGTGGAAAGGAGAGGAGAGCAGAGAGCGAGCGAGGAAGGGAGGAGGAGGTGGTGCTGGAGATGGAGGCAGTGGTGGAGGAGCAGCAGCCGGGGCAGGCCGCCCCAGAGGGGACAACTGGCCAGGGGACAGAGGCACCCCAGAAATGGGTAAGGAGAGCGAGAGGGACCCACACAGGGGCACAAAGGGGGGTGCCCAGCAGGAGGGGGGAAGGAAGGTGGGCTGAGGGACCCAGGCAACTAACCCCCCTGTTACGACCCACAGACCTGGAAATGGGCCCAAGAGCCAGAGGGGGGGAAATGGGGGCACAGAGAGACCCAGGACTTTATAAGGATCTGGGGGTCCCTGGAGCACCAGGTGGAACTAGCGGTAAACATGCAGAACGAGCATGTCTACAACGGGATAGTTCAGGAAATGGAGGCAGCGGGTCACCACAGGATGGTGGCCCAATGCCGCTCCAAGGTGAAGGAGCTCAAGAGGGGGTACAAGGCGATAAAAGACAATAACAGGTGGTCCAGACATGGAGCCCAAACATCCCCCTACTACGATGACCTGGACCGCATCCTACACATGAAGGGCTCCATAGTTGCCCCACGGCTCGTGGGGAGCGCTTTGGTCCAGGGCTGGGAATGGGCCAAAGTACCCCCACCCCTGGCAGCCCCACAAGAAGGTACCAGCTCCAGGGGCCCAGCCCCCCAAGAGGAATGCCCCAGGACCTCGGGGAGCAGCAGGCCCCCCTTGCGCACCAGCACAGGGATACCACACCTGCAGTCTGACTCGGGAGGATCTGAGGCCAGCAAACTGGTCATCCTCAGCCAGTGGACGTAGGGGGACCACAGCCATGCTGAGGGGCCGGCCTCGGAGGGCTCCGAGACCAACATTAGGGTAGGCAAGTGGCTAGGAGGGGGAACGGACCATAGGGGATGGGCCTATTGGGGGGGGCACAGGGTGCAGGCCCATCCCCGTGGCCCCCAGGAACCCCGGGCTGGGTAAAGGAGATCGAGGAGCACCGGGGCCTGCCAGGGCACAGAACGGGGGACAGGTGCAGCAGGCCGTCCACTCGTGCTAGCGTGTGAGGATGGGGGGGCAACAAGACAGGGACTGGGCCCATGCAAGGGTTACACAACCCACCCCAAACTGTTTCCCAGCAGGTCACGGCACCCCCCGGCACATGGGACCGTCAGGTGAGGGGGAGGTGGGGAGCAGCCAGAGGACCAAGGTGAGGTTCCATGGCAGGGGGGGCTCCACAGGGGTACACATGGGGCACATTCAGGTGGAGGGTGTGAGGGAGGGATGGCCAGGGCACAGGGGGCCACCGGGGGGAGGGCACTGGCTGCCCACCCGCCAGGAGGCCAGCCCACCACCCACAGCACCGCAACAGGACGGGTGGTAGGTGACAGGGTCAGACTAATGGACCCCATTGTGCACCCCAATAGGGCAACCAGCAGCAGCCCCTCCAGCCGAACCTGTGCCCCTGGCACAGCAGATGCAGAGACACAGGCATGGCACCGGAGGGAGGAGCAGACAGAGGAGATCATTCGGACCACCACTGATCAGGGGAAGCAGATGATAGCGGCCATCAACCGCATGGAGGCAGCCACGGAGAGGACCCTGCAGCAGGTGGAGGCCAGGGGCCAGAGGCTGCAGGCAGAGGTGTGCCTGGAACAGAGGTCGCAGCACCAGGAGCACAACAGGCAGGTGAAGGCGTTCGGGCAGCTAACGTAGGCCATAGACCAGATGGTGGCGGAGCACTCGCGCAAGATGGACCGGTCCCACGACATAGGCATGTCACTGCTGCTACATGTGGGGACCATGAGCGCATACGTGATGGTAGTTGCTCTGCCAGGCATCCTGCCGGGCCCCAGGCCAGTGCTGGGCCCCGCAGCGCCCCCACCACCCCCTCCACTGCCCAGAGCTCCATGCCACCCATAGGGCAGTCAAGGGGACGGTTCAGAAAACTCCAGGGTCAGGGGGGAGGGGAAAAGGGAGGNCATGCATCCGCCTCCCAGTGCCATCAGGCCTCCAGAGACAGCAGCCACCCAGGGGGCCCCTCCGGCACCAGGGCCACCCCCCACCCCAACACCACCGGCTGTTCCAGACACGGAGGCCTCCTGGGACACGGTCAGGGACATGGACAGCGGGGGTGAGGGGAGCTCCCAGAGATCCATGCCGCCCACAGGGCAACTGAGGGGGATGGCCCAGGAGGCTCCAGGGATGGCCCAGGAGGCTCCAGGGCCGTGGGGGAAGGGGGAGGGGGGAAGGAGGGGGGAACATGGCCACACACAGCACAATAAATGCTCGGGTGGAACCAACCTCAACCTTTTTTGAGCGGTTCTGTACAGTGGTTGGGGGCAGTGGGGGACCCACGAGTGTTGGCCGGGTACAGGTGGTGGCCACCGAGGGGGGGGCGGAGTCCTTAGGTGGCGGCATCTCTGGCAAGCCGCCTCCCCAGGGCAGCTCAGATCCGCTAGGCGTAGCAATGCTCCCTTGGGTTATTGGCGATCACATAGAGCGGCACAGGTCTGGGTGGGCACAGGGAACTCGAGTGCGGCCCCATTGATCTCACACACATTGTGCAGCACACAGCAGGCACCAATCACAAGGGCCGAGGTTTCTACTGCGTAGTCCAGTCGGCCTGCAAGGCACCTCCAGCGCTGCTTGAGGGCACCGAAGGCTCTCTTGACCACGGTCCTGGAGGCACATAGGTGGGTGTTGTAGAGTGCCTCCACAGGGTTCCTGGTGACTGGGTATGCCTTCATGAGCCATCGGAGGAGGAAATAGGCTGGGTCCCCCAGGATGCAGGGGGGCATCAGCACCCCCTCAATCCTGGACATCCCCATGTTCACAAAGTCCCCCCAGTACCTCTGGGCATAGAGGGGTGAGATGATCAAGATCCTGGCATCGTGTCTGTGGCCGGAGTGGCCAGTGTAGATGTCGATGAACTGGCCCCGGTGGTCCACTACCGCCTGGAGCTGCAGGGAATGGTACCCATGCTGGTTGATGTATTCCACGGCCTCCCCATTGGAGGGGCGGAGGATCTCTATGTGGGTGCTATCCACGGCACCCAGGCAGTTGGGGAAGCCACCAGCCACAAAGCCAGGCATCACGGCCTCCTGGTCCATGAGCTGGATCGCGCAGGTCAGAAGCACGCCCTCCACGACCTCGCAGACGTCTCTCAGGATACTGGTGATAGTGCTCACCCCAATACCAAAGTGCAGTGACACGGACCAGCAGGAATCGGGTGTTGCCAGGGCCCAGACTGCTATGGCCACACGCTGGACCATGGGAATTGGGGCCTGCATGGGGGGGTGTTGCCGCTCCAGCCAGGGCGTCAATAGCTTTGCAAGCTGCAGGAGGCAACGCCTGTCCATCCTGAAGTGCGCCCTCCAGGTGGGTTCTTCACAATGGGCCCCGGCCCACCACCCCTGTGCCCGCTCAGTGACCCAGATCCACCATCCAATGGGCATAGCAAGCATTGCTGCATGTCCCATGGCCTCCCTGCATCAGTCGTGTTGGCTGGCAGCCTTGCGGAGCACTGCTGGCCACTCTCAGGCGTGGCAGAGGGCCTAGTGGTATGTCCCAGACACCCGCAGGGCTCTGAGTCTGGCCAGGGAGCACCTGCGCCCATGGTGAGTGCGCCGCGCGACTGCAGCACTCCTGGCTCAGCACACCCGGATGCAGACAGCCAGGTGGATCGCCTCTGTGGAGATGTGCATGAGGCCGGCGTGCGCCTGGAACCACTCCGTGCAGAGGGCCAGGTGCATCCTGCATACGCCCCTCCATCCCGCATCCATGGTGGACCGTGTCCCTTTTGCAGTCCGGTGCACGCCTCTATTGCCCAAGGGTAAGTCCCGCCCCGGCTCCTTGCCCCGTCCTTTCACCTGTGCGGGGTGCCCCTGAGCACCTGTTCTCACCCCCTTGCCCAGCTGCCCCGGCGGTGGTTAGGCAGCTGGTGCACGGCTGTTGGGTGTGCCCCCCAGCACACCTGCGCTCCCGGCACGGGGGCTCATGCCCTGCACCCGCATGCGCCCAGGCGTGTGGTCTGCAGCTGCTTGCCTGTTGTCATCACCGCCCTGCTATCAGTGTTAGCTGCCTGTTGTCATCACCGCCCTGCTATCAGGGTTGACTGTACTGTCTGTGTGCTCGGTTCCTGCAGCAGTGTAGGGTCTGCACCCCATGCCCCACTCGTTAGCCATCCCGTGTTGCAACCTGTGGGCTTATCATGTGTCCTTGGAGCTCCCCTGCTTCCCTCCCCATCCCACCTGGGACTGTGGGGCCCCTCTTCCCCTGATGTTCGTACCCACTGCTTGCTGGACCATGGCTGGCAGTGCTTCCCTAGGACCCCCACACCCCGCAATGCCTGGCATCCCTCATAGCTGAACCTTTCGCAAGACCATGGCCCTGTGTGACCTGTGGCATTCCCAGGCCATGCAACTGTTCCTGTGCTGCCCAGATACTCTCTCAGGTGCCTATGCGAGTCCGAGCTCCAGCCTTTGCTACTTTGGCTATGAGGCCAGCGCTTGCAAGTGCCGGCTGCATGCGGAGGAGCTGGGCCTCCGTCCCTTTCCCAATGGGCACATTCCAGTGATAAGGTGCTCACATGTGGGATGGTCTGCGGTGGAGACCGTGTCAGCCCTCTCTGTATGCACCCTGGCTGCCTTCACAACCTGTCTGGCAGAGGGGGACCCTGCCATGGCTGTTTCCTTCTTTGGCTGCATCCATGGGGCCCGTGGTTACCAGCGCTCACGTGGGGTAGCATATCACTGCCTGTTGGAACTAGGGCACCTTCCATGGCCCCCTGATGCAGACTATGGCTTGTCGGAGCCCACCGGAGCGGAGCTGGCGGTGCTGGCCAGTGTGTGGTCCCGTGCTGATGTTCAGGTAGGGCTTGCCGTGCAGGATCCATTCGGGGCCTACTACCTCATCGCCCACCACATGTCTGCGCTGGGCTACCATTGGGGCATGCTTCAGTGGCCCCACTACATGCATCTGGTGGGCCATCCCACCCTGGGCCCCTTCGTGACTCCCTGCAGCTGACTGTGAGGCCCCCTGTGTCTTCGGTGCCCTGGATGCTGGCCATGCCGTGTGCTCCCGCCTCCTCCCTGCCACCTTGGGTTGCTTTCTGCTTGCTCCATGCTGTACCGGGCTTGCTGCTGTGTCTCTGGGCCCCCTCCTTGGGCACCCCCTGGCCTTCGCTGCCTGTTGTGTCACCCTCTGTGACCGGCCCCTCCTTTGGCTGTGTCCTACTCTCCGAGCCAGCTACCGGTTCTCCGAATGGTGTTGTCGTCCCTTGCCTGGCCTCCCGCTCACCTGTGCCCATGCCCCCCCCCCGCCCCCTGGGTACCTCTATGACTGTGCGGGTCTGGGGCCCCCAGACTTCACCTCCCAGTATCCTCCGGGGGGGGGGTTGCCTGTGAAGCGCATCGGTTCCAGCTCGCCTCCATCCCCGTCAGTGCATTTGCACCGGTGCAGGGGATTCCTGTCTGCCTCCTGGACCTGCCTCGGACCGCTCCGGTGCCGTTCCCTACTTGTTTGCCCTCCCCCTATGACGTTGCTCTATCCCTGTGGGGACCTCTGTGCCTTGGGCTGCCTGTGTTGCTGTTGGGTGGCCCTTGCTGACTGTGCTGTTGGTGGGGTTCTGGGTGCCATTTCCCGTGTCCTGCTCTGTCCCCGGGCCGGTCCCTTCCACTTCCTTGGCCTGGGGCTCCCCCCCCCCCCCCCCCCGTCCACTGTGCTGTGTGTGTTGGCCATCCCGGTGTGCTCCCCCCTTCCTTCCTTTCCCATTCAGGTGTGTTTGCGCCCGGGCGTGTGTTTGTGTTTTATGTTCCACTGTGTCCTCGGTTCCCCTGTGCCTGTTTTGTGAGCCGCTCTGGCCGCTCATCTCCCTCCTCCCCCTCCTTTCCTGTTTCCCTTGTGTGGGCATTTCCTTTCACCACTTTTGACTTCCTTTGCCCTCTGTCGGCCATGTCTGCCTCCCGCCCCACCCCGGTGTCTTCTGGGTGTTCTGACCACAGCCCGGGATCAGCATAAAGTCTGTTGCGCTGCCCAGGGCTGTGGTCCGGCTGTCCATTTCCCTGCCGTGGTCCCGCTCCCGTAACGTCTGTTCGGGACTGTCCTGGACCACCGGGGGGGGAGGAGTGTTGGCCGGCTTGCGAGTCACCATGATTGGGAATCCACTGTGGTGACCTGGGAGCGTGTAACGTCTGAAATTACCCATAGCCTCTGGACGGCTTGCAAAGATATGCAAACATACATAAAAACAGTTTAAAAATCCTTTAGCATGTCCAGCCTAATAAACAGGCAGCCCTCTGTATGTATTTCATGTGCTTGTGGGCAGCCCCACTGGCAGCACCACTGAGCAAGAGAGGAGGTGGGCAGGAAGTAGTTGCTCCTCAGATGCACTAGGATTTTTGCCAGTGACTCTATGATGCTGGCAGACCTGAAGGCGCTGCACACAGCCTAATTGACAGGATGCAGACACATGGGCGCACATTTGCCTGCACAGTGGGCTCCATGTTCTCCAAGACCCTGCCGTGAGCAGGAGCTGCAGGTCCCGTGGGTGGAGGCCATGTGTCCAGTGGGGGAGAACACCTAATAAACAGGTAGAGGGACACCCACCTGGTGTGGGTTAATGTGGGTTAATGTCTCATTTGTTAACAGCCAGAGAATGTGGAGCCCACCATGTGGGCAAATACAGGTTAATGTACACCCATGTGTCCATGTCCTGTCAATTAGGTTGCATGTAGAGCCTCCATGCATCCAGGTCTCTGCTCTTGCTCTCACTGGCACTGCCAGTGGGGGCTGTTCACAATTGCATGAAATACACACTGGGGGCTGCCCGTTTATTAAGCTGGACATCCTAAACATCTGAGTGGAGGCTGCACAGACCAAACTTTGACTGTAGCGGACTATTGCCTTGTTTGTTAACACCCCAAGATTCTCTACAGCTCTCAGGAAAGTTGGGACCTATAGGCAACTAAAGGCTAAAGTCTGCTGCTTATTTATTTGTCTGCTACCGGGGCGGCTCACAACAAATAAAACAACAATAAAACACATAAAAACATCATCAAATATAAATCATTTTGTTTAAAAACCCACCCACCCAAAAAATCCCCCCCCTCTACCCTACCCTCCCACCCTCCCCTCTGAAGGCCTGGGCGAACAGCCAGGTTTTACAGGCTCGTCGAAAAGCCATCAGACCCGGGGCCAGGCGAACTTCCTCCAGGAGGGAGTACCAGAGTCGCGGCCCGGCCACCAAGAACACCCTCTCAATTGTGGCCCCCCATTTAACAAGGGGGACCTCCAGGAAGGCGCCCCCGGCAGACCGCAGGGATTGCCCTGAGGTGCAGAAGGCAAGGCGGTCCCCAAGGCATGAGGGGCCCAGACTGTATAGGGCTTTATAGATCAACACTTTATGTGAAGGGCAGGCATAATGAAACTTGTATTCTGATCTCACTGGTAAGTCTATACATCTAATATATTCACCTATTGTGGTTAAAAGAAGTGTGGTAATACAGCTGTTTCATTTAAATATTGTGGTGATAGATTCTCCCAAATGTTTCATGTACCGTAGGGCATCTTGAATATGAAAAAGATGAAGAAGATAAATAGAGCTGACATTGGCCCTTAAAGGAGCAAATGAAAAGTGCTCAGCTTTTTCCAACATTTTTCAGGAAAAGGAAACTTGGAAAAATTAGGTTATAGCAGCTCCCAGAGTAAAAATATCTTTAAAGGGCCCCCAAGCATCTTTTAAGTTGAGTAATCAACACTTATAAAGCAGATCACTGCAGGTCTCGACCTTGGCAGCTTTACACTGGAGGCGAAGAGTGTCATATTTTCACATGATTAAACTGTTCTTCCACACTTTCTCCAGCATGTAGGCCCAAACAGGCTTTTCATTAACACAACACAGACCTCTTTCCTTCCCTACAATTTTTTATGGTAATATTAATTTCTCACATTTTTATAACGCCTTTCATCCCAAAGGGTCCCAAATCACTTTGCAAGCTATTTACAGGAATTACTTCAACCACCAGTGAAAGAGTCAAAGCTACATGGCAATGTAGCATCTGTTTAACAGCACCACAGCAATGCTACACAATAGTTTAGGGCAGTAAGTGAAAATCACTCTATCCAACTGAATCTAGGGGGGAGAATTTAGGGTGATTAACATTCTGATTATTGCAAACAAATTGCCCTTGGGTCTTAAATGATCAAAAGCAAATCAAGCCCTTAGTTGTATGCCTAAATAACAATGCCTCATGTGTGAATTCCTCCAGTGCCATATAATACCTTCTTTAGATTTGTGGGGAGAAAAGTAGAAAGCATGCACATAGAACTCACAAGGAAGACAAACAGTAAAGAACTTTCTGCAAATTGCTAATCCTGTCACAAAGATGATGCCATCAGGGAGAGAACTCTTTTACTCATTCCAGTATGTCAGTTTCCTCTCCCAAATACCACAAACTTCATGAATGGATAGGCTGAAATTTTCAGAGCCACCTACAGTTAATGGGAATTTTGATATCCAGTTGCCCGGTGCTTGAAAATCTCAGCCAGACATCTACTGCTTTAATAACATTGTGTATAAATTTGATGTTGAATAGAATAAATGGCTCTAAAATACAGCCTATTGTTTGATGAAAAACACTTTTTTTAGGATAGATAGACACACCTTTTTGGGGGGGAAGGGGAAGTGTTTGTATAAATCCTTGGATAACCTTTCTTTGATTTCTTGAGTGCAGATTCTTATAATTGCTCAGCTATGGTATTTATTTATAATAAGCTCCGAGATATCTCCTGTTACCTCTTCCACTACTTCATTATGCAGAAGAACATGTAGAAGTGACAGAATCATAGAGTTGAAAGGGTCAAATCACAGAGCTAAAGAGCCATCGACTCCAGCCCCCAACACAGTTGCAAGATTTGCCATGCCTGCACTGTCCCTGGCAAATGTTTAAAAACCTCCAATGAAAGAGACTCTACAACTCCCCTAGGCAGCTTCCTTCCTCCATTGCCCAACTGTTCTTACAGTCAGCAAATTTTTCCTGATAGTCTAAATCTGCCTTCCTTTAGCTTGAACCTATTGCCTTTTGACCTACCCTCTGTAGCAAAGGAGAACAATTGTTCTCCATCTTATTTATGGCAGCCTTTCAAATATTGAAAACTTATCTCTCCTTACTCTTTTCTTCTCCAGACTAAACATATCCAATTCTTTCAGCCTCTCCTTGGCGTATATATTAACACAGTCATTTTTCATGTCCTGCATATAATGCTTCTGCTGGCAAGCTAAAAGAATTATTATTATTTATTTTATTATTATTATTATTATTATTATTATTATTTATTAATTTATATGCCACCCTATCCAAAACAAGGCTCTGAGCAGCTCACAATGGGTAAAAACAGAAGTGTCAGCTGCATGACAGAGACTTGGCCCAGGATGAGAAGCCATGACAGACATGGTCCGGACCAGGTCAGGGCGCCGAACAGACCTGCCCGCAGCCAGGAAAGGCGCGGAGCTTGCCGAACGTGCAGTTGGCCAGCTCTGCCCCCGTACTGTGCCCAGCACCCTGACAAGCAGCCATGGCAGCTAATGATGGTCAGTTATTGCAGCTGGCCATGGTAGACCTGACCTGGGCTGGTATGGCAGCCCGGGAACAGACATGATGGCCCACTGTGGCCTAATCAGGCAGGCCTTAGCCCAGGTTGTGACCTTGGAGGTTTTTCAAGGTCAGAGCCCAGGCTAGTCACCAACATGGCCCAGAGCAATCCCAGGCTAACATGTGGAAGCGCCTGCACAGATGTGCAGGTGAGGTCTTGTCCAAAGCATGACAAAACTTTGCTGCCATGTCTTTTTTAATGATAAAAATAACAAATTCACCAAATATAAAGTATAGATACAATCCCCCAAAACAGAACTCTCCACACGCAATCTTGTTCCATCCACTCCCAACCCCCTTCTCTCACACAGAGGAGGCTCCCAACCCCCCTAAATGCCATCCAACCAGGCCCCCCTCAGCCAATTGCCCAGACACATATTTCAGTATAAAAAAAAATTACAATTTACAACCCGACCCCCAGTACCTGCCCACCCACCTCTCTTGCAAATGAATCGTGGCTGTTGCAACATTCCTCTTCCCTCCTCACCAAAATGAAAATCTATTCTGCATCATATATTAAAACAACCCCTCCACTTCCCGCATGGTGGAACCCGAGGTCTCCTCCCCCACCCCCAATTTGCCTCTGCCTTTTTTGCAAGAGCAGCATACTGCTGTCTCACATTCAGTCTGTGATCTCTCCTGTCACCACCACATCTTTCTCCAGAATGCTTCCCCATTTTCTATTCATGCATTCAGTTTCTCTTCCTGTATTACCTTACATTTTATTGTTTATAGCCCAGTTCTCTAACATACTAAGATAATTTTTAATTTTTGCCCAATCCTCTAGAATTTCTGCAGTCCCTCCCACACTTGTGACATTTGCAAATATGATGAGTATACTTTATTGCTTCATCAAAGTCATTTATAAAAATGCTGAAAGTATCAGACCCAGAACAGACCCCTGACCCCCTCCCAGTTTATTTTATTTATTTATTTATTTATAGTTGCATTTGTATGCCGCCCCCTCCTGCTACGAGCATCTCAGTAATTTGACATTTATCCATTCATTATCACTCTGCTTGTGGTTATTCAACCAAGTATGTATCTTCCTCATGGTAGTTTCATCTAGGCTTCTTTTCTTCATCATACATATGAGAATGTCACGTGAAACTGTGTCAAAAGCCTTTCATAGCCCAGGTAAGTTGTGCCCACTGCATTCTCTCTATCCTCTAGACCAGTTGTCCTGTCAAAAATGGAAATTAAGTTGGTTCGGCATGAACCCATGCTGGATAGTAGTGATTATCCCTTTATCCTCCATATAGGAGGGTGGGAGTTTTTATTGTTTGGATGTTACTGTTATTGTTTTATTAATAACACAAGTAAAATAACACAGTAAGTCAAAGATGAAAAAAGATTTTCAGAAGCTGCCGGACCTCTTGGTTTTTTTTCCTTTAAACTTGTCTATCTGTAGGATCTTACCTACTATTTCTCCTGAGATTTTTGAAGATTTTTATTTAAATCCAGTGTCCTTTTCTTTTTGCTGTTTTCATATCTTCCTTCCATGAGAATCATAGAACTGGAGAGTTGGAACTTGGAAGAGACCTCAAGAGTCATCCAGTTCAGTCCTCTGTCTTGAGGTAAGATAGCCTAAACCTAAAGTATCACCGACAGTAGTCTGTACAGTCTTTTTTTGAGACCTCCAGGGAGGTTTCTCTTCCATTAGAATAATGAATCCTATTCTATAATAACTTTCTCCCAAACTTCCAACTCCCTCAACATTTGAGACCAGTTTTTCCCTAGTGGTCAATGCCAGCTCTAAAATAGATTATCCACTTAGTTTTTACTTTAGCTTTCTGAAGCAGTTCTGAAATCAACATGTTTCTCAGCTGTAATTCAGTTGATCGTATGCCTAGTGGAAGTAAGAGAGGTTGTTATTACCAGCTGGGTAGGACTAGATAGCAGTGAGACTGCACACCACAGATCTATTCCTAAGGTTTTTTCATCTTTGACTTTCACTGTATATAACCCTGAACTGTAGCTCAGTAGTATCTAGCACCCAGTTTTGGTTTCCAAGGAAATCTCTTGCCAAAACTTGTTGGCTTAAGTACAATTTATGTAATATGGCATATTGTCGACTGGCAGCTTGTATTACATGCTTCTTTTTTTTTTTTGCTTTTTTTTATAAACGGATGCTCAAAAGTGTAGAGATGCAGTTGAGAACTAAGTTTTGTCCAAAATAAAATAGACAGTGCCTGGATATAGTGTGACTAGGTAGAACATTTCTGTGCAATGTGTACATAAAGAACTAAAAACCTCCTTTTTTTCCTGAGTGAACTTGGCAGGTTTCATGAATGCCATCTCCCTTTTAATTTTTGAACGTATTGTGGATGGATGCACATGAGACTATGCTTTTAGCATGATTCCATCTAATTTAATACAATTCTGGAATTTCCGTTGTGTACACTATTGGCTATTATCACTAAAGATCTGCTCGTAGTCTCCAGTTCAGTGTGCTGACACTCACGGGCTTCTGCCACTGGTGCTCCCATCTCTGCCACCACTCTCTGTGACTGGGGTTACACCTGGTAAAACTGAACATATCACAATGCCGCTATATAAGTCTACAGTGCGACTGCACCTTGAATATTGTGAGCAGTTCTGGTCACCCCATATCAAAAAAAGATATTGTTGAAATAGAAATGGTACAGAGAAGGGCAACAAAAATGATAAGGAGTGTGGAACGGCTTCCCTATAAAGAGAGGCTGGATAGGTTGGGACTCTTCAGCTTGGAGAGGAGATGACTGAGAGGGGATATGACTGAAGTTTATAAAATCATGAGTGGTGTAGAACATGTTACTAGGGAATGGTTATTTACCGTCTCAAATACTACTAGGACTAGGGGACACTCCATGAAACTAACAGGTAGCAGATTTAAAAGAAATGAAAGAAAGTATTTTTTCACTCAACACACAATTAAGTTGTGGAATTTGTTGCCAGAGGATGTGGTCAAGGCCAGTAGTATAACTGGGTTTAAGAAAGGATTGGGTGAATTTCTGGAGGATGGGTCCATTAGCAGCTATTAGCCGGGTAGGTTTGGGGAATGTAACCTCTTACTGTTGGGAGCTGGGAGTGAACAACAGGGAATGGATCACCCCATTGTGACCAGTGTTGGGTACTTCAAGCAACCAAGATTGGCCACTGTTGGAGACAGGATGCTGGGCTCCACGCACCATTGGTCTGACCCACTATGGCACTATTTATGTTCTCTAACGCTGTTCTCGATACTGCCACTGCTCCCAGGCTCAGCTGCAAGTAACTGCTCCCCTGACCACCAACTCTTATCAGGTAGCCACTCCATGTGCCACCGCCACCGGCTACTCGATCATGCTACATATGGCAACTGGCTACCAACATGTAACAAGAAACACAGGATGATTTTTTCCCATGTTTCCAATTATGTCTGGTAACACCAGATGTGGAAGCAAGCAGTGCTCAGAGCTCAAACTCTGCTGAAGTCAATGGAAAGATCCCATTCATTTCAAAAGGCATTTGAGTGGGAGCCAATGATTACTGGCACTTGTTTTCTACTGGAAATCCAATGCTATTTCTTTCTTGTTTTACTAGATTACTAGAACAAGAAAAAGTTTATAAGAAATAAATGATAAATTATGAGAGGACATATAAAGATGTGAGAGGGTAATTTCAGATGTTACGTGCTCCCGGGTCACCACAGTGGATTCCCAACCATGGTGAGCCAGTGAACCCCCTCCTGTGGTCCAGGAAAGCCCCAAACAGACGTGACAGGAGCGGGACCACGGCAAGGAAACGGGCGGACGGACCACAGCCCTGGGCAGTGCAACAGATGTTAAGCCGATCCCGGACTGCGGTCAGAACACCCAGAAGACACTGGGGCAGGGCGGGAGGCAGACATGGCCGACTGAGGGCAAAGGAAACCAAAAGCGCCAAAAGGCAATGCCCACACAAGGGAAATGGGAAGGGAGGGGGAAGAGGGAGAGGAGCGACTGAGGCGGCATGCACAACAGGCACAGGGAAGCCACGGACACCGCCGAACACAAAGCACACACACACGCCGGACGCAAGCACACCGGAATGGGACAGGAAGGAAGGGGTGAGCACACCAGGAAGGGCAACACACACAGCACCACGGACAGGGGGCGGGGAGAGCCCCGGGCCAAGGAAGGGAGGGGACCGGGCCGGGAACAGTCCAGGACAAGGTGAAAGGCACCCAGAACCCCACTGACAGCACAGGGAGCACGGGCCACCCAACAGCAACACAGACAGGCCAAGACACAGGCTCCCCATGGGGACAGAGCTGGGTCACAGGGGGAGGGCAAACAAGTCAGGGAAGGCATCAGAGTGGTCCAAGGCAGGTCCAGATTGCAAGGATCCCCCTCGCTGATGCAGAAGCACGGCTGGGGATGGAGGTGAGCTGGATCCTGCGGGCAGCACATGCACACACACCCCTGGAGGAAGCTGGCCGGTAGCAGTGTCAGGCAGCAGAACCAGCCAAAGGGGGGCCCAGGCACGGAGAGGAATACCATAGGCAGCGAAGGACAGGGGTGCCCATGGAGGGGGCACAGCAACACAGGCGAGCAGAATGGAGACAAGTGAACCAGCCAGAACAGTCACGAGGCCAGAATGGCGCAGAGCAAGCGACCAGCGCCCCAAGCCAGCAGGGAGGTGCTGGGAGCATACAGTGGGGCTGACATCCATGACACTGAAGACACAGGGGGTCGCACAGCCAGCTGCAGGGGGTCACGAAGGGGGCTGGGACTGGTTGGCCCACCAGATGCACGTAGTGGGGCCACTGAAGCATGTCCTGGTGGTAACCCAGCCCCACCATGTGGTGGGCAATGAGGTAGTAGGCCTCAAACAAATCCGGCATGGCGAGCCCCACCTGAACATTGGCATGGGACCACACAGCAGCCAGCGCCACCAGCTCTGGTTGGGTGGGCCCCGACAAGGTATAGTCAGCTGCAGAGGGCCATGGCAGGTGCCCAAGCTCCAACAGGCGGTAATACGCCACCCCACATGACCACTGGTAGCCATGGGCCCCGTGGATGCAGCAGAAGAATGAAACAGCCAGGGCAGGGCCCCCCTCCTCCAGGTCGTGGAGGTCATGAACCCAGCCAGGCTACACACCAAGAGGGCAGTCACGGTCTCCACCGCAGACCACGCCACATGCAAACACCTCATCTCTGGAATGCGCCCATCAGGAAAGGGACCTCATAGACAAAGTAGCGAAGCCTGGAGCTCAGACTCGCAGAGGCACCAGAGGGGGTATCTGGGCAGCACAGGAGCAGTTGCACAGCTGGGGAATGCCACAGGTCACATAGGGCCATGGTCTCCCAGAAGGTCCAGCTATGGGGGGCACCAGGTGATCCAGGGTGCGGGAGCCCAGGGGCAGCACTGCCAGCCATGGTCCAGCGGGCAGAGGGTCTGAGCAGCAAGGAAAGAGGGACCCCACAATGCCATGTGGGGTGGGGAGGGAAGCAGGGGAGCTCCAAGGACACGCAATAAGGCCGCAGGCTGCAACAAGGCACAGCTAGCAAGCGATGCATGGGGAGTGGACCCAGCACAGCTGCAGGAACCGAGTGCACAGAATGTCCAGCAAGCACTGATAGCAAGGAGGTGATGACAACAGGCAACCAGTTGCAGACCGCACTGATGGGCACATGCGGGTTCAGGGCACGAGCCCCCAGAATGGGAGCTCAGGTGCACCCAGGGGAGGGTCGCTGTTTGTAGGCACACACCGGCTGGCAGGCAAGCCAATCCCCTGCCCCCTTCCTGTTACCATGAAGCAGACAATAAAGCTGTTGTTGTAGCTACACCTCGTGTTTATTGTCCATACAATTCCCCCTTGTGCCCTCCCCCTTCCCCCCCGCCTCGCTCGCCCTCCGCTCTCCTCTCCCTTCCGTCTTTCTCCATCCCACCACGTTCCCCTGCTGCTTCGTGCCCTTTAAATCTCCCTCCCCGGTCTGTGTGTTGCGTGTTGCCTGGCAGCGACGCTGCGTGCTCTCGCCACGGCTGGGGATCGTTCGTTCTGATTCCGCCTGGTGGTTGGCGTTCAGTTGTTACTTTTGGCAGTTTCCCAGTGGGAATTGCTTTCACCACGCTTCCGGGGATGGTCCCGTCCCGACCTCCAGTAGCGTGGTTGACTTTGGCCCCTGCAGGTAATTGACCGTGGTGAACATCTGGATGTTGCTGATCAGACGTTCACAGCTCTTTGGCCGCACCGCGGGATTTACTGTGATTCACTGTGGTTGACAGTGGTATCATCACATCTGAAATTACTGAGAAGAAGCAGAAGCAAAAAGAATTAATTATTTTCTTAAGGGTTTTCTCAGCCCCGTGTAGCAAGGCTGTAGCATAAGAGAGAATAAGTGTAGCATAAGAAAGCTGATTTTCTTATGCTGCTTTCATCATCTATTCTTTGTTCTTGCACTTATCCCTGCTCTGTAACGCTAACATTTTCAGAGTTTTTCATTTTTCTTTGAGAGCAGTGGATAGCAGCCATTTTGTTCCATGCACAAGAAAAAGGGCACTGAAAACATAAGCCTCAGTTTTGATATTTTGGGCTGACCCAGCTTTGCTTATAGCAGCTATACAGTTCTACTAGGGAAGTCTAGCCTAAAGAGAAAGGAGAGGCTCAGCTCCCAGTGCCTGTATGATTTTAGGCATGTTTATTTAATTAGTTCATGTATGTGTTCATAGTCTAGCACTCCTCACCACCTCAGTGATTTTCCGATGTGAGGCCCTTTATTTCTACAGAAGTAATCAGAACATGGGTACCCATATTCCCTGCATTTTCCCCTTTGCCACCAACTGGGAAAATGCAGTGAACATGGGTCCCTGGACAGGGTGCATATTGTATTCCACATCAGTACCCAGTCTAAGGAAAATGTGAGTCTGCTAAATCCTCCATCTACAAAACCTGGCTCTTAGTGCAAGCTGTAGAGAACACTGCTCCTACAAGACTAGCCCATTACATGCACATCCACTTTGGTGGGCTCTAGGGTTGCCACCTAGGTATATTTTTCCAGGCCACTTATGACAAATACATGTTGCAGGGCATGCATTGGCACCAGTGCAGGTCCTGTAACGTGTATTTTTTATAAGTGACCTAGAAAAATATACGTAGGTGACAACCCTAGTGGGCTCATCCACTGCAGTTGGTTGTTGACTGAGAGATCCTACGCTCCTGAGGAATGTTCCTTGGGGCACAGGAGGTCATGAATTTGAATCTCACGTCTGCTGGTGGCTTCCTATATACCTCACGCCTCTTCCTTTCCACCAAGGCACTGCTCTGAGCTGTTACCTCAGCTAAGCTGTTACGTCACAAATAAACTATCAGAGAGGTCATGCAAGGTCACAATGAGGAAGAGCAGATAGGATTTTAGTACAGTAGACCTATACCCTCCAACATTTGACAGAGAGAAATAGGACACTTCATGCAAGCCCTAATTTGCATACAGTTGTGTGTATTTATGAAAATTTGTAATAGACCACTGACAACTTAGTGCATGAGCTGGGGGGGAAAGGATGTTGGGGGTTCAACTGTGGTTTACTTGAAGGAATTTTATATGTTCTTGTGGTAGGGTGTTGCGTTGTTGTTTGTTTTATTAAAAAGCTTGCTTTTAAAAAACACTTTTTCCAGCCCTGCCTCAATGTTTGGCAATGCATTTGCATAAATTTACACATGCTAACAAGTTAGCAAATTTACATGGATTTGAAACAAATGCACACACATAATCTCTCTTCATATTGAAGAAGGTGGGGGCTTTATAGGCAGCTCCAGTGGAGGAGACTCATGCTTTTAGCTTTGGAGGTCCCCAGTTTAATGATGGTGTGCCAGCCAAGATAGCGACTGTTTCGCATACACCATGTAGCAGCTGCGTGAATAATCACTAGTTTATATTTGCTACTGTCATAAGATCATTTGCAAGCTAAGTTGCAAATCTTACAAGGATAGTCTTCCTGGTTCTGGCTGTCAGAAATACCATGGAATTAGTTTTTTACCATGGCCTTTCAGTGTTTTAAATTCAAGTATTAGATAAAGGAGGAAATTTTCTACAAGACATAAAATGTATAACAACAACAGTGCGATAAAATGGAGGATTCGTGGGAAAGCTCTCCAAAAATGGAGAGTCCCAGGGTCACCTTTAATCATGCCCCACCCACACCTCCTTGCTTCCACATCCACCCTTCTTATTTACCTTTCCATAAAAATGAGTCTAGATAGCAAGTAGCAGTGATGATTAGACAACTCATCCCATGAAATCCACAGACACCGCTACTTAACGTGTGCATTTTTACAGTCAATATGGGGATTATATGGGTATATTAGAAGCTTGTCACAAACTTCTTCTAATGACCTAAAGGACTATTCATTCATAGCATAAGAAGAAAATTAATCTCCACCACAATTGTTCCGTTCCTCAAACTTCTTTTCAACAAAGATATAAATTATACCAAATATCTATCAGTTTTATGATGACAAGACCATTAAACTTGTTTCATTAAACACCCTCCCCCCTCTTACAACCGTCTAAACAGGACTTTCCCATTTAGTACCCCATCAATCCAGAGTTATGATTATTCAGTAACTGAGGGGATCTCTTGTATTTAAATATTAATGTTTGTGTAGTTATTAAAGTATTTGATGATTTGTCCAGGGGCACTGTAAAATTAAATATAGCATGTCATTTATGGTAATACAGAGGAGAATAATAATAAAAAAATATTTTCCAGTCTGGTTTTGTGTCTGGCTCTGCATGTTACTTTTACTGCTTATTTGATGGGTTTGGGTATTGTGTGTTTTTAAACCCTTTCAAATATAAGATTTCAGAGCATATTGTTGGAGGCATATAAAAAATTATCTCCTCTGAGTTACGACTTTGTGCTTCTGTGCAGGAACTGTTGTTTGTCAGCTACAGTAGTAGAGGAAGACACCATTTCAGAAAATGCTTGGGGAAGCCCACTTAGCTTTTTGGCTGGGAATGCATGTGCAGGTCTGTCTTTGGGTTTTGTGCATCTTTGAGATGAATCATTAAGGGTGAGAATGCTGGGATAATGGAAATAAATCATATCTAGGCTTGGCCCATTCTCCTGAGAGTCATGTCCAATTTCCTTCTCTCTACTCATTTAAAAACAATGGTAGAAAAATTATATGTTGCCTGTAGTGGTCAGCAGACACTGACTGTTTTTCCTGCTGTTGAAAAAAAATTCTTAGAATGAACATCTTTCATGGCAAAAAGGCACTTCCATTGACAGTATAACTTTAGCTTTTTGTATAGATCAATATAGGACAGGGGTGGGGGAAACTCAGGCACCAAATGTGATGGCTGGCCAGCCATATGACCTGGAGGATGTAGGAACCCCTGTTATTGATGGTGTCCATCCAGCCTCCTTTTGTTACTCAGATTCGTAGTCTTGGATCCATGGCTGCACCTGGATGGCCAGGTTGCGGCGGTGGCCAGGAGTGCCTTTCATCAACTTCGTTTGGTGAGAAGCCTGCAGCCTTCAACCTTTTTTTGTCATACTCGGATTTGGCCACTGTCATCCATGCCGTCATCACCTTGACGTAACTCTCTCCTCTTGGAGGTCCACCTAAGCCCAAGCCAGTTAACCATAACATTTTATCTATCTATTCTAACTGGCAAAAAAATCTATATTATAGAAGCATTATTAAAGAGAATGACACAAAATCCACATACAGTTCCAGCCTGCGGCAACCATGATAATTCACACTCCATTCCTCTCTCCCTCTTCCCCACTGTGAACACACTGAATATACTTATGCCTCTGCTGAAGTCAATGGCAAAACTGTCAATGATTTTAGTGGAACCATGATTTCTTTCATGGTACCTTTTGTAAATATGGTAATAATAACTATGATAGGAAGGTACATAGTGCTTTTAATTCCCAGCGACTTAGCTAGGATTTGAAGGTACTCAGCACTTCATAGGAGCTTAATTATAGTGGTACTGTAAAGTTTGATGACAGGTTTGCCTGACAAAACTGGGAAAAGGTGCTTAATAACTTTTGAACTATACAGGGTCTTAAGAAACTAAAAACTGCTTTATTCTTTGAGACAAGCTCACATTTTCTATTCAGTTTGTGTCTTTGTGAGTCTCACCACCTGTTTTTAATTCAAATCAGAAATTTCAAGATAATGCCCATTTTTTTGAACCAAAAAATCATAACAAGCTAGTGGTAAAGTCTTTCACTGTAGCCAAATTTATTAATTTATTTATTTATTTTGACACATTTATAGCCCACACCCTCCTGCTCACCATAGCAGCTCGAGGCAGCTCACAATAAAATGCAAAAAATAAAATAATTCAACAATTAAAATCGAATACCTAAAATTAAACTTATTAAAACATATTCAACCTATTAAAAGAGCAGAACCAAATACAAAAACACACACACACACCCCAACCCACCCTACCCATCTCCCTCTCCAAAGGCCTGGCGGAATAGCCAGGTCTTACACTGTCTTTGGAAAGACGGGAGATCCAGAGCTAAACGGACCTCCATCGAGAGGGTGTTCCACAGCCTAGGAGTGGCCACTGAGAACCCCCTCCCCATCATCACCACCCAGGAAACCCGGGGGACTTTGAGTCTGGTGTCCCCAGCCAACCACAGGGGCCGCACCACGGCCCGAGGCATGGGGCAGTCCCACAGGTAAGCGGGGCCCAGGCCATTTAGGGCTTTATAGGTCAACACCAACACCTTGAATCGGGCACGGAAGACAATAGGCAGCCAGTCCAGTGAACGGAGCATTGGTGTTATGTGCTCATGATGACCCGTCCCCATAAGGAGGCAGGCCACCACATTATGCACCAGCTGCAGCCTCCAAAAAGTTACCCAGAAGGAGGACCCTTGGTTTTAAATTTTAAACAACAAATTGCAATTTGGGGGGTTTTTTTTTTTTTTTTTTTTTAAATTTGTATTGTTCAACTAATTTGCACAATTTCGGAGATTATTATAAGAATACGTAACTGCTCCCACTGCTTTCTCACTGACCTAGGGTGACAATAAACATGACGAGGGCCTGCTATCATCTACCTGGACCAGAGAATCACCATTACTTTAGTTTCTGGGCCACCAGATTTGGGCCTGCTGCTGCAACAGAACCTAAACCAGAACTGGGCCTGTGTAGGCGTCTGGCCCAGTACTAGTTCCCCAGATGATCCCAGGCCAACAGCCCAGGCCAAGGGCTGCCCAGTCAGGCCAACAAAGGCCACAGCGGGTCAGTGCATCTGTTTGTGGCCCAGCCCTGCCAGGGATCAGGGACCACCATAGTCAGCCACCATTGCAACTAGTAATTGGCCGAAAGTCATGGTGAGGGGTGGGGCACATTTGTTCTGTTCCCCCACCCTGGGGGGGAGTGCTTGCTGGCCAGCCTGGTTGTTCCGTGCCCTGATCTAACCCCACCAGGGCCAGCCCCCACTCCCCGAGCATGTAGCCAGTTTATTTTGTACCGCCTAGAGGCAGACTGGCCACATCTTTCTATCTGGGTCCTGCTCGCCAATGCCAACAGAGCCTAAAACCTCTTCTGCTGGCCACTACAGTTCTTCTCCCCAGTCAGTGTGATACAGGTTTATTATAATAGACCACAAAACTATAGTGACAGTGCAAACTTTGGACTAGGAACCAAAGTTATCACATAAGGTAAAAATAAATGTGCAGCCAGCATGTGAGCTACACACTTGGGGGAGCGGGCATAGGAGGGTCAGGTCAGGGCATGGAACTGACATGTCTGACCGGGCTGGCTGGTGAGCACTTCCCCATCCTACCAGGGTGGGGGAACAGAACAAACATGTGGCTGGGTGGCTCCGCCCCCAGTGTGCCCCATCCTCTGCCATGATGGGCAGCCATGGCGGACAATCATGGGCAACAATGGCAGCTGGCCATGGGAGTCCCCAACTCGTGGTTGGGATGGGGCCACAAAAAGATGTGCTGGTCCGCTATGACCTGTGTTGGTCTGCCTGGGTGGCCCTTGACCCGGACTGGGATCATCCGGGGAACCAGTTCTGGGCCAGCCATCCCACGCAGCCGGGGGAGCAGTGGGCCCAGTGCCCACATCTGGTGGCCCAGAAACTGATGAGATGGTGAGTCTCTGGCCCAAGCAGGCCATAGTAGGCCCTCATGTTATTGTCCCCCAATGTGTTACTTAGGGGGAATGTTTATAGGGGTCAGGCTGAACAGCCTTGTCTGTGCTCTGGGCAGAACAAAGCAAGCTATGCTGTATGTACAGTTCTCTATTAAGTTTTTAACAAAATCTTGTTGTGTAGCAGAAATCCAAGACACAACAGGGTAATTATTTACAAGGTTTATTCATCAGTAAGCAGCAAGGCATTCAGCAGTTGTAACTACAAGGCTGAGATTCTGCACTCCAATCCCATGCACACACTGAACTCTGACTCCACTTCATTTTCCTGTTGATTCTGTTCATGCTTAACTACAACNGTCCAGTGAACGGAGCATTGGTGTTATGTGCTCATGATGACCCGTCCCCATAAGGAGGCAGGCCACCACATTATGCACCAGCTGCAGCCTCCAAAAAGTTACCCAGAAGGAGGACCCTTGGTTTTAAATTTTAAACAACAAATTGCAATTTGGGGGGTTTTTTTTTTTTTTTTTTTTTAAATTTGTATTGTTCAACTAATTTGCACAATTTCGGAGATTATTATAAGAATACGTAACTGCTCCCACTGCTTTCTCACTGACCTAGGGTGACAATAAACATGACGAGGGCCTGCTATCATCTACCTGGACCAGAGAATCACCATTACTTTAGTTTCTGGGCCACCAGATTTGGGCCTGCTGCTGCAACAGAACCTAAACCAGAACTGGGCCTGTGTAGGCGTCTGGCCCAGTACTAGTTCCCCAGATGATCCCAGGCCAACAGCCCAGGCCAAGGGCTGCCCAGTCAGGCCAACAAAGGCCACAGCGGGTCAGTGCATCTGTTTGTGGCCCAGCCCTGCCAGGGATCAGGGACCACCATAGTCAGCCACCATTGCAACTAGTAATTGGCCGAAAGTCATGGTGAGGGGTGGGGCACATTTGTTCTGTTCCCCCACCCTGGGGGGGAGTGCTTGCTGGCCAGCCTGGTTGTTCCGTGCCCTGATCTAACCCCACCAGGGCCAGCCCCCACTCCCCGAGCATGTAGCCAGTTTATTTTGTACCGCCTAGAGGCAGACTGGCCACATCTTTCTATCTGGGTCCTGCTCGCCAATGCCAACAGAGCCTAAAACCTCTTCTGCTGGCCACTACAGTTCTTCTCCCCAGTCAGTGTGATACAGGTTTATTATAATAGACCACAAAACTATAGTGACAGTGCAAACTTTGGACTAGGAACCAAAGTTATCACATAAGGTAAAAATAAATGTGCAGCCAGCATGTGAGCTACACACTTGGGGGAGCGGGCATAGGAGGGTCAGGTCAGGGCATGGAACTGACATGTCTGACCGGGCTGGCTGGTGAGCACTTCCCCATCCTACCAGGGTGGGGGAACAGAACAAACATGTGGCTGGGTGGCTCCGCCCCCAGTGTGCCCCATCCTCTGCCATGATGGGCAGCCATGGCGGACAATCATGGGCAACAATGGCAGCTGGCCATGGGAGTCCCCAACTCGTGGTTGGGATGGGGCCACAAAAAGATGTGCTGGTCCGCTATGACCTGTGTTGGTCTGCCTGGGTGGCCCTTGACCCGGACTGGGATCATCCGGGGAACCAGTTCTGGGCCAGCCATCCCACGCAGCCGGGGGAGCAGTGGGCCCAGTGCCCACATCTGGTGGCCCAGAAACTGATGAGATGGTGAGTCTCTGGCCCAAGCAGGCCATAGTAGGCCCTCATGTTATTGTCCCCCAATGTGTTACTTAGGGGGAATGTTTATAGGGGTCAGGCTGAACAGCCTTGTCTGTGCTCTGGGCAGAACAAAGCAAGCTATGCTGTATGTACAGTTCTCTATTAAGTTTTTAACAAAATCTTGTTGTGTAGCAGAAATCCAAGACACAACAGGGTAATTATTTACAAGGTTTATTCATCAGTAAGCAGCAAGGCATTCAGCAGTTGTAACTACAAGGCTGAGATTCTGCACTCCAATCCCATGCACACACTGAACTCTGACTCCACTTCATTTTCCTGTTGATTCTGTTCATGCTTAACTACAACTTCCTAGCATGTAATATGACGTGCTACAATACCACATATTACCCTTCTCTTAGAAGGAACAATACCTTCCCCTGTGATATAGGAACAAAATAATAACTTGAATAGTAACCAACAAATACATAAAACAGAAAACTCACCCCACAAACAAGCAATTATATATAAACAATTATATATCTCACACACACACGCTTAAAAAACCTTTGGTTTAAGAGAGAAGTTAAGGCCTTAAATTCATCCATGTTCCAAAAAACATGGAAATTGTAATTTAAGGCTCCCATCTTAACCTCTGTGCCATGTAAGCAGTAAAAATACCGGACAGTCTCACATATTGTGCTCACTTACAACTTAGGACATTTGCCCACGTTACCGGGGCTGGAAATTCTCCCAGCAGGAAATCTTCCCACCAGGAAACGTATGCCAAACTCCGCGGGGCTGAAAGCATCATCAGTCGCGTCCAACTGCTTATTTTCCTCCAAATGTCAGCGCTTGAAATTCACTGAAAACGGCTGATGACCCAGCCCACATTCTGAACTTGGCGTAAGTTTCCTGGCAGGGAGTTTCCCCGCCAGGAAAATTGCCGGCCCCGGTAATGTGGGCAAGTGGCCTTAGGCTTCCTGCACCCTCACTTTGCCTTGGTATTTCAGCCCAATTCTTGTTCTCTACAGGTGTCTGGAACCAGTGCTATATAAATAAAGTTAAATAAATACATATTGAAATTAATAAAATAGAATGCCCATTTGAAGGAATGGTAGCAACAACAATGCCAATTTGGAAATAAATCCAATTGTCATTCACAGATCCCATGAAGTGGCTGTGAAAGAATGCAACAGAGCTTCATCTTTGGGAGTGGGGAGGGGGCCAGGGTGTGGAATAATGAAGAAGGCACAGGGGAGTGTGAGTGAAATGACAGGGTGCAACAGGAAGGAACTGAGTGGAATGACAGGAGAAATGTGATGACAAACAGGTTGAACGACAACATTCGAAGTGAAATAACTGACTCAGAAGGGTGCTAGGATACCATGGGGAGCACGCCATTCACCCAGTTCTCATAGCTGTCTCTCCATCACTCAATTCCCTATAGCCTCCCTCCCTGTTATTCCAGTTTATTTTTTGTCATTCCACACACACACACCCTTACTGTTCCCCATCAGAGTTACAGCTCATTGTATTTTCCAGAACTCTTGGATTCTCTGTGGGGAGAGTGGATTATAGGGGGGCTGGACTTCTCCTCTGGCTCTTACAGAGCGTTGGTCAAACTCTGGTTCCTATTGGGTGTTTTGTGCAGGAGGTAACATATTGAAGTAATCAGTCACGACTAAATCATCTGTATCCAGGCTTTTGTAAGCTGGTGCTCCATATTCATCCATCCGACAGCTTGTAAGTTTACTGTCCTTTTCTGTCCACGACCTTGGGAGGGGGTGTAAATCTGGGTTCACCTTTTCATTGAATGCCTCCCTTAAAGGTACCGCAGCCTTTTCATACTGCTCCCTGCTACGTTGTGTATCTGTCAGTGATGGCACTTTTGTAACTGCTATGACATGATTAGGATCAGGTTTCAGTCCATCTTGCGAGATTATGTGCCCAAGGAAGGACAACTTTGTCTGTCTGAACTGACATTTGGTGAGGTTCAATTTAAGCCCTGCACCACTGATGCACTACAACATAGTCCGTAGATATTTGTCATGTTTTTCAGAAGTCTTTTCAAACACAATAACAGCATCCAGACAACACTAGACTCCTGGCTGGTTTTTAAGGATCAGCGACATCATTTTTTGAAAGGCACTGAGCTCTGATGTTAATCCATATGGGCCATGGTTGAAACTAAACAGTCCATTGTGGGTAATGAACGCTGAGAGATCTCTGCTGTCCTCATGTAACATCATTTGGTGATATACGCTTTGTAAACCCAGGAAACAGTTTTGTTTAACGTAGTTTGGTGAAAACTTCTTCTAAATGTGGGAGTGGCTGACTATCAATCACCATGACTTTTTTTGGCTCCCTTAAGTCCACACAGAGATTAATGCCCCTGTATCACTACTATCTGTGAAACCCTCAGAAGAATCAATTGCCTTAATGATGTCACTCTGCACTAGTTTAAGTTCTTGTGAAACATCTTCCCTTACAGAGAATGGCAAGCAGTGTAACTTCTATTGTACAGGTGACACATTAGGTCTATCCTTCATTTTGTGAACAAATCCTTTTGCGCAGTCTAATGTTTCCTCTGTACTGTCTTTCATAACAGTTGAAACTAGTGGCTGCACTATAAGACTGCTGGGTAATGCTGAAGTAATGTATCCATTTAAAACTTACAGGTGCAATGCAACAAAAAGATGTCTGCCCAAGACAGGAGTACTGTTCTGCACAACATAAAACTCAGAAGGTGTTAAATGTCACATTTGTAGATAAATAACCAAGCACAGGAATTTTATCCCTGAAGTAGCTTACTAACTGTAATGTAGGTGCAGTAAGTAGTAAATTTCTAAACTATTGTATATAAATAGACTCAGGTGATATAGAAACTGCAGATCCTGTATCCACACATCAATTCAATGTCCTGAGGATTTGATCCTGAAGTAACAGAGAGTTTAACATTACACATAATTTTATCCACTGTGTGTGTGATAAAATGGAACCAAAGGATTCCAAGCCAAAAGGAAATCAAAAGGAATAAGTGGGAAAGAAGCAGCATCAAAAACGATGAGTACAAGGTAATAGTAAAGTCATGTAGAAACAAGGGGAAAGGCACAAAATGAACTATGACTAATGTGTGATGTAAAAGACAGTTAAAAAAAAGTTCTATAGTTGCAGTAAGAGAAAGAAAATTGAAAGTATATGCAATAGGGGACAAGAGAAGGCTGAAGTGTTCAGAACGTATTTTGCTTCAGGGCTCACAAAAAGGCTGATTTTGACCAATTGATCAGTACACTTAACATTAAGAAGGAGCAGGAAGGGGGACAGGTCAGAACAGGTTGAGGAGTATCTGGATAATCTAAATGTACTTAAGCATGCAAAGGTTAAACAGGTTATTAAAACAGCTAGGTGAGGTAACCTCCAAGGCATTGGCTTTCATCTCTGAGAACTTATAGAAGACAGGCACGGTCTCTGAGGACTGGAGAATGGCAAGTATAGTCCCTATTTTTAAGAAAGGGAAAATGATGGAGAATTATAGTCCAATTAGCTTAACTAAATGGTAAAATCCTAAACCAAATTATAAAACTATCCATTTGCAAATAGCTGGTGTTGTGTGAGGTGAAAAGAAGTTATCAACACATGTTTGGCAAAAACAAATCATGCCAGATCAATGTTCTCTCCTTCTTTGATAAAATAATGGGACCAGCAATTCTCCTCATAGCATACATACATATTAAATTTGTCAATGACATAAAGCTGGTAGGGATTGTACATACTGTAGAGGATAAGGTAAGAATTCAAAATGAACTTCATAAATTGAAAAATATATAAAGTATTACACAAAGGAGAGAGAAATCAAGTGTACAGATACAAATGGCAGACAACTGACTTCTGAAAGTAATCTGGGGGGTTATAGTAGATGACAAACTTAACATGACTCAACAATGTGAAGACTAGAGAAAGTGTGGTTGCTGTGTTGGTTCCAAAAGTAAGCCGCCCCGAGCTGCTCTGTAAGCAGGAGGGTGTAAGATATAATAATAAATAAATGTAACAGATAGAGACAAAGTAGTTCAGTTGATATCTTGTATTTGGTCTACTTCTGTTAGTGAGGCTATACTAGTTTTCATGCCACACAGTGCCCTTCCTTAGGCTAGTAACAATCAGAATGGATACATGTCTTGCAGTGGTTCAGCTTATAGTTCTGACTTGTTACTAGCTTGAGGAAGAGCCCCATGTGGCCTGAAAGCTTGGTCCAATAAAAGATATCATCTGATCTTCTTCATCTCCACTTCAGCAATGGGAAGTGTAGCTGGAGCTGTAGGTTTCCTGCATTGAGCATGAGGCTGGACTAGATGACCTCTGAGGTACCCTCCAACTCTAAGATTCTATGAGATGTAGTAGCTAAAAGGGCAAGCACTGTTTGCAGTTTCATTAGCAGAAGTATTGTTTCTGAGGCCTAGAAAGTAATTGCTCTTCTTTACTCCGCACTGGTCAGGCCTCATCCTAGAGGAGTACTTGAAGAAGCACAATGACAAACTCTACAGGTTTCATAGGAGAAGGGTTTGGAAGGCAAGATCTATGAAGAGAGCCTGAAGGGAATGTTCAGCCTAGAGAAAAGAAGACCAACTGAGGGCATGATTACAGTGTTTAAATATGTAAAGGGTTGTTATAAGCAAAATGGTACCAAATTGTTCTCCATGGCCACTGAAGATAGGACTCACAATAAAGGGCTTAAATTAAGGGAGAAAAGATTTAGGCTAAAATATTTAAAAGAAGTTCTAACCTAAAAGAACACTAGCCTCATCACTAGAAGTCTAAAAATAGGTTAGATAAGCAACTCCCAGATCTAGGTACAGCTGTTCCTGCTTAAGGACAGAGGGTTGGACTACATGATCTTTTAAGTTCTCTTCCATCCCTAGAGTACTATGATTTTATGACCCTGCTGCTGTGAGTCTGCAGACAATCCAAAACAATAGACAGGACTCACGTTCACTGCATTTTCACCATAGCGTCCCTGACAATAGCTTTATAGGAGTTGTGAAACTGTTTCATCCATTTCAGTAGGATGTCACCTACTGCATTCAACTTTGGGCACTCTATTTTAAGAAGAAAGGGAGAGCAAAAAAGATGACAAAGGGTTTGGGGAACAAACCACATGAGGAGAGGTTGAAGGAACTGGGCATGTTTAGCTTGAAGGAAAGAAGAGGTGAGAATATGAGAACAGTCTACAAATATTTGAAAAGCTGCCATAAAAAAGGATGGAGAACAATTGTTCTCCCTTGTTATGGAGGGCAGGACAAGAATCACTGGGTACAAGTTGAAGGATGTCAGATTTATATTGAACCTCAGGGAAAACTTTGTGACTGTAAGGACAGTCAGGCAATAGAACAGGCTTTCTAAGAAATGTATGTTTTCTCCCTCATTGGAGGTTTTAAAGAAGAGACTGTATGACCATATGTCTGGGATAGTTTAAGTATGGCATATACTGCACTGTGCTGAAGGCTGGACTTGGTAACCTTTAGGGTCCCTGATTCTAACTACATAATTGAGGTGTGCAGCAAGAACCAACTTTGTTTTTGTTTTCAAATCGCTTTCATTTTTTAAAAGAAAATCTCTTTCTGTTTTGTGTTTAAAACTAAATCCATTTTAGTTACTAAATTTCTGTCCTATTGTTTTCAATGGGAATCACATTGCAGGTCTGCCATTCACTTAAATAACAGTTTTACTTTATTTATTTTGTTTATTTATTTAAATTTCTGCCCCGCCCTTCCCAAATGGTTCAGGGAGGCTTTGCCTCTCTCAGGGCATTTTTAGATGTGCATGAAATTCTCAGGTTACAGCAATCTCCCATAATCACAATGACTCCTCAGCATATGGGCAAGTGCTGTTCACATGTCCCCCACCTCCCCATCGCACATGGGGAAAAAGTCACATGGTACTTGTAAAGTCACATTTTGGCAATGGCAACTGTAGCGTTTGAAGAAAACGGCAATTGGAGCAATTGGAGTATTCAGTCGGATTCAATTCAATTGGATTCAGTTCACTGGAGCATGTGAATGCTTTCAAAATGGCAACTGGAGCAAATGCGATCTTGTGCGAGTGGCATTTAGACGTTAATCCATGTCTTTAGCACATGGGTTTTGGTATGTACATTCTAGAACCCTCGATATCGTCTGTCTTGTGAATGCTCTCCCTCCCTGCTGAGTACTTTGCAGCCTGCTAGCAGCGCATAGAGTGCAAACGGGGCTGGAAACAAAAACAGATGTGCTCAAACTAATTTAGCTTGCTTTCATGTCCGTTTCAGTTACCACTGTTACTAAAGTGAATGTAGGCAAATTCGTTTTAGTAACAGAAGTAACTTAAACAAATTGCATATCCCTACTACAAAAGTCATGGATACCCTTCTGATGCTCCCCTGATCCACATAATGTTACTACCCTTAAGTCCCTTCACCTCCAAAGTTCTGATTTTCAACCTCACCCAGTCACACATACGCCTGCTCTCTGGTGTGTAGTGCCTCCCCCAGCCTGACCGAGATCCCGCCCCGAGCCCTGACGTTGCCACGTGTGACAGGTGACAGCACCCACCACACAAGGCCCTGCAGTGGTGTTCCCTGCATCATGGGGCAAGCGCAGCCTGGGCACACAAGTGGCCCCACCTTGGGCAGTGTTACCCCAGATGGTGTAAGGCTGCTCCACAACGCATCCTCAGAATTTTTCCAAGGATGCGTTGCATAGCAGCCAGCTGCTCCCCACACCCTACGAAGGGTGAAATATCTGGTAGGCGCCGGCCAGATATGGTGCACTGCATCACGTGGCCCAGCTGTCCATAGTGGAGTAAGGCTACCCAAGGTGTGGTAGCCTCCTCACTCGTGTGGATTCACCCAACAAATTAATTAGGGATGATAAGAAGGTGAATAGCAAAGAAGAGCAGGTGATAAGAAATTAGGAATATCAAGTAAATAACAGGATCTTAAAACTAGTCAGGGACTCGCACAAAAGAATTACATAGAGAATTCTCATCTCCCCATATGAGAGTTCCCATGAGGGGGAATGCTGTGGACATAATATATTTTGATTTCAGCAAAGAGTTTGACAAAGTTTCACATGGGATCCTTGTTGACAAGCGCGGATTTGCAGGTGGTTGAATACCAAAGTCAAAAAGTAATCATCAATGGCTCATTATCAAACTGTAGGGAGGTACTGAGTGGGGGCCCGCAAGGGTCTGGTGCTATTCAACATTTGTATTTACAACTTGCATGAGTGGTGGAGCCTGGCAAAATAACAGCACTGGTGGCAGCTGATGTTGCACCCCAGTTAGGCTGCCATACCCTACCAGAGACCCTGCTCACATGGCTCTGGTATATACAGGATTTCCAGGGCCTGCCACTGATTGATTGATTGAAACTTATAACTTGTCAGCCAGCCTGCCAAGCAAGGATTCCTCCTCCTCCTGACCACTGCACTTCCTCCATGACTCATCCAGGTGCCACTCGCTTGGTTCACTTGACCTATTATTCCCTCATCAGGGTGTTACTACTTTTTAATCCCCTATTTGGCAAAGGGATTCCGAACGTTTTTCAGGGGAACCCCAATAATACCACCCCAGCTGAGGTAGCAGTAGCCAGACCATCCAAACTGTACCCCAAGCCAATGCCCATCCCTGCAGGGGAAAGAAGGGAAACCTGCCAAGACCTCTGTCCCTCATATAGGAGGAGGCCCTGGCTAACTTCTCCTGCTGCTGCTGCTCCCATTAAAAACAACCCTGCCCTAGAAGGCAGGAAGGAGGACCCCAACCTATCCAAAGAGGAGCAGTGGCAAGGCATTATCAGCCTAGCAAATGTAATGTGGGTGAGGCAGCGGGGGTCCCACCACTTCTCCAAGTGGGTGGGGAGCAGGATTCTGTTACGGAACAGATACAAGGCCATGGGAACAGGTTTGTGGGGGTATGGCTATCGCTGGGCTAATCCAGTCAATGCACATGCCCTCCGTTGTCAGGAGGCAGCTGTGTGTTGCAAGCTTTATTCGCAGAAGCTCTGAGGCAATTGTAAGGATGGATTCTATGCAAAGAAAGATTTGCTGCACAACTCCCCTCTGGTTGTATTTAAATTCACATAACAAAATAATGTTGGACTTTTGCCCCCTTGTTGAGCTTTAGATAGCACTTCTAAGTTAATTATCATGCAATTCCAGTATGTAAGAGGGTAGCAGTTGGTATCACAAGCTAAAGATATCCTAGGCTAGAGCTAAATGAAGCTAATAGAAATAAAACACACTGATTAAAATGGCATGTTCTGTGTGTCCCACTCCTGCTGTGTTGTTGTGACAGAAATTCTATTGTACTTTCCATCACTGGGCAGAATAAATGTACGCACATATACAGACATATAGAAAATCAGAAAAGATAAGAAAAGAATGTAAAGAAAAGAAGAAAAAGAAGTGACTAGGAACAAAAGCTGGAGAAAGGATGAATCAAATGATATCACCTGGCAATTTGTAGTAGGTTATGGAGAAAAAAATGGTCCATTTAACAGTACATAAACTATTTGAAATATACAGCCAGGAGAGAGAGAGAGAGAGAGAGCGAGCACATTTTTGACAATGTGTGCCTATCTGCCTAGAGCTGATACATATTCCACTGGAGGAACAACATTCCACATTGGTTGTGTGGAGAGTGAAATTTATGATAGATCGGAGGCTACAAGATCGTCAAAGACAGCCCTGCTTATCATAATGTTACATTATAGCAAACAATATAAGGTTGCAAGGCTTTCTTTTCAAATCACATAAGAACTGCTAAAAAAAAAAATTACTTTTGGATCTCAATTTTTCCATTCTCTAGCCAAAGGTGACTTTTCCTTAAAGTGAGAACAAAATCCCTTCAGCCATTTTAAATCTGCAAGAGCACACGTGGAAGGGGGAGGGGAGTCTTTTCTCATTATAGAGTCTTATTACCATAAAGATAACTCATAAATGGCTGAATTTTGAAAGAGTACTGACTCCTTTGCAGAACTGAGATATCAAGACAGACAGATAGATGCTTTTAACTTATGGCTAGGCAGGAGAAGGATTCAGACAGAAGAAAATACAGTTATACTGTCCCAACCTTTGGCTGTCAAATCATGAGGTGACTCAAGACTCAAATGATCTTTCTTATTTTATCATGCCTCTTTATTTTTTGTAATGCTGTGAAGTGAAATAACTAATGTGCAGGGTAATAATGAATGGTCTTGATATTTGAATTTTCATAATTAGCATACAAATTATCATAATTGTTAAAAGTAAAACTAACCTTAAATAAGCCAGTTTACACCATTTTAGGCCATGAATCTAGGCTGTCTGCAGGCTCAAGCAGATATCACTACCTCATCATAGTGAAGATTATCTTTGCAACTACAAGGGTTAGAAGAACCTTTATTTTTATTTTTAAATGAATGCACAGATTCTGGAACACAATATGGCAATCATCCCAGGGAACATGACTCAGTCCAAACCAACCTGTGGCTAAAACAACACAAAAAGACTCAAGCTTGTCCACAGTGACCTGAGGAGGACAGTAAGATACCACCTCCTCAATGTGCAGCTCCGCCTGGAGGCTGTGGCGAGGAGTGACTTCCGCCAGTTACATCTGGTGCGGCAGCTTCGGCCGCTGGTGTCGGTTCCGAATCTGGCCACGATCATCCATGCTTTTATTACCTCTTGGTTAGACTACTGTAACGCACTCTACGTGGGGCTACCTCTGGTGACGGCTCGGAAGCTGCAGCTGGTGCAGAATGCGGCTCTTAGTGGAGCTGGGCTGCCAGGAGCACGTTACACCAGTGCTCTGATCTCTGCACTGGCTGCCAATAGTCTTCTGGGCCCTATTCAAAGTGTTGGTTTTAACGTATAAAGCCTTACACGGCCTGGGTCCTACATATCTGTGTGACTGCCTCACTCCCCGGGTTCTAGATCAGCCCCTGCGGTCGTCTGGGGGCGCCATGTTGGAGGTTCCCTGGGTTTCCTGGGACGCCACGCAGGACAGGGCATTCTCGGTGGCTGCACCGCGCCTTTGGAACTCCCTCTCGGTGGGGGCCCGTCTGGCCCCGGACCTCCCGTCTTTCCATAGGAACTGTAAGACCTGGCTGTTCCGTCAGACATTTGGTGAGGAAGAGGGGTAGGGGTGGGATGGGTGGTGGGTGGAATGGGTTGTGTTTTCCCCTGCTTTTGTTAATTATGTTTTAAAATGTTTAAATGGTTTTAGATTATATTTTTATATTGTAGTTTTATTGTTTTTAGCTGCTCTTGGCTGCCGCGTGACAGGAAGAGTGGGGTATAAGTATGTTAAATAAAATAAATAAATAAATAAATAAGATGAATTTCAAAAGGCTTAGTTCTAGGCTAATTTTTAGTAATTAAAAGTTCCAAAAATATCAGAATTGTCAAAACTGAACTCATAATTACCCACCGTCACTTTTTATCAGTTCAATGGCTAAGACACAAGGCAGCGCTACGACAGAGGCAGCACAGGTGGCTACATAGGGCAACACATTGTAGGGGGCAGCAAAAATTGCAGCTGCCCCCACCTCTGGTAAGCTCTGCAGTGGGACTGGGGGACGGGATAGGCAGGGGAAGCTGGGGACGCCTAGGGAGGCACAAATCCTCATGCTGGTGAATGACTGCTGAATCCCCAGCTTCTGCATCTTCAACAAGATTAACAATTTCTCTTGCTAACTCTCAGAATACTTTTTTCAACATTTAAGAATTATTCACTTTATTTTCTGAGATACCACTTTAAATTCACGGTCATATAGCAGAAGACAAGTTGTCTTTTAAAACAAAATTAAACACAAATATTCAATGTATAAAGGTCATGAACATATTCTTGTCTTTCCCTTGTCTCTCCCTCTCTTGTCTCTTAGATTGTAAGCCCCTGGGGGTAGGGATCCATCTATAGCAATTGATCATAAAGTGCCATGTACATCGCTGGTGCTATATAAATAAATACTAAATACTAACAAATCACCAGGACCAGATGGTATCTATTCACCCCAGAAGGAACGCAAATATGAAATTGCAGATATACTGTTAGTACTTTGTAACCTATCGCTAAAACCTGCCACTGTACCTGAGGGCTAGAGGGTGGCAAATGTAACCCCAATATTTAAAAGGGGCTCCAGAGGTGATCCTGGAAACTACAGACCAGTAAGCTTGATGACTGTGCTGGGCAAAATGGTGGAAGCTATCATTAAGAACAGAATCATTGGGTATGTTGATAAACATGGCTTAATGGGGAAGAGTCAACATGGATTTAGCAAAGGTAAGTCATGCCTCACTAATCTGTGGGAATTCTTTGAGGCTGTAAATATAAGCATGTGGACAAGGGAGACCCAGTAGACTAGATATAATGTACCTGGATTTCCAGAAAGCATTTTATAAGTTCCCACATAAAAGACTCTTGAGAAAATTAAAAAGTCATGGGATAGGAGGTAGTATCTTACTATGGATCGGTAACTGGTTAAAGGATAGGAGGCAAAGCATAGGACTAAATGGTCAGTTTTCACAATGGAGAGATGTAAAAAGTGGTGTGCCCCAGGGATCTGTATTGGGACCGGTGCTGTTTAATGTATTCATTAATGATCTGGAAAAGGACGTTAAGAGTGCGGTGATCAAATTTTCAAACACCAAGTTATTCAAGGTAGTTTTAAAACGAGCAGACTGTGAGGAACTGCACCGGGATCTTACAAGACTGGGTGCCTAGGCATCTAAATGGCAGGTGAGATTTAATGTGGACAAATGCAAAATGATGCACAATGGGAAAAATAATCCAAACTATGAGTACACAATTCTGGGTACTAAGCTAAGAGTTACCACTCAGGAAAAGGATCTGGGAGTGATTGTGGACAATACACTGAAATCCTCAGCCCAATGTGCAGCAACAGTCAAAAAAGCAAACAGGATGTTATGAGTTATTTGCAAAGGGATAGAGAATAAAACTGTGAATGTCATAATGCCTCTCCCCTCCTTCTGTCGTATGTGTAAAACCTAGCTGTTCTGCCTGGCTTTTGGTGAGGGAGATGGGGTGTAGGGTGGTGTGGGGGGCTTGGGGTGTTGGTTCTTTGACTTCTCTTTTTCTGTATTGTTTTTAATGATTTTATCGGTTTTATGTGTTTTAACATTGTTAGCCGCCCCAGGCTGCTTGGAGCAGGAGGGACAGGGTAGCAAATGATTTTATAAATAAAACATTAAAAAAATACAAATCAGTGGTGCAACTACATCTGGAATATTGTGTGCAGTTCTGGTTGGCGCATCTCAAAAAAGACATCGCTGAACTAGAAAAGGTACAGAGAAGGGTAACGAGAATGATAAAGGGTATGGAACGGCTTCCATAAAAAGAGAGGCTTGACAAGCTGGATCTCTTCAGCTTAGAGAAGAGAAGACTGAGAGGGGACATGACAGAGGTTTATAAAATCCTGAGTGGTGTGGAACGAGTAGATAGGGAATGGTTGTTTACCCTCTCAAATAGTACTAGAACTAGGAGACATTCCATGAAACTAGCTGCTGGTAGATTTCTTTTTTAAAAAAGGAAGTACTTTTTCACTCAACGCATAATTAACTTATGGAATTTGTTGCCAGAGGACGTTTATTTATTTTATTTATTTATACAAAAATTTGTATCCCACACCCTCCTGCACACTGGCAGCTCAGGGAGGCGCACAACATAAAATCAACAATCAATAAAACCATCTAAAATACTACAATACATAAAATATACATCATAAAATTCAGCAGCAGCTAAGGCAAATAAAACCCCTCCCCCACCCCCTCCCCGAAGGCCCGGAGGAACAACCAGGTCTTACAACATCTACGGAAAAAGGGAAGGTCCGGGGACAGACGGGCCTCCACTGGGAGGGAGTTCCATAGCCGAGGTGTGGCCACTGAGAACGCCCTCTCTGCTGTCATCACCCAGCATACCCGGGGGACTTCGAGTCAGGCATCCCCGGCCGACCACAAGGACCGTGAAATGACCCGCTCTCAAGGCCAGTAGTATAGCTGGGTTTTAAAAAGGACTGGATAAGATCTTAGAGAGAGGTCCATTCATGGCTATTAACCAAGTAGCTTATGGGATTAACTTCTTACTGTCGGGAGCTGGGAGTGAACAATGGGGAATGGATTGCCCATTGTGACTGTTGGTTCTTCTCCAATCGAAAAGAGATTGAGATTGGCCACTGTCAGAGGGCAGGATGCTGGGCTTGATGGACTATTGGTCTGACTCAGTATGTCACTGCTTATGTTCTTATGTTCTTATAATAATAATAATATTTTTATCTTAAGTATCTTAATTCTCAGAGAGATTCTCTAAACTGTACACTTTTTTTCACATGTCCTAGAAACAGTTCACTGACTGCACGGTGGAAAAGTAGGGAACTAATATCCCATAGGTTGTGGAATTATAGAATAATTGAACTGAAAAGGACCCTGATGGTCACCAAGTCCAGAACCGAGCATGGTTCAGGATATTCCATATCTAACCCATCTCAAACGTTTGCTCATCCAGCAGTCCCTTAAAAATTTCCAATGATGAAGAATCCACAACCTCCTCAGGCAGCCTTTTCCATTGCCTGATTGCCCTTCCTTGTGCTTATAGACATTGGGGGCAATCCAGCAGCCTGCTTACTCTAACCCGCGGCACACAGCCAGAACATGCGCACTCAGATGTGCATGCAGTGCCTCGTGCATAGCACAGCCACGTGGGGCAAAAGTGCAATCCTGGCCTATGTGAACCACCCTGTGCTGTGCTGTGCTGTGCTGAGCTGTGCGGTGCATGCGTCTGAGCGCATGCATTTTGGCCGTGCACCACCTGTCAGGGTCAGCGTAAGCAGGCAGCTGGATTGTGCCCATTGCTTCTTGTCCTGCCCTCCTCAGCAAGGAAAAACTATTGCTCCCCATCTTCTTTATGGCAGTCTTTCAAATATTTGTACTGTTAACATATTTCCCCTTAGTCTTATTTTCTGAAAGCTAAACATACACAGCCTTCTTGGCCTTCTTTGTCCATGAGATCTTACCTGCTGCATCTCTGAGTTTATTAAAGTCTGCATTTTTGGAGTCCAGTATCCTGTTTTGCTCTTGCTAGGTATTTCCTCCATTCTACTGCTGCACGATCACTTTCTCCCCAGTTTTCAGCTACCGCTATATCCTTAACTACAACCAACTCCTCTCTTTGGTCAGCACCAGATCTAAAATATATGACTGCCTATGTTTGGTTTCCCAACTTTTTGGAAGTACTGGTTTTAAAAATGTAAAACACACTCAGCTGCCAAACTGATGAGTATACAATATAATACAGCTACCTACATAGATCGTACAGATTTGGTTTTACTGGACAATTTAAGAACAAGACAGAGGGTGTTTTTAGATGAGATGCTACCCCACATGGCCACCCAGGAGCCACAGAGCTCACTGCCCATCTGAAGGTGGAGCAGGGTGATGCACACTCCTGTGAGCCACAGAGCACCCACTCATGACCATGCACAGAGCACTGCCAGGAAATCTGGAGTACTCCGTGTGAGGCAAGCCAAATAGCTCTGTGGCAATGGGTGGCCAGGTCACAGAGCTGCTCCTAGGCACTGTGGGTAGGGGACATGGCCTTTGCAAGTCACAAGAACTGACCCGGAGTGCTGGGGAGCCTGGGTTCCCCAGCACTCACACTGGGGACATATCAGTTGCAAAGGCCATGGTCCATGGTAGAGGGAGTGCATGGCGACTTGCCTCCATGACCAGAGCAGCCACAGTGGGAGCCGCCTGTTTGAATCCCTTCCCACGCACTCCACCTGAGTGTGTGCTCTGCAGCAGTGCCACTCAGTGGACACAGACCTTCCCCACAGCGCATCAACTTGCTCATTTAAAAATATCCACAGAAAGAGGTTTTAACATCCTAGGGCCACTTTTAGATGAGCGTCCAGATGCAGTGCATTCTTCAACATGCTTCCTGAAAAGCCTCGCAGGGTGCGCTTAGACGCACCGGACGTAGTCAGCTGCCATAGGAATCGCCGCTCGTGCGCTCTTTTTGAAGGCGCCCTTTGGAAACCCTTTGAGGCTTCCAAAATGCACCTTCAAAAAGACCATGCAAGCAGCAATTCCTGTGGCGGCCAGTTACTTCCGGTGCATCTAAATGCACCCTGCGGGGCTTTTCAGGAAGCGTGTTGAAGAAATCTAGCTGCTCATCTAAAAGCAGCCTAGGAAAAAATTCAGCAATGAAGAGTAATGAATGGCGTAGAAAACAGGCCCCATGAACAGAGCTAGGCTAAAGTGGGCTGCCTTATAACCTAGTGATCTTTCACCGCTCTGTCGATGTTTGCAATATTACCATAATGGGATTTGTTTCTAATTGTCAGGTGGCTTGTTAGCAAAGGACTGGGAATGTTCTCTGTTGAGGACATTTTATCCCTTATTGAGTGTGACTTATTGTAGTGTTATTGAGCTATTTCATTGACACTCAGTGGGATTTATTCACAAATGATGAAAGTTCTGCTAGAGGGAAGGCTGCTCATCTTCAGCAATATTTGTCAATGTTAAAGAAAACTCATTAATAGTGGGAAGGATTTACTATTTTCCAAAAAGAAATGATCAGTGCAGTATCTACCATTATTCATAAGGTCTTTTGTTACAAATTCATTAACTATGAGGAAAAAATTAAACCTTGGCTGGGATAGTATGTAAGTAGATTGTGTAAGGAGTATTTGAGATAAAGCCCGGGAGGGGGGTCCGTGGGGGTGCCACTGTGGTGGTGGTGCAGGGGGGCGGGTGCACACAGATGCACACCCATCCCCCATGCATCCCTATGCATGCCCCCGCACGGAGCAACCTGTGTTTTTGCCAGTTCAGGGGGGGAGGGGCGATGGGGGAGGTGTGTGTTACACGGGAACGCTCATGTATGCTCCCCACCCGCCACCACTTTCAAACGGGACGGACCCACTCATGTCCACTGTGTGGGCAGGAGTGGGTACATCTCACTTAAAAAGGGCCAAACTTGGATAAATTTAAAATAGCCCTATAGTTTTAAGGTTATTTTTTAAAATCGTCAGAGTAAGAGAGAGAACCTAAGTGACTGAGCAGCAGGGTGAATGCAAAGCTGGGTGTGGAGCAGGAATATGAACAAATTAGGCAGGGAGAGGCACCCCTGACAAGAGGAGGGGAACAGAGGTACAATGGTACCACGCTCAAGGTCCCTCCCCCACAAACAAACAAACAAACTACAAGCTAGATGCTGTGCAGATAAAGTACCAAACATTTGAAGAAACATCTTCAAAAATTGCCTTGGCCAACCACTAGGTTGGATCGGCGATAGAAGACCACCACCACCCCAGCTAACAGAATGTACTGGATCCCAAATTTCTCTCAACAGGCCTAGGGGAAGTTGGAGCACAGGGTGAGTAGGAGAATATTCTCTGGAGTAAGAGAACCGAAGTCATAGTGTACTGACAGTGACAGCTATTGAGATGAAAGAAAGAGGGGTAAAGGGAATGCAGTGGAAGATAGAGAACTGAAAGAGGGGATGAGAAGGAGAGGTAGGTAGCCAAGGAGTTTGTACAGACAGAAGGATGCAGAGTAAAGTACTCAGAGACTTCTGGATTCTTCATGGGGGGCACTTGTACAAGACCCAAAAACATACGTAGCACAGTCAGTTTGTATACACACAGCTATTCTGGCATGCCATTAAAGACAAATGCTGAGAAGAGAAAATTCAAAGGGCAATTTATCTTTTTATACATTGTAGTATTTATATTAGGCATTCTCTACTGAAGTGATATAACACCCCATTTAAGTGTTAGCTTTGGGAGCAATGGAGACATGCCATTTCTGCAGCCCTCAGTGCCCAAGAAGCAGGTTGTGCATGTGCACGTTGCACGCTAGGAGTGTGCACTCGGGGGTTGTGCGGAACATGCGTGTAGGTTGCATGCAAGGTTCTCAGTGTGTCCACTAGTTGTGTGAGGAACGTACGCAGAGGGGTTTGCCTAGGGTGCCAAAAAGCCTTTCACCAGTAGGGATGGGCGAACAGATCGCGGTTCAGGTTCAGCTGTTCGGTTCGGCTGCGTTCGGTTCGTCCATTCGGTTTGTCTGTTCGGTTCGGCTGCGTTCAGTTTGTCCATTCGGTTCGGCTAGTTCGCCGGGTTCGGGTTCGTCCGTTCGGTTCGGTCGTCCGAACAGGCCATTCGGTTAGGCCGTTTGGCTGTTCGGTTCGGCTGTTCGGCCGTTTGGGAAATGTTGTTATGGATGTTTTTTTGTTTTTTATGTTTTTTTTGTTTTTATTGGGTTTTATATAGTTTTCTTTTGTTTTTTATTTGGGTTTTTTTGTTTGTTTTATATGGTTTTTTGTTTTTTTTAATCTAATATTATTTATATCTATCTACACTAAATCCAACTGCTATTAACTATTTTAAATGCTATGAACCAAATGGATTATCTAATAAGTACACAGGCCTACTCCTACAAACACTAAAACTAAATCACTAACGCTATCTCTATCACTAAGCTAACTCCTACAACTCTCTACATCTATCTATCTATCTATCTATCTATCTATCTATCTATCTATCTATCTAT